>JAYKAV010000524.1:0-81560 GCA_035582835.1 Phoebastria nigripes | reverse complement strand
ATCATCATCATCATCATCATTATTTTCCCTTCATTTTCAGTTTTATTAAACTGTCTTTATCTCAATCCACGAATTTTACTTTTTTTTTTTCCGATTCTCTTCCCCATCCCACTGAGGGGAGAGGGGAGTGAGCGAGCGGCTGCGTGGTGTTTGGCTGCCTGCCGGGTTAAACCACAACAGGCAGTCAGGTGCAGTCCCTGGTGACTGGAAAAAGGGAAACGTTGCACTCATTTTTAAAAAGGGTAGAAAGGAGGACCCTGGGAACTACCGACCTGTCAGCCTCACCTCTGTGCCTGGGAAGATCATGGAACAGATCCTCCTGGAAGCTATGCTAAGGCACATGGAGGACAGGGAGGTGATTCGAGACAGCCAGCATGGCTCCACCAAGGGCAAGTCTTGCCTGACCAACCTAGTGGCCTTCTACGATGGAGTGACTACATCAGTGGACATGGGAAGAGCTGCGGATGTCATCTATCTGGACCTCTGTAAGGCCTTTGACACAGTCCCCCACAACATCCTTCTCTAAATTGGAGAGGTATGGATTTGATGGGTGGACTGTTTGGTGGATGAGGAATTGGTTGTATGGTTGCTTCCAGAGGGTAGTGGTCAACAGCTCAATGTCCAGATGGAGGTCGGTGATGAGTGGTGTCCCGCAGGGGTCCATACTGGGACCAGTACTGTTTAATATCTTCATCAGTGACATAGACAGTGGGATTGAGTGCACCCTCAGCAAGTTTGCAGATGACACCAAGCTGAGTGGTGTGGTTGGCATGCCTGTGGGACCTGGACAAGCTTGAGAAGTGGGCCCATGTGAACCTCAGGAGGTTCAACAAGGCCAAGTGCAAGGTCCTCCACCTCGGTCGGGGCAAGCCCCGGTATCAATACAGACTGGGGGATGAAGGGATTGAGAACAGCCCTGCCGAGAAGGACTTGGGGGACTGGTGGATGAAAAGCTGGACATGAGCCAACACTGTGTGCTCGCAGCCCACGTGGCCAACCGTATTCTGGGCTGCATCAAAAGAAGCGTGGCCAGCAGGTCGAGGGAGGTGATTCTGCCCCTCTACTCTGCTCTCGTGAGACCCCACCTGGAGTACTGCATCCAGCTCTGGAGTCCTCAGCACAGGAAAGACATGGACCTGTTGGAGAGGGTCCAGAGGAGGGCCACAAAAATGATGAGGGGGATGGAACACCTCTCCTGTGAGGAAAGGCTGAGAGAGTTGGGGTTGTTCAGCCTGGAGAAGAGAAGGCTCCAGGGAGACTTTACTGTGGCCTTTCAGTACTTAAAGGGGGCTTATAAGAAAGATGGGGACAGACTTTTTAGTAGGGCCTGTTGCAATAGGACAAGCGGTAATGGTTTTAAACTAAAAGAGGGTAGATTTAGACTAGATATAAGGATGAAATTTTTTACAATGAGGGTGGTGAAATTCACCACCTGGGAACAGGTTGCCCAAAGAGGTGGTAGATGCCCCATCCCTGGAAACATTCAAAGTCAGGTTGGACGGGGCTTTGAGCAACCTGACCTAGTTGAAGATGTCCCTGCTCATTGCAGGGGTGGTTGGACTAGATGACTTCCAACCCAAACTATTCTATGATTCTATGAAAAAGTACGACATGAGATGTGAGAGGGAGACAGCTGGGATGGTGCAGGGAAGATGACTGACTGACCTCCACTGAAGAGATGTAGTAAATCCCTTTTAAAACCGTAGTATAGCAGAATATCATAGAAACATTAAGGAAGGACCTCTGAAGGTCACCTAGGCCAGTCGCTACTCAAACATTATCACAAACACTAGATCAGGCCAGTCATTGCTGACTAAGCAAATTCCCTTGCTGAGGGATTTCTGCGCTTCTCAGGAAAACAAGGAAACCTTGGCTCTAAGGAAATGAATTAATAATTTTGCCTCTCAAAGCATCATTTGTAATAGTGGAATAATTCTTCAGTACCAAAGTACAACCTGGATGAGAAACAAATTTCCAATAATTATCTTCCTTTTCCATAGCATGTCACTGTTTGTCAGCTTTATTACTCTGTAGGCACCAGTGCTAGTCTCAGGTTTTTACAGGACTGAAGACCAGATGTTCCTACATACTGGCTTGCAATCTATGGCCTAGACACAGGCAGTACCTTTCCCAAAGTTAAGAGAGGCAATTTAGCATCATCTTTACCCTGATTTGGTGCCCCAGTCCCCCCTCCAAAAAGAAAAGCTTTATAAAAGAAGCTTTATAAATCCTTCAAACAATATCAAAATAAAAGAGGTGGGGGAGTGGGGGTGGATCTTGCTTGGATAAAATCAATAATGTACTACAGCAAGGGAATTTTCGCCCTGCAAAAGAAACAGAAAAGAGTTACCAGATTACTGCAGGATACTTGCTCCTTCCTGTTGACTTGCTTCAGCATTGTCCTGAGTTATCTTACAAACAGGAGGCTGACTGGTGAAAAAAAAATGGCTGGTGAAAAAGAATGAGAGAATATGTGAAATCTATAATACCTCATCAGAGGTGATTATTTTTGTTTCATGAATCCTTTGAAATCAAGCTCTGAGGGTATATAAATTGGATTTTCCCAGTTTGCCCCTCATTCCTGCAATGCAACTGTGAGTGATGAGTTCAGCCAGGATAAAAAGATTGAGAGGTCTAACATTTGCTCCAAATTTTCCAAACCTAGCTGCTTAAAATAACAGTCTGTCACTACACACCTAAGCAGAAGTGCTCTTCAGTGATACATCTAGGCATATAGTTTTCCCGAGACAACTGGACTTGCTGGACTCAGACTCATGAAACTGGTGAATTGCAGGCAAACTCCGAGCACATGGATTTAATTTATTTATTAACATTTTTGCCCATTATTTGTTACCAGGATGAATGGTTTATAAGGACGTTCAGAAACAGTTGCCCAAGTTTGTCTGATCAGCTGCTGGTCTCATGCATGTGCAAAGTATCATCCATGTGCAGGGGGCTGCAGCCAAACTATTTGCCTTTGCCCAGCCAAGGTGGGGCTGGCCTTCAAAGCCAGTCCAGGAGCTGGTCCATGGGGCTGCAGCAGACAACCTAGTCAGAGTGGGGAATTGGGGAAGTCCACCCACAAGGGGACAGAGGAAGCCAAGGAGCACTGAGAAGAAGATGTGTAAATTTGGCAGCCCGGAGCCCTGCTGCACCAACATGGAGGCTGCAATGGGAATGGGGGTTACAGACCACGCCCAAATCAGGGTCTTCTACACAGCAAACTATTCTGACTCAAACCAAAAGTTTCTCAAAACTGAGCTTTGTTTCAACATTTCATAACAGAAAGTTGAAACTGTTGACAAGCACTGAAATTTTCCAGGCTGGAGCTGACACAAGAAAAAAATATGATTAGAAACTGAATTTACTGTCACAAAAGCATGTGGAAAGAGAAAGTTCCAAACATTCAATGTATTTCTTGAAGGCAATTAATTTGTTCTCAAACCTCCTTCAATTATTGAAATACTGAACACTCAAACACTGTCATGTGAGGGTGCCAAGAAACTGCAGGGAATGTCATTTTAGCCTGGAATTAGGTAAAACACTTACAAAGTTAAAGAAAGCAGTTTTATTCTTATAGGTCTTTGTATAATTTCCATCTAGAGCCCTTCCTTGCTCTGTTTTGGTTTTCAAAATTTAAAGCAACAATTCCCATGTTGTCTACCACCCACTGTGGTGCGATCTCTTAATTTGCATGAATAAATCCTGACACAGTCTGGAGCCCACAACTGTCTTAAGCAGCAGAGAAGCTCACTCTGTTTATGAGAAGCTTTTTAGTTCAAACAGCTCAGCTGATTGTAATAGTGCCTGCTGATTGCAAATATCAGAGTACCACCATGGGAAAGAGGTAGAGCCTGGGTACTGTGGGGACTACAGCTAATAAGCTAAGCCTTGCAGTGTTCCAACATAGAAATGACAACAGGATGAAGTACTGCAAGGAGAAAAAAGTCACTACTGAAAGGAAGTATTCCACCTTCCATGTTCAGCAGAGACAACAGACCTGTCCATCTCCACTGTTCAAGTCTCAAGGACATTGGCAGATCTCCTGCAAACCACTGAATGTTGCATAAGACAACTGGTTATTGGCACATTCAAATGGCTGACTTACATTTCTAACTGGCTGTTTGAATAGCCTAAATATAATTTGCCTATGCTATCAAACTAGCTGTGTATGCAAACTCAGCACATATGCTACACTTACAATGTATACAAAGCTTTCAAGCTGCATGGCAAGGAGCAGCAAGGGCTGCTGCTCCTTCAGTGCCAGCAAGTCAGGAGCCAAGGGCAACCCCAGCACAGGACATACCTTTACCCATAGGGCACAGTCCCACAGGGGCTGTGCACATCATGCAGAGCTGGGTGCTGGTGACAGGATCCATCAACACTCCCAGACACAGTAGGGAGCTCAGTGAGGAGCAAAAGGAGACGATGCCACAGATAGGACTGAAGGCAAGGCTATAACATGGGTCCAAAGTCCATCTTGCCAACAAGGCCAAAGGCAGGACTGGAGACAAGCTATAATATATGCCTGGGGTCCATCCAGGAAACACTACCCACAAGTGTGTCCAAGACCTGTACAGGAGACAGAGCTGGAGACAAGGACATCCCTAACGCAGCTCAGGTACAGACTGGGTTCCCAAGCCTGAGCTGAAATGGGGGTCTCAGACCCAGGGGCATGGAGCTTGGGTGGAGGCTCAGGTGAGGCTCCTCATGGCCATGAGCACATATTAGAACCCTCCGGTCCCAGGCACTGGAGCCTGCCTTATCTTTTTGTTTATATGGAGCTCAAAAGGCCATTTGGTTTTGTCCTGTAGATTTTTTTTTAAGCAAATGGCTTGAGAACCCTGGTATTGGGCTAAAAAAGTACTCCAGCATTCTCTAACCTTTGAAACTTACCCAGAGGTATTAAATGAATAGATTTCTTCTGTCATCTATGCAGATTACTGTGGGCCTGTCAGATCTCCTGCATTTGATTTCATCTTGATTACTTGGTCCCCTGCCAGGACACCTGCATCTCTCAGATCTTTAATGCAGTGCAGTAGCTTCCATCTAGGATCTCGCAAGCCATCTCCGGTTCTCTTGCTTCACTGACAACCTACCAAGGGCTATGCCCGGTGCACAGGGCCAGAGCAGGACGGGGGCTAACACATGGTGCTTCCACTGGGGAGGCAAGGAGTGCAGCACACAGCAGAGCGTTGGCTGCAGAGAAGCCCTCGTAGGCAATACAGCCCCTGCCCACAGCCACACGCTGCCACTCCCGCTCCAAATAGGGAATTTGTCAGGGCTCGCAGGTCAGTGGCATGAGTGCTATTTTTTGCACAGGTCCTCCATTCCTTTTGCAGTGACTGTTCCAATTTCAGTAAGATACCGAGGCACTTCTAGCAGCAAAATTGTCTAACCTTCTCAGTCATGGGCAGCGTTAAGCTCTGGCAGACACTTGTGCATCACCACAGTCTGTATTTTATCAGTTGCACTTAACAAGCTATTTGCAGCTTCCTAGTTTCCTCCAGCACATTGCACATTCCTTCAAATTAGAGCAGTGAGAGMCAGAATTGCTGACAGGTTTGTTCGCTGCTCTTACCAACAATTTGCAGAGATTATAAGCCTGTCAGAAAGATATCATTGGAGGTTTAAGGGATTGCTTTTCTAGAGTCATTCTGAAATGACAGTTAATGTGCAGATAGTTTTCCATCATACTCTCCCACCCAAAAATTCTTCTTATGTACAGTAAAGGTATGCTGTATTTACAGGAAAAAAAGCAGCATATTGTGAAACATGTTTGTGAAGAAATATGTATATTTCATACAATTCTACTAATACATATATTCATTTTGGAGCTACAGCTTTTCTTGTCATTCACCTCCCATCCTGCGTAGTATAGAAAAGGATCACCCAACAGACTGGGAAAGCATCACACATATATTAGAGTAACAGGCTCGTGGATCTAGCTTACGCTGGCTATAGCAAGGAAAATCAAACATAAATCCCAGAAACTGTCTGTAGTTTGTGGCACTGCATTCCTGTTATGCAGATATGTGAGCATGACCCTTGATTGATGGGCCAGAGGCTCCTTTGATAACAAGGTTCAACAGCAGGAAATACRTACAGACCAAACACTGGTTTCAGCTAAGCAGCATAGTAGCAACATAACTGACATTTAGGTGGACTTAAGTTTTAATGGTGACTTCCTCTATGGTCGTATGTACCTAACAGCCTCTTTTATTTAGAAGTTAAAAGTAAAAAATGAGTTTAATAATAGAGAAAATGATACACTCAAGTTTTACCAAATGGAAAATCATTAGCTAAAAATGGCCTGTTTTTCTGGCATTGCCCATATACCAAAAAGCTCCACTCAAAGTCAGGTTTCTATAACAAGAAAAGTGAGAAGAATTCAAAATTGTTTTTGCTGTTGTCAATCTATTTTAGACCACAATTCTGGCAGCTGCACAATACATTTTAAATTAAGGGGTATGAGGCATTAAATAACAGTGGTATCATTCGTTCACAAGCTGACACTGGTTGAAAGAAATTCAGCTGTACATGTGTGACTGTCTTGATCTATTGTTCCACCACAGCAAAGGGCAGTCAGCCACCAAGAAGCAGAGGAATTAATTCCTTAATGCCAAACTGGATAAGAATCTTAAACAGCAAGGCTCCTCACATCCTTTGTATGAAAACACAGTGCTCACAATTCATTGTAAGAATAATAAATAAGATCAACTTCTTGGAGGAGAACATATATTCGCAGGGTTAAATGATGCTCCCAGAAAGAAAGAGCATGAGGGCAAGGGAGGGGCTGCTCAGAAGAAGGCTGCAGGTTTGGGCTGAATGGATCTGAAGCATGTCTTGAGGAGAGACTAGGTTTTATCTGTACCCCTGGCCTTCTGAGACACATGTTTATTCACTTTCCTTCCTAGAGAGGAGCTGTGCTTTTAATCTTGCTTTGTTGCCTGTACAGGTAATTTTGTTTAACTGGTGTTGTGTTTTCTGCTCGATAGCTGTGCTGCTTTGGGAATAGTCTTAGTTTTATGCACATAATTCTCAGCACCACCACCTTCTGCAGCTACCAAGTATGCCCAGGTTTTCTCTTTATCCCTCTTTCCACATTTTTCTTTCATCATATACTGGAGTAGTGATGTGGCAGCTACATCTTTTTTATCCCCTTTTTTAGCTCTATATTTTGTCCAAACAAAGAATTTATAAGAAGTGTGATTTTTTTTTTTTTTTGTCCTGGATTTTTTTGTGTGATAAAGCCTTCGGTGTTTTCATATAAGGATATTTCAAAGTGTGTAAGTATATATGTTTTCTGCTGAAGTTAGTGAAAACTTCAGAGGTGATGAGGTCAGCCTGGGCAAGCCTGCAGCTTGATCTCCCATGGAGCTACTGATAGTAAAAATGAGCATTTTAATTGCTTCTGATTTTCCTGCCCCTGCATGTATCCCTACCAGAATGATTCCTACTCAGAAGATAGCATTATCAGGTGTTAATTATGGGAAGAGCAGGGACAATCAGGCAGACTTGAAGGGCCAAACAGTCATACACAAATAACTTTGAACTACAGATGTGTATTTTTTATTCTTGACTTAATGTTCATGTTTGAACTATGGTATGTTTTTTAACATGCACATCTTAGCAAGTATAATAGAAGTGTGTAAATTTTAAGAAAACAAAATTTTCATATCAAATCTTCATTGCAAGAGAATGTTGTTGAACTGTAAATTTTCTCCCTATGAAATATCTCAAGAGAATAGTTTGATGTCTGATTTGTAAAACACAAAAGAGGAGGCAAGCATCCAGCGCCCTTTCTGCCTTCTCCCACTCCCTCCCTCCCTCTGTGCATACTAGTGATCTTAATCTAGACAGACCGTATGCTGTTCAGTGTCAGTAAATATTTATCCAGTTTTCCTTCAAGGTATCTAAATGCACTCTTAATCCTAAACCCTACACCTATCAATAGTGAGGCAATCTAGGTCCATCTCTTCCAGCTTGCTTCCATCTTTGAATAAAATTTACACATTATCGTACACTACAACGTGACATTTATTAGAATAGAGCAAGCTGATTAAACATATAGATCATCCCTCCAGCTCTAATCAGATACCTCCTCTTCAAAATGCATGTTTTTATGACTCAGCCTTAAGTCTTAAGTGAACAATACACACAACACCAAGTTTCTAAAATTCTTTGTGCTCCTGCAGCTAATGGAAGCTCAAGTATTATCTGCTATGTGTAAAGATGTGAATAAATTGCCACAGCTTAACCTCTTCTCACTGAGTTTGAGTAATTACTTTCCCAATTAGCCGCTATAAAGCATTGCTAAAGAAAACTGTATGACATGGTATTTATGGGCAACATAATGCTTTGCTGTAGATGGAAAACAGAAGGCAAATACAACAAGCCTCTCCCTTTGATTTAAGGATAAAGCTTGTATAATAGAATCTCCCTAATAACAGGGCAGAGCAATTAAGTAGAGTGTTTAATGATAATGGGTTTCTTTATGGAACGGATGGATTTTCGCAAGTGTTTTTGATGGAACAGCAGGGTATTTTACATGGCAGGAAGTCCCAACGATGAGAAAGGCATGAGTGAAGCAGTTAAGAGTTCATAAAAGGTTTAATGCAAAGCTATGTGAAGTAAAAATAAATAGTGCTGTGGGTTTACCAGATATTGGAATGGGCTCAAAAAGAGCAAATAAAGGAGAGTGAAGAGGAAGAAGGAGACATGGTGCCATCCAACCATGTCTATGGGGAGAGACAAATTCTTTGGCAATCCTGTGTGGAACGATGACACAACAAAGTTGTTACAATCAAAACTTTATTTCAACCTGGACCTTCTGCAGATCAAGTCGTTTTACAAAACTAGTATCCAAGACCCTCTGCAGATGAGGTCAACCAACAAGAAGAGTAATGTTAATAAAGCAATATTCAAAAAAGGACAGTAAAAATTAAACTGCTGTATTACCTCTTAGGAACTGAAAAATAGCAAGAGAGAGCTTGAGCTTAGCTGCAGTCTCTGAAGGTGTAGACAAAGGTGCCCCCAATTACTTCTTTTGGTAGTGCCAGTGCACACTGCTGTGTGTCCTGAGACCCTAATGCCACTTGTCTCTCCTGTCTTCCACATGTTGTTTTTCATGTTGAAGGAAGAGCTGGTTAGCTCAGAAGAGGATTTAAAAAATTCCCGGACTGGATGTCATAGAGGACTCTGTGTACTTTCCAGTGGGGTTTAAGACATAGTAAAATCTGTTCAGTCATGTTTCTCTTCCAAAGGACACAAGCACTATTCTTTTGTTACAGCATGGGAGTGAAGACACAGCCATGAAACATGAAAAGAAAGTTAAGAACTTGCAGTCACACGTCAGGATCAAGAGCCTGGGGAGAGCAGGCTGTGTAACCAGAGCAGGACCACAGCAGATGGAGCTCAGCATCAGTGTGGACTTCCTTAGTGGCCTGTGTGGTTCTGCCTCTCCTGTTACTGCACTGCTCCCCCTTGGCTGCTGGCAGCCAGCTGGCAAGCCATATTGGTGGTGTGCCTGGTAACCTGCCCAGTGCCACCCTCAGGCACTGTGAGCTTCAGCAAAGGCCTTCCTGAAACCCCAGCAGGTCTCAGGCCGTGGCTCAAAGCCTAGCGCTGCCTGGGATGGGGGAGAGCTGAAATTCCCCATTTTTTCTGCTTATTTGCTTCAGCTGTATTTGCATGATACAAGAAGCCTATGCAGAGCTGCTTGGTATGCCTTGACAGTGGGAGACATTATTGTGAAGGATCCTGCCATCAATGGTGTCAGAGGACTTTGGGATAGCATTTGCACAAGAGATTGGAAAAATAATCGAATAAGCAGCACTGATTAGTTGACGATCTGCTGCTGAATCCCTATTTAAAATGCTGGTCCACCTTTCAAATGCTTCCCTCGTGCTGTATCCCATTTTGCTTAGTAAATGAGAAGTGTTTCAAGATACTACTCAAGTGCTTTTCTCAGCAAGCTAAATGCATTTTGCTGGTGATTGAGAAAGCCTATTCCAGCCTCTGGCAGGAAATGACCAGGGCTGTCAGGTCAGACTAGGTAGAAAAGAATGAAAGTCTCCTTATATTCAATCAGCCCCCAATTACAGTTTATCAGCAAGAAAGCAGATCAGAAATTAGTTTCTTTTCAATCGGAGCTCTCTGCATACAGCCATATGTGCCTTGGTGCTCCGTATCTAATAAATAACCCTTGGTATTCAGTTCCCTTGGAACAGTTTATCTATCATCTGATCTATCTGCTGCTTCTTATGATCACAGGTTTGTTTAAATGAGAAAAAATATCAAAATATCTAGCCAATGAGAAATCTTTTGTTTGTTTGTTTAAAGTTTCAAGCAAAAATTGCAGCCTTATTCTTTTACCTTTATGCAAGGGTTTACCTAGCTTATTTCCCTTGACAGATCAGTTTAGTCTGTGATGAATCCATCATATTTTGAAAGCTAAACCTATCCAGACTTGGCTAAATCTATGAAACTTGTCACAGCAAGTCTTTTCTCTTGAATACACTGTGAACTCCGATATTATGGTGTGTCTGTCAGCTTTGCTGAATATTTGTCTAAAAATGTTTTGCTGTTGTAAATAAACTAAACTTCTTTTCCCCCTTCCTGAAATAGTTTTCAAGCCTACAAGGTAAGAATAGGTTATGTATTAGAATAAATGTCCATATTTCTTTTGAAATAAAACTGAAAAAAAGTAGTGAAATCTCTACTATTCAGATGCAAAAAAGCTTTATTTTGTCTGTTAATCTCACTTCAGCCAAAGCTTTCCTCAATAATCAGAAAAACACATATTTCGGCTGCTGATGGAAAATGCCCAGCACTAGCAAATATGTTACTCTTTGCTTTATGCTATGGTCATGCAGAGGTACACATAACTGACAGGAACACACACCAAAAAGAGTACAAAAGGGTACAAGAAAGACTATAGAATTTGATTTAGAGACTCCAGTAACAAGTTTTTTTTTCTCTTGATGCACACCCCATAGCTCTGGACTACCTACTTAAAATTAGTGAAGTAGAGGCCCAAAAATTTACTCAGCTAACTGATGCTAGAGGCATGCTTCATATGGGTATATACATGCATGTAGTCCTTATTCAAATATGTGTATTCAAAAAGAGGAAAATGCTTTCTGTTCTATATAAATCTATCCCGTAGCCACATGTATATAATACATTGAAATGTATACTTGCAGAGTATCATTTATTGTGGATTATTCTGTAAACCTATATGATGTAAAATATAGTATTATTTTAAGCTTTCCTTTCTGCACAATTTGCAAGTATCCAAGGGGAAAAAAAAAAAGCTTTCAGGAAAGGAATTAGTTCAGTGACTTTAAAGCTTTGCTTCAGCATCTGTTCTTCTCTGTGTGCAAGAGAGAAACTGCTTCTAATGATTAACAATGCCAGCCTTCCCAACCTAGACCATTGTGTGATTCTGTGACCATAATGGCAGCAATTTTTCTAGAAACAGAGAACATCTAGAATATAAATAAAAAAGTACCAGCTGAAATGTTCACCAATAGGTAGTCTTGTGAGCACAGCAATCAAGGTACTTGATGCCAAGGGCTATCAGTTCTCAAGCAGAAGCTGGGATCTCAGGAAGGCTGCTGGCACATACCTTTTTTAAGCTCAGCGGTGCTCAGCATCTGATGGGCCAGGAGGAAGCTTTGACATTCAGATCCTGCAGCAATGATAGCAGCATTTATTAGTCCTGAGAGCAGGTCTTCCTCTGGCATGGACTGTCACAACTCCACTGAAATTAATGTAGCTGTGCCAAATTCCACTAGCCGAAGGGTATCTTTTGGGGTTTGATGTAGGGAAGATGAGGAGCTAAAAAGCCAAATACTAGCAAGTCTCAGTTAAAAGACTGTGTCAAGTTTGTATTGTATACTTTTTCTGAAAGAATTGTAGGTGTGGTTACACAAATTGACTTTTTTTTCTCTAGTAATATTTAATCCCTTTTTTGGGTGCAGAATATGCTCACTGACCATTAATCGGCACTTCCCCTACTCCATATATCTTCCTCCCCATCCCTCAGGCTTAGGAAGGAAACAACTGCTGTACTTTCCCCAACAAAGGGATTTCCTAACCCTTCCTCTAGTCACAAAGGGTGGAGAGACTCCTTCCAGCACTCTGAAGCTCCCAGCCATGTAGGGCCATGATGGATGTGGTTCAGATGAACTATAGAAGGTGGAAGCCAGGGAGTGCTCTGGATTTTCTTCTTAGCATAAAACTACTGCCAATGCCTCCTTTGACTGACATGAGTCTTTGTGCTGCTGCATCTGAAAGGTGACACTAGTCCCCATGCTGGATGGTAGAGTGCTGAGATAGCTGAAATGATAGTAATTTCCTCTCTTTTTTTTTTTCCTGTTTTTCATTATTGTGGCAAAGAACAAATGGGGTTTCATTCCTGTTGCAATACTCAGCAATACTAAGACTGAGTATTTTGAATTTTCTGTGTAAATGCTCATGCTAACTGCTGACCTCAGTTGGTTTTTAGGAAAAAGAAGAGGTTTTTATTCCCCTGGACTGTAGAGTGAATGCAGCTGGAGTTTTTCAAAGGTGCCATTAGCAGGGATTGGACACCTCAGTTTTTAAATCAAATCTTCGTCTGAATGTCAGAGAAAGATGTAAAGCTCCATTACTTAAAGCTGTGCAGTTGTCCTTTGATCTATCACTGGTAATTTAATATAAGGCTTTACTGGCTCTGGTCAATTATTTTCCATTGCTGTTTCTGTTCTAAATAGTTTCTTGCTTTTGAGTGTCTCACGCATTTTAGTACAGCTTTCCCTGAACTATAGGGCTGTAGAGAGCAAGTTCAATGAGAGCAGAGAGCTGATGTGCTAACGTAATATTTGCAGCTGCAGTTAAATGAAAGCTGCCATAACAATGTGGTCCCTCTGCCCACGATGCAGCAGCAATACTTCATTGATCACTTTTTTCAAAGAAGAGAGAAAACAAAAATGTGACTAATTTCAAGCTGGATGCTTATCGCTTCTGACTGGGGAAAAAGCATGCACCAAAATACGGAAGAGGCTTTAAAACATTCCTCGGCAATGGCGCTGGAAAGGAACGCACGCTGCTTACTGCATGGCAAGTTGAAAAAGCAACTCCCTGACAGTACCTGTCCATGCCCTGTTTCACAGCACATTTACACATGGCAGGGAAGCCAGGCACATCACGGATCCTCAAGGCAAGTGTGCCCTTGACTTCTGGAAGGGCAGATTGCATTTTTCATCAGTTTGTGACAATTTTACTTAGAGAAGGTCTGTCCTGGTTCCGGGAGTTAACTTTCTTCCCAGTAGCTGGGGAGGGTGTGCTGTGTTTTGGGTTTGGTATAATAGGAGCGTTGATGGCCCATTGATGTTTTGGGTGCTGCTGGGTGGTGCTTGCACCGGGCACTTTTTGGCCTCCCATGCCCTGCCAGGTGCATGGGAAGCTGGCGGGGGGAGCATAGCCGGGGTGGTTGACCCAGCTGGCCAATGGGGTATTCCATACCATGTAACGTCATGCTCAGTATAAAAACTAAGGGGGGGGGGGGTGGGCCTGGGTCCCGGGGGAGGGGCTCTCGTGGGTTCGGYGGGTGGTGAGCAATTGCATTGTGCATCGCCTGCTTTGTATATCGTTGTTGTTGTTATCACTGTTACTATTACTGTTCTACTTTGTTCTATTTCAATTATTAAACTGTTTTTATCTCAACCCACGAGTTTTCCTACTCGTGCCCTCCTGATTCTCTCCCCCATCCCACCGGAGCGGAGGGGGTGAGCGAGCGGCTGCGTGGTGTTTAGGTGCTGCCAGGGTTAAACCACGACAAGATCCTAGAGAGGTCCCAAATTGGGCCAGGCTCAGGTGCATTTGTCCCGATACATGCCCGCTCGGGTCATGGACAGGCTGCAGGATAATGCAGCAGGCTGGGGCCGGCTACCTCGTGGGGCACTGCTTTCTCCTCAAGCAACAACAGCATCAACGACTGCCCCAACTTCCTGCTGCACAGCTGGGCTATGCCCTTCCTCCCCYGTGTTCCTCTTCCATTAGCCTTCAAATCCTTCCTCTTGCTTCTCCTACTGAAAAAAGTTAATATCTGAAGTGAGGGTGGGGAGAAGAGGCAGACGAATGCCAGACAAAAGCAGTAGGGAATCATTGTTAGTTATCCAACCTGAAGGGCTGCCATATGAGCAGGCACTGGTTTAAAATACAAAAAATGCAGATGAACTAGGGATGCAAGTCCAGCTTCTGCTGGGTAAGTGTTGATTTAGAAAATGAACCTCACAGTTAGAGTCAGCAATGTTTTTGTCAGCAGGTTCAGCCAGGGCTGGAAGAAGTCCAGAACAGCTCTGAGGCCTGGGGATATTCTGCTTTTGAGGAACCTAAAAACATAACAGCTTCCTGCTGTATTAATTAGCACCAGTACTAATAATAGCAGATACCAGCTCTTTATAAAAGCAAGGTTGCCTTTTGGAAGTGCACTCCATGGTGATTGCTCTGGTGGGGAAGGAGGGGAGTCTCTCCTGGGCAGGCACGTGGAGCTGACCCTTGGGCTCAGGGGGACACGTCCAGCTGGACCAGTGGGCTCCAGGAACCTTCCCACTTGCCGTCTCCCAAGACACAGTAAGTGATTTACTCTCTTCCAGGAGATGGTGGCTCTGTGTGTTAGCACAGGGCTGAGGAAGATGCAGCACAGGCTATAAAGGACTCTGTGACAGTCACAGACAGCACAGAGCTGGGCGGTGAGGTGTGGCCCAAAAATCATATATTAAAAAAAAAAGTCTTCCTCTTGTGCGTAAACAAGCAAAACCTAAGCAAAAGTCAGACAGTGCCACTTGCAAGACATGATAAGGCATGAACAGAAATACACAGACCTTGGGAGGGACAAACGTTTGGCAGTTTGAGAAAAACGCCACCCTAGGATGAACCCCTTTCAGCCTGCTGGGATGTGAAAGCCAGGTGCATGGAGTTCCTGCTTCTTCCAATTTTTGCCTTCTTACCCTTCCCTCAGTCTCATGTGGAGAGCACCTTGTATAACTTTAATTTCTTATGTCTATATCCACCTCTTCCTTGAAGTCCCCTGTGACGCCAGTGCTTCATTCCCCTGCCTGTATGCCTCTGATGCCTTATTTACTCTGTGCCCCCCTTCGGGTTTACAGCCTCCAAAGGCCTCAAGGTCTTTTGGTTTGAGTATCCCACAAGCAATACTGATGGATATGACATTGTAACTAGAATAGCAGGATTCCATTACATCCTCATTTTGCCTTGAATATAGAAAGGATAACTTTTTTTTTTTACAGAGTTTTAATGTCATGTTCCAGACAAACCACTGAGTACTTCCGTAAAACATTCCAGTAAAAGTGCCTTGCCGGCTTTAAAAAAGTCATTTCCTGCACTCTATTCATAATTTACATTAAAATTATTGATCACCTACTATAAGACCCAAAGCACCTACTTCTTATTAAACCTAATTAAAAAACATTATCAAAGAAGACTTGAAGAATTCAATCTTATTGGACTGATGGAAATTTCTTGCCAACAGCCTACAGCCACAGCTTGTTAAAGTGCTAAATCCTATGGCTTTTGGGGCATCAACACCTAGTTCTACAAGTTCAAAGCAGATATTTTCTTGATTTTAGTTGATTTTAAAGTCCATCTCAACAGCTGGGTCATTTAAAATTGAGAACTTTTTAGGAGCTGAGGGAAGAAAATACAGCACATTTACCTCCTATGCTGCATGAATGAGATGACAGGGAAGTATATTTTCCAATCTAAAATCCTGAAGGATGTGATGACTGGATTGTTTGGTTCACATATGTAATTTTCCTTGTAGAATAAGTTGATTAATTTTAAAAGCAAAATATTTTGATTACTTAAGAAATATCAAACTGCATATAAATTATATGCAGCTATCATATTTTAAAAGGATCATTTTCATAAAATGTTTATTTATAAATTAAATAATAAATAATTGAAATACATATTTGAAAGATGAAAAATTATTATACCTATTTTAGGGATTATACATGTTGATTTTCAGTCATGGTTTAAGTGAGTGATTTGAAATCAATTGAACTGAACTGAGTCACCTTGAATGTCCCACCATTTGCTCTTAACTAGCTCATAACTGAGCCTAGACTTAGGAAACATATACACACATCAAATGTGAACCAATTATGACAGACAGAACTTTCCAAATGCCCCTTCCTCCTCTTCAACCTTTTTTCTTCCAGAAAAGTCTCACTTAGTGGAATCATTTGTGAGCGGATCTGTTGATATTTTTTTCCTTTTGAACATGTTTCCACCTAAAAAATCGCTATTATTTCTCCTTCATTTAACTTTAAGTCTTTTCCTTCATGGATAACCCACCCAATATTCAGAGAAGAGACACAAAAGCTCCACCTCAGCCCTGGATTTTCTAAGAGGTTCTTTATTTTTCATCAGCAAAAAAGGTTTTGGTTATGCTAAATCTGCAATGTACAGTAGATTGCTAAGAACCTGATTTTTAAAAGGGAAAATGAGGACATGCATCAACATTCTGCTTCATTTTTTTAGTCTTATCTCAAAAGCTACTGTACTATGTCCTTAATCCTCTGGGAATGGATGGTTGTTAACCATAAATTGTCCTTATATTTATAAGCTTTGCACTAAATATAAATTGCCTCCATTTTTTGGCGTAATCTCTCCCTCTTTTAATCCAGTCTTTCAAAACAAAAACAGAATGACCTAATTATTCACATCTATTACTTGATTCATTATCCATCTACTTCTAAGGTCTTTGCTAAATGGCTTCAATGGTATTAAAGAATCCATAGGTATTTAAGACAGATATAATTGGAAGTGTCAGTTACGGTCATTTAATAATACGCATGTCTGCCTTTTCATAGATAAACAAATGAAAGCTGCTAGCCTAAATTAAGATTTGCTTCTATTTAGTCCCACTCCTGCAGGTACAATTGTGCTTTACAGCTGGCTTGCCAAAACCTAGCACAGAACATGCTGCCATAGCATTATAACTGTTTAACCAGGGAGACCTTTCAATTAATGTGTAATTTTTATAGATTCACTAACGGGGAGGAAAAGCTAACTTTAGTTTTCTCAAAGAAAAAGAATTAAGAGTCTGCTAGATAGCCATATCCAAAATATAGCTAAAATTTACTATGTTGTTCAGAAGTCTTTCTTTCTATTAAAATCTGTAACTGATGAAGTTCAGGCTGCTGGTGAAAGGGAGCAGGCAAGCGTATGAGACCACCTTGTTTTTCCTTGTTAATCTGGCAGAATATTTTGGCTGTGCAAAGAATGCCCAGCTGGAGAGAAAACACGTGCCTGCTCTTGCCGAGGGGTACGTCAGGTGGTACCTGTTAAATACTTTGCAAAAGTTCTTTTTAACTTGGTCTGTTGGCCTGCAGCCAAACAACAGACTTGTTAGGGATTTGGGCAAGAGAAAAAGGAGTAGCAAAGGGATAAGAGGATGAAGCAAATTCTTCCACAGAAAGTATTGAAGGAGACAAGCAGCAGTAGCTGTAAGTAAAAACATTTCAGACAGGACATTTTAAAATGAGGCACTTGTCGTTTTTAAATATCAGATGTGTAGATTGCAGCTCTCTGCTTTACTTCCATAAGCTGTGTTTTCAGTAAACACTCAGAGAAATTATGGTACAAAGACTCAAGTGGAAAATTTGTTCAATTTCTGGGTTACAAAGCCTGGGAAAAAGTCCCTACTCCCCCCATTGAACCCATGCAAGGCTTGCTGATTTTTTTACTATATGAGGTACCTGAAAATACAAATGGCAGCAGGACTAAATAACAGGCATGGATGAAAATGGCCATTTAGAGTGCTGCTTTGGTTCAAGCAGATTAATACGTRGCTCACAGCAGTGACCTGACAATTTCTAACCAGCGACAGGCAAGTCTAACTCATCTGGACAACATCTGCTCACTTTTTTGTTTCTATTTAAAAGACAATATAAAAATAACGCACGCCAACCCAAGACAAGAGAAACATCTACCTCTAAATCTGTTTTGCCATTTGCAACACTGTTTAAATGCTACCTCCTCATGTTTGTTGAGTTACAGCAATGCATATCAACACAATTGGCAAAAGCCAGGTAAAATCCCTGGCTCTGCCAGGCCACCTGCCTTGCCCAAAAGAAGCCCATCCTCTGACCCATGCAGCCACAGGAGGGATCACTGGTTGCAGGGGGTCAGCCAGCAGGTGCCTGTGGTCACACGCAGTCAGCCCGTGCGCTGCTGTCATTGCACAAAGCTCTTCTAAAAGGGAAAGGCAAGAAGGAGGGGGAACAAAAGGTCAATTTTCTTGAGCAGTTCTTCTAACAATCACTAATCACCTTGGTCACCGATTTTATAGCAACTGCAGCCAGTGTATGAAGCTGATGTGTTTGTTCAAGTCACTGTATACCTGCAGCATGAGAATTACATGCTTTGCATGGTTAATTTTTGTCACATTTTTTCCTGACGATAGCCTGTTCTATTTGTATTACGCAAAGTGAGTAAGCTTCCACACTGTACATAACCTTCTTGCAACAAAATGAAAGTAGACCAGCATCATTAAATAAGCCTCATTGTCTTCATATCAACAATGATCTCATCTGACATCAGGGACTGTAACTATGCTGCTAGATGAGTTTCTCCTGCTGTATTAGATACCACTGATTCTCCTATTTGTTCCATGCTTTCTTTCACAGAAGAGAAATTGCTTCATTTTGTCAGCTAATGCTTATGGCAGAAAGCAGTTGAATTTGTTCAGGAAAAACAAGTCAAAATACCTCTGTTTTCTGTATTCAGAAATCTACAGAGAGACTAGAGGCTATTACTTTTTTAATAATTAATTCTGATGGCCACACATTTCTGAAAGCCAAAGTAATATATTCAAGAGACTACAAAAAAAGAAGACTGAATGTCCCCTGTATTGTCCCTGTCTAGCAATTTATCAATCTGTGTGCAGTGAATCACTGGTGGGCCATAAATTATGAAATGCTACAACTGCAAAACATTATGAAAACACACAAACCTCCCTGTGAATGGGAAAGGAATAAAATTGGGGAAGATGAAAACTAATAAACATTGAAAATGTGCCAGCTTATATTTGGTTGAAAATGAACACCACGGTGTGAGCATTGGAAAAATGGTATGTGGATTATTTTCAAAATAATTAGACCACCTGAGGTGATTTTTAAAAAGTCTTAGGTGGTCCTTTGATTGATAAAGGCTGTGGAGTGCCAGTAGATACCACGGCCTTGACATGAACAGCCCAAACACAAAGGCAAAGGGTAACTCTGACCAGGTGTGCGCAGGTGTTTGCTCCATTCAGATATTGCTGCGCCTGCCACAGAGGCTTGATGTTGGGGTGAGAGGCATACATTAAAGGACAGACTGTTAAAGATAGAGCTGCTGAATTTACTTGTTCTCTGTACTGGTCTGCCCTCATTATGGCACATCTTATTTTAGCTGACTAAAATGGCCGTTAACAGCCTTCAGCAATACCCATAGAAAGGGATAGAGTGGTTAGGCAAACATACTGTGTACCTGAAATATATTATGGGGAAAAAAAAACAACATTCATATAACCAAGAGTAAGACAAGGTTTTGCTCTCTGTTCTTATTTACTTTTATTTGGATATTGCTAATAAGATCTTGTTAATAAGAATGTTCAGAGAAAGTTTGTACAATTTTATACCAGTAGTTAACAGTTGTCCTTGCTCCCATTCTGAAAGCTCTTAAATTTTTTACAGTGCAACCCACAAGGCCTTGCAAACCGGAGAAGAGACTAAATTAAGAGAAATAGTTGTTTATTCATGTGCAAAGATCTGCATTTGATTAAGGGAATTCATTAGCAGGTTGTTCAACTTCACATGAATTAAGGTATCAGGTATTTATAGAAAATATACCTATAAACAATAATTAAACATGACTAACTCCATTGTTTGTTCTTTTAGTTTTGCTTATACAGAAATGTAACATTAATTTTAAGCATGTTTTATATAGCAAAAAGATGACATATAAATAAGGAGTCATATGAAACATAGAGCTGGTTAATTCTGCAAAAACATTTTTTACGAATAGTCATACTCTGAACTGCAGCTCTTACACCAGTCTTAACTAGCTCTTGTGAACATCTGCATCAGTGGAGCTTTTGCGTGACCGTTTGGCAAAGGACGATTCCTCCCACAACAGGAGGCACTGCACCTGAGGAAAGAGGATATCCATCCACAACAGCCCGTCTGCTGCTGCCACCCCGCTGCTGCTGTTAAACAGAGTTTCCTCTAATCCTGATGCAGAGCCTATACTAAGTGACATGGGCAATCAGCTGCACCCATAGATGAAGAACAAGAGATGGGCAACACCAGTGTTCATGAACACCCAAAACCAGAATGTGTTCACCAAACGCTTAGGCAAAAGTGCCCAACGTGACTTTCCAAAGCCAGTGGCAATGCTAGGGCACCAGGAAGATGTGGGTGTCAAAATGGCATGGAGAATGTTCATTAATAGCTTGTGAGCAGAAAAAAGAACTGAAAAATTCTCAATAATTTGTTCACAATGACCAGTTCAACTTTGCTTCCCAGTAATACACGTATCTCCACTTCAACCGCTGTATGAAAGTGCATAAGGAAAGCAAGTACTACAAGTGCTCAGTTTCCATACCATCCTGCTCTGGAAACTACACCTCCACCCCAAAGCTGCAAGTAGTAAAACATAGATGAAGAGACCTGTACTCTGACCAGCTTTCACTGAAGTGGCCCATTTTAACTGACCTCTCTTAGATTTTTATAGGAGGGCACTTTTGATACACCACTACCTCAGAGAGCCCAGATTTGACAAAGTGTTCCTGGAGGAAATACTGTCAGGCCATTTACTGGCCCTCCTGTATAATGAATACTGTTTGCAAATGACTCCTGGTCATATGGCACTGCAAATCCCATACAAAGGAACTTCACTGAACTGTAAAGAACCCTTACCAAGGATTAAAACTGAGGGACATGGAGGTTTAAACTAATGTTAAACCTTTAAATTATGCAGCTGCAAGACACTAGAGTAAATCCAGATACAGCAATGTGAAGCAGCTACTTGAATGTGGTGCCTTGACTTCCCAGGCAAACAAACAATAAAATACAACCTAGAAAGGTCTACATTCAGCTGCCATTCTAGGTGGAAAAATATTCCCCTTGGTTGTTTCTTTTTCAGACACCTCCCTTAGATTCAGCTTCTGACTTGTACAATTTACAGTTACAGCAGTTTTAAAGTACAGTACTAAAATCTAAGACTTCAAAGCTGGGCAGTGTAGCACATTCATCAGTCTGCATCTGCTGGTGTACAGAGAGCCATGCAGTTCAGCCAACCTTATATTGAACCCATTTGAATTAATGTGGCCTGACTGCCTGTCTGCCAAGTCTTGCAGTCATAAGCCTTCATCCAAACTGTGATAAGTGGAAAAGACTAACTGGATCCAGCTCCAGATACAAACCATTCATCTCTAAGGGATGTATTCCAACCTGCAGGATATCGCACCCATGAAGAACTGAAGCGTAAATATCTATAACAATTGCCATACATTTGGATGTTGCAAGTAAATAAAAAACTTGTAAAAACAAGTCCTACTCATTTTTTATTTACAAAAGACTTCAATTCCAAATGTAATTTATCTATTTATTCATCACATGCTTTTCATAAATACTGTCACTTATTACAATTACATGTCCAGATATGTAAATCTCTTACTTTACAGTGGGAGTGATGCAGTTTTCTGTGGACAGCATCACAACACCAACGCTTAGCAGTGGGTAAGTACTGTAGTATCCTACCGGCAGCTGGGAACTGCACACAAAATTGTGCTCTCAAAGCAGGTCCCTTACGCAGCTGCCCATGCCTAAGGTGATATCCCTGCAAAGGCAGGGGTTGAGCCCCGGCGCTTTGGGGGTGGGCAGTGGAAAGGCACATCTAGAAGTGCTCATCTCTCCTCTAAATAGCACTGCTGCCTCAGAAACTCTTGTGCCTGGGCAGTAATTTGATGGGGAGAAAACAAAACACCATTTTTGTATAAAATACATGACGTTTTTAATGAGGCAGTGTAAAATTCTATAACATTGGTAAATTATTTCAATTCTGAATGTGGCTAGTGCCTTTTACGTGGCTATTTTCACATAATTTCATGATGTCAGTATTAGCGATGTATTTATTATAGGACGTAAACTGTGCCTATGTCATAAGTCACTAAACACAGCTGCCACTTTGTATTGCTTGAAACATTTTTCTCCACTGAGTGGCTCATAAAGGAGATGATTAAATCTAGGTAAGACAAGATGTTACCTGTCTTTCATTTTAATAACTTGAATATTCTTTTTTATATTGTTACAGTGACCTTTTACAACAGATCACATTCTGTTGTGATGCTGTGAAAACTTGTAACATTCTCAAAAACATTCCACACACATTTACTTAAATTCCATAGGGAAGTGTTGTTTTGCCTGTCTCTATTAAAAAAGCCACAGCTATGTAAGAGGGTTGATGGAGACACAGAGAGTGCTTGTTACCCACTGTTTCCCTTGCTGAAGCCAGACTAGAATTTGTGCAAATCTGATTTTTTTAAAAGTTTTACGGAACTGAAGAAGAAAATGAGGCTTCAAAGACAGATCTCACAGTAATTTCACTGTAGTAATTTTGAAAAACTAGAGAACTTTTACCCAGCAGTTTTGAGCAATTGGCTGACTTGCCCACAGGAAAGGCAGGAAATAAATTCTGAGGGCTACTGAAAATGGCATTTTCAGGCAACTAGCCGAAGGATTTTCACAATACTGTCTGTAATTGAAGTACAGTGGGGAAAATTGCCTCTTTGACCTGTATGGTGTTTTGATGAAATGTGCGTGCACTGAACTATGACAAAATAAGGTAGCATATCAGCTGGCTCAAGACATATAAACTAAATTCATGCCTTCTGCAATTCTTCTGAAGACAACAGTATTCTTCAAGGGACAGACTTGATCCAATGAGTTTCCTGCCCTTTTTTTTTTTCTCTATCTGGATGTTTCTTCCTTTGCACATAAGATGGCTAAAACAAGGTATTAGGCTTTGCGAGGAGAGCTTTGAACCTGGGAGCTCCCAATTTTACCTCCAAGTCTATTGCCATCTAACCACAAATGCATGTCACAGAAATAAAGACAATAGCTGTGTATCCTAAATATAACTGCTGTCAAAAAGGACAATCTCTGCATCTATTTTATAGTTAAGTAGGCTTTGCTGATTTGTTACAGATAGTTTCCCCTTTTAAAGGGTAAGAAAAAGCCAGAGTCTATAAACATTGCACGCTCTCAGACATCGAAAGTAGTAAACCAAGCCCAACCCAAAAGTGTGTTACTGTCCCACCTACGTTAGCTCACCTGAAAACATGAACTACATTGGTGGATACAACCAGCAGTTTTCAGCTCTCCTTGGCCAGAGCCGCAGGCACTCCAGGGAGCCCAGACATTCAAGGCTGTTTTGGACAAAGAGACAACCCCTCGCAGATGTGTGCCACTAACTCAGTAGCATCAGTTCCAAGGCTCGAGCCAGAGGCTGGGAGAGACCCCATGGATGAGCATTCAAAGGCAGGAGGAAAAGCCACCTGCCTGGCTTGCACAAAGCTGGCAGTAGCTCTTAGGACCGGGTACAATAAAGACAAAGAGCAAAGTATGCTGGAGGCAATTTTCAATGGGTGGTTCGACCAAATCAGACCCTCTTTGGCTCAGTGCTGGCCTGGCCTGAGGTTTACAGTAATCTGCCCAGTGTGGCAAGAGCAGTCATCTCCATTTCAGGAGCAGAAATTTCTGAGACTGCTCTTCAATGTCAAGCCTCCTCTCCGAAAGCAGGCTGAGCTGATTCTCTGTCCTGAACGCTCTCACTTTCTGACTGCTCCTTTCTTGCCTTCAAGAGACTGCAAGTGCCAAAAAACTCCTCCAGGGCGAAAACCTAAACACTATCACCGGCAGGTCTTCCCTAGGGCCTTTGCCTGCACAGTCGCACGTGAATTGCCCATCTTATTCACCACATATGGGAAGCTAGAGAAAGAGGCTGGAAGATGGCGGAAGCCAAAGGGCCACCAATTTGAAGGCAACACCCAGCCTGGCATTTCATTTGCACTAGACATGATTTTCCACAATCTCTGCCTGAGATCAGCATCTGGATGACAGGCAGCCAGCCAAACCTGAGTCCAGGCAACACCTCTGATTGTGGTCCAGGTGCTATATCTGATGGTTCGGGTGTCTGTCTTCAAATCCAAGCCAGCTTCACTTCACCTGGCAGCATTCTTCCAAAGCCCACCTAGAAATAAATGTCTGCTGAGATCTTGACTTCAAAGACATAATGTTTACATGTCAAATTTAATAGCTTTCCAAATATTTCACAACTCACTTTGGTTCAAAAGACTCATGCTTGGACCATAGCAGTTCAAGCAGCGGACCATTACATCTATTTTATTTTGTCACTTTAGGATAGTTTAAAATCATAACCAGCCACTTAGATATCAAACTGAAAAATGACATTTTCCTTCTGAGCCACTTGAACAAAAGACTACAGCATAAGCCAACTCCATCCTACCAAGCAGATTTCAGCTTAAAGATCGGATTGCGCATGACATTCCCTAGTGAGGATATGTGTGAAATGGCATAGTGCATGCTGTATGATACTCCCTCCAGTCCGTTCTGTACAAAATCCCTTAGGCCTACATCCGCCCACCAAACCAACCACAGTGGGAATGCCAAGAAGTAGGAACAAGGTACAAGTTAAAATAGGCCACAGATAACACCTTTAGCTTACATCATCCTCATCGCTTCTGTATGTAAGTTACGGTTCAGCAGAGTGGGTGTAAATAGCTCTGAAATGTGAAAGTCGATTTGAAAGGATTATATTGACTCTGCCTAATAGCAAAAGATGCTTCAAGTGCTGTTCAGTACAAACAATAAAACAAGATGTTATTACAGCAGGAGCAGATACTGACTGACCTCTGCTTATGCTGGCCAGCATTTTCATTACAAGACTCTTCGTGCCTTTTTCATTTGTCTGTCAGTTTGTTTGTTTGTTTGTAAGAATATTTTTTTTCCTTTTTAAGACCTTTACTATTTTCAACAGGTCTGTGAAGGTTGCAGGAACCATCTGGATGGTCATGTGCCTTTTTCTCATTTTTTTGTAGTCCTATCAAATTTTGTTCAGGTTTAGTAATTTTTAAAATATTTTATAATCCATCTGTTTCCTGTCCCTCATCTACATTCTGCAGGACAATGCTGACAGCCTGCCAAACTAATTTGGCACAGACATCTGCAAGGCTGGGATTTGTGGCCACATGTAAGTGTTTGTAATGGTTGAGCCTCCAGTCCTCTGAGTGCCTGAACATTTGCCTTTTCTCTTAATTGAGAGAGGTATGAAAACACCAACAAATCTTCTGTCACTCACTGCCCAAGTCAAGAAGCCACCCCATTAAGTCAAATAGTTTAGACTACATTCTTGCTATGGAAAGGATCATGCAAAAGCTTTTTGCTTCCAGTCCAACAGAAGGAATTTTCATGCTGCAGAGTTGCCCCTGTTTGTGGCTGGAAGTCATACTGGTTACTCAGAGAGAACAGGAGCTCAGCTGTAGGCAGCAAGATAAGGTGAAGGTCACAGCAACATATACCCAAGCAGGGTGACCTGGGCTGAGATCCAGAAACACAGAAGATGCAGTATTTTTTGGAAGTATGAGAGGTGTGATCGTTTTTAGATTCCACAGAGCCCCGCTAGGACTGTTTGCATGCTACATGACAGCCATTTTGGATTTTCTCCAGCCATATCCAAAGAGGTAAGTCACCCATACTGTTAAAATAGCTTCTCTGAGCAGCTATGAAACAAATTCACTCCCAGCATCCTTTTCTGTTTCTGCTCTCTGAGGGATGAATTTCTTGTTTATGTGTTTTAATATAAGATTCACAATGTTGCCCTGAGAAATGTTTGAAACTGGAGATTATAAAGACCAGACTTTTAACTATGAGGAGATTGGGGGACGTTTGTTTGGGGGATTTTGTTGTTGTTTCTACCAGACCTACAGCATGTTTCTGTCAGGATGGGAATGTCAGGGAAAAGTAGGGAGTCTTAAACTTTTTATGGGAAGATTTCTACTTAAATAGATGAAATTGCGTGGTCACAAAATTAATTTTGCAATGTAATCCAATATAGATTATGCCAGCACATCTTTCCCTTTTTCCTACCCCTTCGTCTCCTCAGCCCCAGCCATAAGTACAGTTGGCCAGTGTAAGTGTGCTTGGATTGCTCTGCCAGTACTTCTTGTCAGATGTGTGATTCAGACCCAGATTCAGCCTGGACTGGAGCCACAGAGCAGAGAAAACTCAAAGTTATGAAACTTTCTTCTCATTTTACAGCAGTCTAAAGAAGCATTTTTAAAGGAAGAAATGGTTAAAGCCTTTATATCTATGCCCATCTTTGGTATTCATAATTGACTCAAGTTGTTAAAACTCAATTTTCTGCGGCTCTGTTTAAAACATAAAACCCTTTGCTTTCTACTTGGATTTTTCTTTATTCATTGCTTGAGCTTTCATAGGTCCTTTAAAACTGCAATGAAGCTCTCTAAACTGCGAGGAGGTTGCTCATTAGTGGAGCAAATACAATACTGCAACCAACCACAAATATTGATTTAATATAGAATTGATTTCTCCCTTAAAAAAAACATTAAATCCTCTGTTTGGTTAGGGTTTTTTTAACCTTAGTGGAAATCAAATTAGGACTTTGAAAACTACAGCACAGAAACAAAAAGCCCCATCTTCTAAAGCAGGTCGTTTTCCTCCACATTACAGAATTTAATACAAGGGAGAAAAAAGAAGAGAGGCAGCAGAGGGAGTGAGAAACGTAAAACTGTTCGGAGAAATAGTGTCCCCACTGAGGTCAGGGGCGGTATTTCCGTCGCGGCTTGTGAAGCGCCGCGGGGCCGGGGAGCTTCCCGGGAGGGGTATGCGGTGAGAGCCGCCCGGGGCACCACGGCTGCCGGCCCGGCGTGGGCGCCCCCGGGCTCCGGCCCGTTTGGCCACGCCGCGGCCGGAGAGCCGCCGGAGAGCTCATTTCCCCGCCGAAGAGAGGCAGAGAGGCTGGCGGTGGCGCGCACCGTGGCGCCGGTGCTCCGCGCCGCTCGCGCGGACCCTCCGCCCGGGGGAGGGTAGCAGAGGTCCGGGGCCGCTCCCCCGCGTCCTGTCCGTGCGAGGAGCGGGCGCCCGCAGGGGGAGACAGGCGGCAAACCTGGACGGGGACAGGCGCGTCTCGCCTCCTTGTGCCAGCCAGAGGGATTTGCGCTCCCGAGCGCCGAAGTTCCCAGCCGGCAGCGACACAGGGCGGCTGGGACATCTCGCAGCCCACGGCGCGGGTTCGGGGGCTGTGCCCGTGCTCCCGCCATCCCTTGCCCTGCAGCGCGGGAGTGGGAGGCAGATGAAGGGGGCACAGGAGCTGCACTCCTCTTGCCGCCCTGCCTGACTCGGCTGCGGGTGGGTCCTGCCTCGAGGTCCCGGGGCTCTCGGCGGAGTCGGGCGGCCCCTGTCCCGCAGTCAGGCACCAGTCCTGGGACGCAGGGAGGGACCCTGCGCGGTCTGTCTTGCGGGGCCGGAGGGCGGCCATGCTGTCCCAGCTGAGATCGTTGCCGAGGAGTTTGCAGGAAGGTTTGCAAAGAAAAAACAAAAAATAAAAATGGGCAAAACGTGCAGAAACGCACTTGCACGAGTCGGCGGACTCGGGGGAGGAGGCGGCGAGAGGAGCAAACCCCACTGCACGGCAGCTTTTCCGCCGCACCGAGGCGCGTCCTCCCCCGCCGGCGCGGCCGTGCGCTCCCATCCTCGCTCCCGCCCCTGCCCCCGGGTGCCCGGCGGCTTTGCCCAGCCCGCACCGCCGGCGGGTGGGGCTCCCAAAGTCACAGGGTATCCGAGCACTCAGGAGAAGTTTCGGCTCCCTAATCGCTGCAGGCTGACTCTTCTGACACTCCGGCACTTAAGGAGTATCTAGGACACACATGGTTAGGAGTGATCAAACAGGAGATAAGATCGAAGATGACTTTAATTGCGAAAATGAGGTCAAATAAGATTTTCAGAAAATCAGCTATATATCTGAGGCTGTTAAAAGCACTATTGTCATTTAATGTAAGCCGTTGAAGTTCAGAAATGACTGGACACTCACGTGACGCACAGATTTAACATTCCATTTTACCTACAGGTAACACAGATTACACAAAAATAAACAGGAAAATATATATATATATTTGGTCAAGCATTCATTTCAGGCAGCCCGTCGCAGAGGTACGGCGCAGCCGGTCCAGTGCCAGTACCCGGCCCGGCGCCATGCCCCTCCCGGGCCTGAGAGCGGCCCTAGGTCCCCACCGCAGCCGGCGGGAGAGCCAGAGGCACGGCAAGAAAGGGGCAGGGTGGCAGGGCGGGCAGATGGGCTGTGCGGCGGGCAAGGCTGTCCTGCTGCATCCCCGGGCCAGGCGGGGAAGGGGAAGCATCCCGGGATTCCTGGGGCCAAGCAGCAGGGATTGGCGGGAGAGGGGGGACTCTCTGGGGAGGAGGCTTGGGGAGCCGCCACGGGGACCGGCGAGGCCACGCTTGCCTCTTCCTGCCCTTGGCATCGCAGTGACACTGCCTGCTTCTGGCCGTAGCTCTCAGCTTGCAGGGAGGGTCGTGCTTACCCCCGCCGGGGCTGGCCCGGGGGAGGAGAGAGCCTGCCCCTTCCCAGTCTGCGCTTTCGCCACCTGCGGCTGCCGCCTGCGGATGCTCTCGGCCCCTCCCCTGCTGCCACGGAGCACATGGCAGTGTTTTGGTTGATCGGTTTGGTTCGTTTTGTTGTTGTTTGTTTGTGGTTTGTTTGGTTTTTTTTTTTCCCCCGAGCAAAATGTGCCGCAGCTGGCTGCCTCCCAAGCATCCGCAGTGTCTCCGGAGAAACTTTCAAGCGGCTTCCAAAAAAAAAAAAAAAAAAAAAAAAAATCCAAACCAAAAAGAAAGAAACGCTACTTCGCAGGCTGCTTAAACTCCCTGGGCCGCTGCGTGCGCGGTGAACTCAGGGACAGTCGCACAGCCGCAATCCTTTCCTTGGTGGGAAATCCTCGGTCAAAGGCATTTTAAAAAAAAGTCTCCATATAATGAGGCGTGCGGTTGGGGTTTAAGCCCCATCACCTCCCCGCACTATAACGAAGGGAAGCCCGATGAACTGGAAGGTCCTAGCATAGCAGGAGAGCTGTTAGACACACGTAACGCAGACGGGGGTGCTGCTGGACGTACCTTGCAAGGTTACAAAACACGGTCGCCTTTCTCCCAAGAAAATCCTCTTGGTGGTTTCACAGCCCGGGAAGCGACGAGCCCAAAGCCCCTTCCTGCGCTCGGCGAGTCGCCTTCAGCCTCCGTACTCACACCGCCAGACCGAGGTCGGACTCTGAGCCCCCCGCCGTCTCCTCGTAAATCCAAGAAAAATCCCCAACGAGGCGGTTTTCTGCATAGGGTGGTTTATTTTTACCGATGCTACTCGGGCAGACACTGTGGTTTAGAGAGACCACAAGCAACGACCTGCAAATCCTAAGTCTACCCAGAACGATGGAGGGGAGGGAGGGAGATGGGAGCGCCGGCGCCCAGCAGCGGGGCCCCGCCGAGGCCAGGCGAGGGGAGGGCGGCCGCGGAGCCCTCCCGGACCCGGCATCCCCCCGCCGCCCCCGGTGGAGCCCAGCCCTGCCCTGCCCCGCGGGGCTTGTCTCACGGGCCGAGCAGCGAGGGGCTCGGGCGCGCTGCGGAGGGGGGTCCCGGAGCCCCCCCCCCCCCGCCCTTATGCCGGCGCTGGAGAGGGGGGCACACTGCRGCGGGGGCCAGGGGGATGGAGCGAGTGGCAGGAGCCCCCGCTGCCCCGTCCGGGAGCGGCGGGCTTCACTGCCTGCAAAATTTGCACTTGATAATTTTCTTAAAAGCACTTTGGAAGTCTTTGTTGAAATAGGCATAGATGATGGGGTTGAGGAGAGAGTTGGAGTAGCCCAGCCAGTTGATGACTGCCCCCAGCCACTCGGGCATGTAGCACTTACTGTCGCAAAAGGGCAGGACCAGCGCCACGATGAAGAACGGCAGCCAGCAGATGATGAAGGTGCCCATAATGATGCCCAGGGTCTTGACAGTCTTCCTCTCCCGGGACAGAGCCATCCTCCGCTTGGCCTCTGTGTTCTTCTCGTTGCGTGTCTCGAAGGAGGGGGGCGGCGGGGAGCCGCACGCCTCGCTGGGCAGCGGCAGGTGAGTCTTGGAGGAACTGTGGCAGCGCTGGACCTCGATGATCTCCAGGGCGGCCCCGTCCTCGCCCTGCCGCACCGCGCCGTTGACACAGGCAGCGGGCTTGGGCTCCACAGTCCGCCGCCAGCCCTTGCCAGGCTCCCCGTTGCTTTTCTTCTGCAGGGCAGCCGGGGAGAGGGTGAGGCAGGTGTCGGCGATTTTCTTCTTCTCCGCTTTCTTGACGGTCTTGCGGATCCTGAAGCGGGCCGCCTTGAAGATGCGGCCGTAAAGCACCAGCATGAGGAGGAGCGGGATGTAGAAGGCGCCGAAGGTGGAATAGATAGTGTACCCGTGGTCCTTGCTGATGGTGCAGGCGTCGGGGTCCGAGCGGTCCTCTGGCGTCCTCCAGCCCAGCATGGGCGGGATGGATATCAAGAAGCCGATGAGCCAGGTCAGGCTGATAAGCGCGGCGGCCCGCCGGGGAGTCCGCTTGTTGACATAGTCGATGGGGTCCGTGATGGCCCAGTACCTGTCCAAGGCGATGGCGCACAGGTGCAGGATGGAAGAGGTGCAGCACAGCACGTCCAGCGAGATGAAGATGTCGCAGGTGACTTGCCCCAGTGTCCATTTGTTCAGCACCTGGTGGAGGGCCGCCATGGGCAGCACCAGCACGGACACCATGAGGTCGGTGACGGCCAGCGAGCCGATGAGATAGTTGGCCACGGTTTGCAGGGAGCGCTCCAGGGCGATGGCCGCGATCACGCAGGCGTTGCCGCTCACGGCGCACAGGATGAGCGTGCCCAGGAGCAGGGAAGTGAGCAGCTGGTAGCCCAGGGTCACCTCGGCGAGGCCGGGGCCGCCTGCCCCCTCGGGGGAGCGCTCTGAGGAGGTAGTGTTGTTGGCCACATCCATGCTGGGCGGGCGGGTCGCTTCAGGAGACGGGCATGGGAAGAGGCGCCGGTCACTTGTGCGCTCCCCTGGCAGGAGGCATCGCCGCCCCATGCGCTTTGGCCACACCGGGCACCCCCCTCCCCCGCCACCCCTTCCTCCCCTATATAGCGCGGCGGGAGGCGGCTGAGGCTCGGAGGACGGCGGCTGGCGGAGCCGCCCCGCGCCCGCCCATCCCCGCCGCCTCTGCCCAGCGCGCAGCCCCGGGCGGCGGGGGCGGCCCTCCCGCCGCCGCTCGCCGCGCTGCTGCCCCTCGCTCCGGCGCTCTCCCGCGCCGCTCCTTCCTGCTCTGCCTCTCCGCTCTCCCCTCGCTTTCTCCCTCCCTCCTTCCCCTCCCCTTCCGTCCCCCCCTCTATCCCGCCCTTCCGTGGGGGGGGGGGGGGGGGGGGGGTCTGGCTGGGTCGCCATCGTCCCCCGGCGCCGCCGGCGGACCGGGCGGGCGGGCGCCGGTGTCCGTCACTCCCCGTCGCCCCCTCCCCGCTGGGGGGACACAGCAGAGAAATCCACCACGACTCCCCCCCCACACCCGCCCCCTCCAAATCTCCTCCCCGCAGCTCCGCCCCGGGCAGCGGGGGGCTCTGGGCTTCCCCTCGGCAGCGGCGCCGGGGCTTGTGCGGGTTGTGCGAGGCGGGGGAAGGCTTTCTGTGGCCAGGCACTGCTGGCTGGGGCGGGGGGCACCGCACACCGCAGAGCTGCCTGCGACCGGGGGGTGCCGGGGCGGGTGGCGCCGGGGGTGCTTATCGCCACCTGCAGGCAGGCGGCGGCGGCCCGAGGGCGCGGCGCCCGGGGGAGGTCGGCCGGGCACCCCCGGCCGCGGGGCCGGCGGGACTTTCCGCGGTCTGCACCCTCGTCCCCTGGCCGGCCGCCGCGCCGGCCGCAGAGGACACGGTACTGCCAGGGTTGCCCGGCGAGCAGCACCAGCCATGCCGCCGCGGGTGCATGGAGAGAGGGATCACTGGGAAGCAGTGTCGCATAGGGGTCTCGGGAGGGATCGCTGTACAGCCCAGTGCCGGGCAGGGCTCCCGCTCAGTAGCTTATGAGCGCTGTAGCGATGAAAGTCCCATTCGTGATGATTCATGCCCTCGCCCCAGCGTACTGCCGCGCGGAGGGCGGTCGCTGCCGTCGGGGGCTCCGCGCCGGTGCGCGGCTCCCTGCCGTGCAGTTCCCAGCAGAAAAACGTCATTGCCCCCCGGCCCTCCCGAGACGGGAATTACAGTGCAACACACTAGGGAAATCACTGTCCTCTCAAGACAACAACAACAGCAACCACAACAAAAAGAAGAAAAAAAAAAAAAAGAAATAAAATGCGTTACAGTTCCTCCCGATAGGAGGGGGAAAGGCTGAGTCTGAAAGTGAAATAAGAAAAATATCTCTGGGAGCTATCTTGAATAAAAAAGACTGTCAGATTGACACATCATAAGCAAATCAGTTAATATCCAGTAAATAGAACAAACAATCACAAACCTGGGAAACATCTGTCATTTAAAGAAAAAAACAGAGTGGTGTTATTGACAGGCTTAACTCTAGCTGTCCGTGAAAGGTGAAAGAAAGTCCTCTAAGTTCTGTGGCAGGCTTTCTACTATCTTGCGGCTCAGTATTTTTAACGATGTGATATCTTTCACTCTGCTTTGTAATTGTGCCGTGCAAGCTCAGAAAACGCAGAAAGCCAAATAAGTAATTGCTTAACAGGAAGATTTGCCAGATTCTAACTTAATCAAACTTGAGATGAGGATCACAGAGCCTGGCTTGCACACGCTCAGGTTTCCTCATCTTCTCTCAGTCAGCACTTAAAAATAAGGCTGAGTTCAAAACTTCATATTTGGACAGATTTCGGCCAGTTCCTCTTTACGAGGGGACCAGGCTACACTTCTCCACCTCTAGGCTTGCGATCTTTACTATAAATGATCAAGGCACAGAGATGCTCTGGATAAGTGGAGCAGAGCTGCACCCCTGCATGCCAGCTGTGTTAGCCGATCGTACTAACATTTACATGCTCTGTGTCCTATTGAATGAAAACTTACACTGTTGAGACACAGACAAAACAAAACGTAATCGATATTTAAGTATGCTTTGCTCCTTCACTACCAAAACCTATTTTCTTTTTAATGTCTCCTCAAATGCACGGCACGGATGGCTTCTAAGCAGCTGCCTGTTTAAAGACCCTTTCCCTTCAGTGCAATCAAAGTTTGTGCTTCTTGCTGTTTATAGCCAGCCTGATGCAATGAAGAAAGTGCAAGCCTGGGAGGCAGGAAAATCTCAAGCAGATTGTCCCAGCTTTCTTGCATGGCGGTGGGCAAGTCATTAGCCTAATTAGATTAGCCTGAAATTAGCGTTTCAAAGCCACGGGGGATGCGGGTTTTAGGATTCCACGAAGGGCTCTTGGGGAAACTGTTTCCAGAGATGTTTTGCGCTGACACGGCCAAGTCAATCCCAGACACTTTTTACCGAGAAATTGCAGTGGGGAGAAGTCGACAGGGTCCTTTTTCAACTGAAAACTTTTAAATCGGAGTTACTTTTTGAATTTATTTTTTGTTCAGAGACTGAAAGTCATTTCACTCTGAATTAAATTGAGAAGCAATTTAGGCAATCATGAAGGAAGCGGAGGGAGTAGGAGGTGGAAGATGTAGAGGAAGGGAAAACTCACTCTTTTGATCTGATAGTGCCTTTAATCCTACTAAGCATTTAAACAGCAAAATGCCAGTTAAGCTTTCAAGCAACTGAATGATGTGCTAGTGTCTTTAGATAACCTAGGTGAAGCACCTAGGGAAATTCTTTAAGAAAAGCCCTAGCCTCATAAAATCCAAGCTGACTTGAGAGTAAATGAAACCTTAACACTGCACAACGTTAAAAAGTCCAATTGAAATATTAATGTTATTCAGTTATGACACAGCTGCAGCAACCAAGAGGTTCCTCAGTAAGTATGAAAAGAAAAAGCATTAACAACTGAGGCAGAAGATGCTTTCCTGAGCAATTTCATTCTACAYGTTTCAAAAAAAGGGAAAGCTACATATTCTTTATGCTCTCAGATTGTGACTGTATTATCTATTTTCCAAAGTAAAACTGAAATGCTACAATTTGATCGCAGCATTTTGTTCATGTGGTTGCATATTACACTTTGGTTTGAAAAGGATTTGGGTCTTGGTTTTTTTTTACTATTCACCAGGATAAGATACAGCATTTGTGCTATTCAAGAAATTATATTCCAGTAATGGTTTCAAAATGAATGGGCTTACTAGGGAGCTAAGGAAATTAACAATTTCAGTTCACTGAAACTGATCCAGTGTGTGCAGTTTTCTGTGAGAGAAGTTCCAAACAGGTGGAAGGAAAGATGTGCCAGGAGAAAACCTACCAACTACAGCCTTCTTGAATTTTCTCATTAGGCATCTTGGAAATACAGCCAACAGGAATTAGCACTATTCCACACTGTTTGAAACCTTCTGAAGAACACCTCTAATTTTAAAATACAGAAAAGCAAACAAGAATTTCATGGCTGAAGTGACTGTATCATTGAAACCCATCCCTTTCACACAAGCACACGCATTTCACTATGAGATCCACTTCACGATACCTGCTCCCACCTTTCATAAAGCAAAAGATGTTTCACAGTACTTTAACAAATTTAAGCTTTTTACTGTAAAAGACCAAAAGCTATAAGAAGGGGACAGAAAAGTTTAAGGCCATTCCTAGTGTTGTAGCTGCATAGCGCTCAGCCAAACTGATCTGGATCAAAATGAGTCCAAATCTGGCAATCTATTTAGTCCTGACTTTGTGGACAAGATGAACCAGCCAGGAACCTAAATGACTTGCAGTACCAGTAGCAGAACTGTTCCCTGTATCCTGCCTCTAGCTATGGCCAGTTTGTGAAGCCCTGCACATCCAACTCCTATATATGAAGAGGGGGRAAAAATGCTACATTTAGTCTGCCCAGAATCAATACACTGCAAATTCAGTGCAATAGCACAGTAAGGAAGCCTAAATTTCTGGATCACCTTTGTGCCACCTCAGTATTTTTTGCCTTTTGGGGCATGGAAGTGGGCTGGCTACTTCTCCATGCAGTCCTGTCCAGCCATCTCAGAGCTGGCTAGCTGTGGCCCACTAGGAGCTGTGCAGCGCTCAGACATTCTAGTAGCTCTGCAAGAATCAGCTGGGGTCTAACAGAGGTAACAGCATCAGCACAGCACCCAGCTTCAGTCTGTTAGGTCCTGCAAAGTACTGAAATGTCTCTCAACCTGCTCCTTAACACTCCAAGTTCTGCAAACACAGAACAGTGACACCCAAGGTCAGGTCTGGAAAGATCTGCTAGCTCTGGTGCCGGTCATGCCAAAGCAGCTGTGCTGCTTCATGGCTTTAATATGAAGGTCTTGGGAGTGGTGCAGCTGGGTTCACATGCTGCTAATTCAGTTTCTGGTGTCTCTGCACTGAAGCCAGTCAGATTTCTGTTGCCTCTTCACTGCATAGTTAGAACCAGATCAATAATCTGGGCCTGATAGGCCAGGGGAATAACCTGGAAGATGCAGGAATAACCACCATCTCAGAATGCTGGAGTGCCTGTCTATTGTTTCCCATGTTATTAACCATGTTCTCCATTGCCTGAGATATCCCAGTTGCCATTATCATCCTAGACAATGGTGAGCTGACTGCAAGTTCCACTGTCCTATTATCATTCCATTCAGCTGCCTTACTGCAACTCTCATGTTCATCATTTTTATTAAGGCCAGCAACAAATTATTTAGATACACAAGTATTTATTTGCTACTTCTGCCTTTCTCTGCCAAGAGCTTACAGTAGTAACTAAAATTATAGCACAACTCAGCATAACCCACAAAAGGGGATAATTCATTCCACCTCACAGTCTTAGAAGTAATAGAAGAGTAGGTAAATATTTCATCCAAAATGAATAAATGTTATGTATATTCAAGCAGCATCACTGAAATGAAACTGTTACTAGTGATGCCTGCCACCAAAATCATGGGGCATCTTTTATGCTGCAGTCTAGACGTTTGCCATGAATTTTGAAAGATGTTCACTTTAATATTATTCCTCTGTGAAGGAAAGAGGCTTTCAAGCATATATGTTCAAACATAACTTTTCATAAGTTTATAGAAACTCCTCAGAATTTTGACATTCTGGGAAAACTCGACTTTAGGCTAAATTTTCTGTGTTGCCCCTTCTGTACGCAGTGCAGCTGTGATGAAGAAAGTGCTGGAAGACTGTCTCTTAACCATTTGTGCATTTTCTTGATACTTAAGCTGCTAAGCATGGATTTGATCCCAGAGAAACTCTGGGAAAATCTACTTAGTCAACTCTAATCGTGCTGTGGAGAACAAAGCAATGTTCCAGCTATGCTGAGGTTTTTATCAGCACATCTCCTGTGTCAGAGACAAGGGAGAGCAATACACAGAGCTGGTGCATTAAAAGCTGGTTTCTGTGAAGGAAGATTTTGTAGCTGGTTAAGAATCATCTGTGTGGTGCAATGCAGTCCCAAGAATCCAGAATATGGCTAAATGGTTTCTTAAAACCTATAATCCGATCTTTGTAATTTAATTAAAATTACTAGCCCACAAGTAATTTTTTCTCAAAGTTTGTAACATAAATCATCWTAGTAACATCCACTATACAATTCTAAAATTGCTGACTAGCACTGAGCAGCTTCTTGGTTAAATCAGGCTTTTTCTTGTAGCTAATTAAGATTATTCCATCCATATACTTAACATTCACATTCATCTTATAGCAAAATACACGACTGGCTTAAAGCATTTGCTGACAATACATAGCAGATTCCAGTAGTATTCTAGATCTTAAGCAATTTTTCCAGGTATTAAACAATATTTGCATGATTGTTTAAACAAGGACTGCCAATATGTTCCAAGCTTTGCAAGCATTTTTATTTTTTCACTTATTAGTTACTTTATTTATGAATACATTTTAGTAGACACATTCAAGCTTTTTTTGTTTTGTTCTCCCCGTCCCCGCCCCCCAAAAAATATGGACTTTTATACAATGAGCACTAAAAGACTTTCAAATAAATTTTAGCTTAAGGAGATTTATGCTCCAAAGGTTTTTATTGCAAGGGCCATTTATGCCGCTTTTATATACATATATTATTTCACTTCAGAGGAGACAAAGTAAGAGACAAATCATTCTCAAATAACAGCAAGTTATGAAAAAACATCTCATTTCTCTAGCTAAACTTCTACAGGCCTCAGCTTTAAATATCAGGCCAATCTAAATGAGTTTATCAATATTTTCCAAAATAAAGTTAAGCTACTTGAATCTTACAATTGAATTGCAGGTATAGCAACTGGTGACTTCCTCTGCTCTTATCATTCAGAGCTTCAATACTACACTAGAGATTAAAAGTAAATTATGTAGCATCATTGTCTACTTAATCAATAAAGACGGCAGCTAGGGTTTCAACATCATTGCTTATAAAGGATATAAACTCTCCTATTTGATGCACACTGGCTGGAGCTCAACAGTATTGACTGCAGTTCGAGAGTATATTAATCCAAGTGCATTTTTTTTAAAAGATGTTATTATGATTTAATTTTAATTTCCTTATATTAAAATGAATATAATACTATTATTTAAAAAAACACAGTTTGGAAAAAGCAGGGCTGATGTGTAGATATTAAATTTTAGGAAGGTCTTGTCTTTGCAGACTAACTTTATCCTTTTAAATGAAAAAAAAAATTATTTTATCTACACAGAGACAAGTCACATCTAGTCATAGAGGCCCACACAGACTGCTTTTAGAGTGACCTTGACAAAGGCTATGAGGATATTGTCTTTCATGATCTATTAATCTCCTTTACCTAGGGCATTAGTTGGCACAGTACTAAACCACCATGTCTTCCCATGAACCTGGGACCTTGTTCATGGAGGAAGGTTGTCTTGTTTTCTTGCTGGAAGTAAATGTGCTCTTGAGGAATTACTCAGCTGCAAAGCCCTTCTTTTTCTTTATGAGTTTTCCTAGTACAATCACTGTACCATGCACAAATGCTAGTGCTTGAGGCAGCAGGAGTATATGGCCACGGATATGGTGTAAGGCAAGAAACGCCCCTTTTAGCAGCATCCCTTACTTGATATCAGTTTATAAGGGCTGACTCACTGTTGCTGCTCATTAACTTTTAAGTGCCCTACTAACTAGCAAGGTTCAGGTTAAGTTAATCACCCAGGATTCCTATGTAACAAATGGAGTTCAGAGATCCCCAAAAAACAGATCCACAAAAGTTGGCACATTGAGCGTACAGCCTCTTAATCCTTCCAATAGCAAATGCTAAGGAGAAGAGGGTTACTGTCATGGTTTAACCCCAGCCGGCAACTAAGCCCCATGCAGCCACTCGCTCACTGCCCCACAGTGGGATGGGGGAGAGAATCGGAAGAGTAAAAGTGAGAAAACTCGTGGGTTGAGATACAGTTTAATAGGGAAAGAAAAAGCTGCGCACACAAGCAAAGCAAAACAAGGAATTCATTCACTGCTTCCCATCGGCAGCCAGGTGTTCAGCCATCCCCAGGAAAGCAGGGCTCCATCATGYGCAACGGTTACTTGGGAAGACAAACGCCATCACACCAAATGTGCTCCCCTTCCTTCTTCTTCCCCCAGCTTTATATGCTGAGCATGATGTCATATGGTATGGAATATCCCTTTGGTCAGCTGGGGTCAGCTGTCCCATCTGTGTCCCCTCCCAGCTTCTTGTGCACCCCCAGCCTACTCGCTGGTGGGGTGGGGTGAGACGCGGAAAAGGCCCTGACTCTGTGTAAGCACTGCTCAGCAGTAACTAAAACATCTCTGCATGTGTTTCCAGCACAAATCCAAAACATAGACCTATACTAGCTACTATGAAAAAAATTACCTCTACCCCATCCAAAACCAGCACTGTTACTTAGCCTGTTCTCACCAAAGTAGTTCAGATACCTAATTCCATTAGCAGAGCTAGAAACCTCAGGAAGTTGCTGTCTATTTTCAAATTGTTCAAAAAATCCTGAGGTTTTGGGTATAAGGTGATGGGAGGCACCACTAGTACCTCCTCTTGCTTATGTTTGTATGGGATTAGGCCAGTTCAAAATAAACCTGCTGGTCAGAGGTCACAGTCTGAAAATCCAGCTACAGCTTAGATGCGAGCTTGGTGTTGCCAGGAAATAATGAGTTCTGTTTATTCATCACAGCAACAGTGTGGGCTCTCTTAAGTTGACAAGGGAAGTCACCAGTGGAAAACAGACCAGTGGAAAAGTCCAGGATACAGATGAGTAGTGCAGGCCACTGCCCCCCCCCACACACACACTTTCAGTCTATTCACCAGACGATTCCTAAAGGAGGCCAGCAAGGGAAAACATACAATGAGGCCAGATAGATATTTTGGCTAACCATGGCACTTAGAAACATGAAGAGAGTAACACATTATATAACCTAATGGGTGAGTTTACTATCAAGATAAGCCAAACAGACCCTGTCTACTACAAAGAAACAAAGCTAACAAATCTACGGTTAAGTGAGATTTGATCAGATCTTAAACATCACCTTAAGAGTATGGGGGGTTTTGTGTTATTTCTTGGGTGCTGGTGCTGTACCTTGATGACATTCATTCTTTCCTGATGTTTTTTTCTTCTCTGCTCTTCTATCCCATTACTCACTCCTTCTAAGCTCCTAAATGCTAGGCAAAATTTCTGTACTCTCAGGAGCTTCATCACATCTGCTGCAGACACTCAACATTCCCTTTCTAGTTGCAATGGTCATCTGAACTCCCTCTTCGCAGTTTCTGTTATCACTCAATTAGGTTCAAAATAAGTAAAAAGGGGGGCTTTTTTGGCCTGAGATCACCTAGTTATCAGTTCCTCATTTTTAATCTCATCTGACCAGATAGGATCAGATTTTGAGGCCCTCAAAACTATCTGAATGGCACATTACAACCATGGAGGCTGTAAAGTGTAATTGTAGTGTACAGTGTCCTGCTAAAACTTTTAGGAATCTTCATCTACAAGGAGGCTTTGTGAGGATCAAAATTTTGCCCATAGGCACATGTTGCAGTAATGAACTTGGTTGCAAAGCTAGCCCTTACTACTTTTGTTAGATGCTGTCTCCAATTACTTACATCCAAGAGCTCAGCATTGTAGCACCAGTATCTTTACCACTACAAAACAAAATCTGAGAACACAGTGTTAAGAAAATTCTAAAAAAACAGACCTCTCCATTCCCTCCAATAATGTTATCTTCATGACTGTTCATACAAAAGAGTCACAATGTGTTTTATGTATGCAGTACATCATGTATGCCTCAAGGTCTTCACAGTTTTTCTTGCTAAGACATATTTTATCTTATTCATGAAAGGCTAGATAAGCTTTCTTTCATCTGTACTCTGGTGCAATATATAATTGCATTACTGTAAAGAAGCATAGAATTATGCCTCTCAGAGGAGCAATTCATTTCCTCCTTTCCACTTGCCCAGAGGGGAGAGTAAACCACCAGTTGTTACCTGTTTCTGTCCATCTCCTTTAGAAGAAAAAGACTATGGCAAAAACCTCTTTCTTCCTCCCTGTCTGAATACTTGTGGGGCATTCTCCTTTCCCCCATCCAACACTCTGATTATGTGAACCAAGAAACAACATAGTTTATTCACTAACCGAACAAAGTTATTCTTAGATTTTTCTAAAGACAGTTCCATGAAAATTAACACTGCAGCCATACATATACTTCATGTATCTGTTCACTTTGTATCAGTCCTCTTCTGCATCATATTTATTCTTCAGTAAGAAATTAATATTATGATATCGCCCTTGAATGCGTTTGCATTTTGCTTATTCTCCATTTCTGTTTCTGCAGGACTTTGGTAAGTAATTATGCTGGCTAAGGCTTTTCAAACAAAAAAGGGAGTAAATTGTTTTCTGCATAAATGCACATATCTGGTTTTGTTTATCTTGATGTCACAGTAACATTGCCATCATGGGGATAAATTTACTTGTATTTGATTATTACAAGACAATGAGAGAGACTAGAGCTGAGGAAGATGGTATTTATGACTCTTTGTGTCTGCAATATCGTTCAAGTTAATAATCTATCTGGCTTTAAACCACGCAACAGAGGATCACAGGAAAAAAAAAATTACCCATTCTATTCCTTACACAGTTCAAATCCTGGATGTTCATTTAGGGATTCATATTTTAAACTGTGGCTGTATCCTCCTCTGTGGGGACTTCTTTCTGATCATTCACTGTCTATCTGATCATTCATAAGTCGTAGGTAAGCACATAAAGTTCAAAAAGGGAGAAATGCCTGTCCTTCATTTCTGTCACCAGAAATCCTGCCTTTTAAGTCTTGTGGGGTCAGGACACTGTGCCTGGCTCTTCCCAATAGTTAAGTGTGGTTTTTTTCTATTAATCTACAAAAAGTCAAGTCAATTGGATTGAAATTACTGAAGTCAAAGGGGCTTTGTCAGGATAACTCAGAGGGAGATTTGGCCTCATCCATTTTATTCTGAAGTCCATGTAGGCTAAGAGCAACCTGCAGCTGGGAGAAGCTCCACTCATTGAGACAAGTGATGCATCTTTATCCATCAGTGGCCACAAACTGAAGTTTCAGAGGAAGGCATAAACCCCCACTGGACAATTATGCATAGTATACCTATTGGAGAAATGACTGAAAGATTTTGCAGTCCCACACAGTTAATGATTAATGTATGTTCAAAACCAAGAGAGAATCTATTCATATCTCTTTACATACATTTTTACCCTAGTGTAATTAAGGTCATAAAAATGTCAGGTTCAAAAAGAAAGCATATTTTGCTTTTGGCCCTTATTTCACATTTAGCAACGAGTTGAATAGTTTAATTATATGTTGTGTAAAGGATTATAAATGGGTTTTTACATTTTTATTAGCAAGCCTTCTATTTGTGTATTAAGAAAAGCCTGAAATACCTTCTATATCCTTATTTTATCTACCTCATATATCTTTCTAATAAGTTTCTGTCTGAACAGAATTACTGCAGTCTCTTCACACCATAGGGAAGCTTTTCTAGCTCTCTAAGCTCTTCTGAAAACTGGAGTGCCTGTTGTGTCTCTTGGAAGCATTGTCCCAGGAGAAGAGAGCCTGTAAAGTTCTTTTTCCTGAGAGGATTCACTTCAGCAAATGTGAAATTTTCACCTGGGAAACTAATTTAGTTATTGCTTCTAGTCTCAATTTTCAGAAGAGCATTATCAGTAACTAGTTCTATAGACAGCCCTTCTCTCTCCTTGAAATACCTTACTCAATGCATATATAGTTTGGAGCAAACTCTTACTACTGTATAATATTCGGTTCCTCTTGCATCCATCTTTCTGATGGTTAGATAGATAAATAGATTTCAAGCTTTTTCAGTAAGTAGTAGCATTGGCCATATTATTAATCGTGAGTGCAGATAGAAATTAATAATCAGTATTTAAATTTAAAAGTCTAAACAAAGTTCCTGGATTAAGAACAGTGGAAATTGTTTAGAATAAATGTCATTATTAAGACATGTGGGTTTGGTTTCCCAGCAGCTGTAAATCAGGATAGTTAAATCAAAATGTAATTATCAATGGCCACAAATTATAACAAAGACTGAGAACTGAGAACATTCAAAGAAGTCTGTGACAGCTAAAATAGAATATCCTCTGTCACATGAGCACAGATAAAAATGTAACATGGGTTTCCATTGCACTTAGTCACCGAGTGTAGGTTAAAGATCTTGGTTGCTGTAAATAATCCATTATTCTGTGTTTTTAAGGTAGTTGAATGGGGGAAAGAAGGTGGGCTGAAAAATTTGCTGTTGAAAGGAAATAGTTTCTTGGTTACGCTGTACCACAATAATAGTTGCATATTTTTCATCTAATAAAGCATGTCCCACCTTTCTCAATGAGATGCAAATGAGGGTGATATCATCAGATGCAAGAAACTGGATGCAAATGTGTCATTCCTTTAAAATACAGGCAGTATAGAAATGCATACATCCTAGACCATGAAAATAACTGCAAACTGTTCTATGAGACAATGCTGGAATATCTGTTCTGCTGCATGATGGCTGTAACCCTGCACCCATCAGTCTTCATCCACAGGATCACCGCTGTTAGGGCTACATTCCTGATTTTGGGTATCTGCCAATTTTTGCTGTAATGTTTATCACGTCATTCTGATCAGCCTTTAACAAATGCTCTCTCTGTAACAGTTGTTACCTGTATAGCAACTCCGTCTGCCTGCTGTATTGGGGGTCATTGTAATGAAGACCACCTTAAGAGAAGTTCTGGTAAGTACATGTCACTTTTTCTAACTTTTTTTCCATTTTTTATTTGTCTTCTGTTGCGGTTCATGCTTCCATGAAGATGGATCTTTATCAGTTTCTTTCTTCTATGGTTATAGTAGGCTCCTGGTTTCCTTCATACCTGAGGTGGATGTTCCAGTTCTCCATAGGATGATGTTCACAGAATGGACACAGGATGAAGACAGTTAGTCATAAGTTAAAGCAGCTCGTGCCTCAGGAAAATCCCCACTGATTTTAGTGGAAGTTCTGCAATCATAAGGGTTACAGGTTTACCAAGTATATATGGACAGCTTCACAATACCATTTTTCTTTAGAACTACATGAAAATAAAGATTATGGCAGAAAAATCCATCCATAAATGGACTCTTGAAATAAGAGTCTTTGTTCAAACAACAAATTATTTTCTTCTGCTCATTACTTGAATTCATTTCAGCCAGAGGGAGTTGAGGGTGCAGGTTTTGCAAAGTATTTTAAGCACATATGTAATGCTCAGCAAACATATAGGTCTGTTTGCACAGGTATGTCCCGCTGACATATATGGACAAGCCAACTACCCCACAAATATTCAGAATTCAGGGGGAAACAATGGATGAAGCTCTGGCCATGTTAAAAGCAAGATATTTTTGCACTGAAGTTCTTTCCATTGTCTTCAGTGAGGACAGGCTTTCTTTCAACATTTTCTTTTCATGTTTATCATCTGTTGGAACAGATTCTCTTTTATTTTCCCAGAACATCAAAAACACTTAATAAAAATTAATATTAATGACTAATATTAACACCAAATAACACATTTGTCTAAATCTAAAAGAAGATGAGACCCAGTAGTCACCCTAATTCAAATAATGATGCTTCTATTAATGTGTTTTTGATACTAGTTGATTGTTCATTTCATAAATGGTAGACAGATAGCAAGGGAAAGTACAAAGTCAGTATTTGTCTCTCTAAGTCTCTCTTGATTAAAACTATTTTACTTTCTGTAAATAAATCAGTAAATATCCATTAGTACATAGGGAGAATGATTCAGTGTCTTGGTGCATATAGCCATAAAGTGGTTTCAGATCCCTATCCCTATGACAAGGTAATTATACAAAGTGGCACAGCTCTAATAAGCTGCTGAATATCTCCACCACGAGATGAAAAGTGCCTTACTTCAGCATAGTCAATAGCCTCACCACCAGGATGCCTTCTAAGCATGGAGAAGACCTAAGCTCAAGTATCTCCTGTAAATCAAACAGAGTTTGGAGGACTTCAGTCCACATGTTCAAGACCTTAGGGATGTATCCTAATGATCCAGCTGTCAATTATGATAAGATGTTTCTCAGTTTCAGGCCTTTTCTGAGGAAAAGTAATTTCATCTAAATATTACTGTCCTTCCTACAGATATTAGCCCTAAATTTGTACTTCTATCCTGGAACAAAATTATTCTTGGTGTCAATATATTTTCCTCCAATGTCACATTCTTTAGGCTTGGTGTCTGGGAGAGTTTACTGAAGACTGGAGTTAGGCTGTCATGGAAATCCAACTCCTTTAAATTCTAACCCTAACAAGTTCTAGCCTAACAGCAAAGCAGGTAGAGATGTAACATTTTTCAAGCTGAAAAAATCAGTAGTCATCACAGATAATTTCTATCCATAGTAGCCATGGGTAACGACTATTTTCTTAATAGCCACAGATCTCCCACACCTTCATGTGTGTTTATTTGGCGTCATGGCAGTTTATTTGACTATCAAGCAGTATAACATCTTCCAAGGCCAGACTGTTAGTTGCTGAACTGAGATTGGAGGTCTCTTATCAGGCTCTGGATTAATCAGTCAACTGAATTTTTGCACCAGGAGGGAGTTTTCCCAAAAAGCTAGAATAATCCAGGCTAGACAGGTATTTCCTTCCTGGCAGATCTCAGATTTGGTTGCATATTTGGTAATTCAAGATCTCTCTCTGAATTTGTCACAGTAAGAGCCTGGTTGCAAAGGCCAAGGATGAGCACTTGTCTCCACATTCATGATTTTAGACTGGCAAACCAGGAGTTGTGTGAAAGACCAGAAGCTTTGGATACCTGCAGGCTGGATCTTCTTCTTTCACAACAGGATCCTTAATTAGACCAAATGGCTAATACTCCCTAAGTGTAGGTATGTGGTCATGGCTCTTTATCTGTGCCCTGGATACTAACTGTACCTGGATGTGTATTTTTCAAAAAAACGAGCTGCAGCCCATAGTTTGTCCTATAAATTCTCAGTCCCAAAAATTAATTCCTAGGAGCACAGTCTCTGTCAAGTCTCTAGAGGCTTTCAGCTACAGATAGCCCAATAGTGACTAGGCATTTGCTTCTTTCCCATGCACCAGATTTACTCCACTATAATTCAATGCACTTTGTCCTAGATTACAACAAGGTGATGAAAACCAAGCTCGCAGCATGCTGCAGAGATCTAAGACATTTCTATACATGATTCAGCTGTTGCAAACTTGCAGCTAAGATAGTGTGTCCATTTGTATTAAGCCCCCACTTTTCCAATTACAAATGGCAGGACAATGTTCTGATACTGGAATAAGTCAGAAATAATCCAATTAGAACCACATTGGTTTAAAATTGAAATAAGTAAAAACAAATTCAGCTGTATGATCATCTGCATACTACTCTGCCATCCATCTAGGATTCTGTCTTAGAGCAGTTGTCTCCAAACCTTTTTGATGGCACACCCCCAATATATGTATATTTATTTATTTATAAATTATATACATGTGCTACTGCACATATTATGCACATTATAAAACATACATAAAAATAGAAATTAGAAAAGGATAAGATAAAGATGAAATAAAGATGTTTTTAAATCTTATTTTATTTTATTTATTAATGGTACAAAAAATATTTTCTTCCCACACCCCAACAGATTGTCTTGTGCATCCCCTAGGGTGCCCACACCCCACTTTGAAGACCACTGTCCTAGATTAAAGTTCCGTCATTGCTGTTTCTTTTCCTAAGCAAAGACTGTCCCCATGTAATTTACAAGTCACTATCAATGACAATGGTTTTCTGCATGGATGGTTTAACTGGCAGGAAGCGTTCAGCAGCTTAAAATGTACAACAATAATGTAGCAAGCCCTGCCAGCTCTGCCGTCATAGTTTCTATAGCTAAGACTAAATGTCTTATTTGTTGCCCAGGACCACAACGTTGAGCTATTTTTTCTGCAAAGACATCATATGTCAAACAAGTGCCAACACACAACTGCATATGAAAATGTAGATACCACTGTTTTGAACACTTGACATGAACTATCTGGAAAAGTCAGAGAAGGGAAATGAAAAAGGACTTAGATGCATGAAAAGAAAAGAAATCTCATAGATAAGAGTATGAAACTTGTGAATAAAATCCTGGATCCACCAAAATTCAAAGTTCCTATCCACTTTCACTAGGTGAAAATTCTGTACCAAATACAGATGTGAGCAGCTCTCCTAGTCAGAGCCAGGCAAGATTTCAAACGTGAACACTGTGACTTAGATCAATGCATATCTTTAGAAAGATAAAATATATTTCATTTGCTGGAAAGAAATTGGGCTGGTGGAATGCATTAGGTAACAAACTGGAAGAAAAAACTCCGTCTTTTGAAATCAAATGAAAATGTGCTTACATGTATTTTAGCTGGCAATCAGAAACTGCCAGTCTGACTGATTTTTAAATATAACTCAGCTGCAAGAAGGCAATCCAAATTTTGAGAATTCCATTCAGAAGTCAGCTAGTAGCTATGAAAAAAGAGCAAAGAAGCAGCAAAAGCTACACCAGTTCTCATCAGAAAGGGATAACGTGCAGATTAAAGTGGACTGGTAAATGTTCTTCTTTTGGCAAGTCTTTCTGTGAAGAGTTTAAAGCCGCAATTACAATAGCAAGGCACATCCTTTAAATTCTAGTGATTCCAGGGACCTCAGTGGGACTATTTGTATGCTTAGAGATAACTCCTGATTTAGCAAAATACTTGAAAAAATGTTGAAACTAGCAGGCATTTACATTCTTCGGTGCTGCTGAATGAAATCATATAGCTGCATGTTTGCTTTAGGACACAGGTCTTTTAATCATTTCAGTGGTGTTTCTGCCTCAGGGAAGCAGATAAAGCTGTCAAATCTCTAAATCAGATCAACACGTTAAATGGTGATATGGACACAAGAGGGAATTACTAGAGCACGCAGTCTTAAAACATAGGTAGGTGAGAATGCCCTTGAAATATACGTGTACAAGCAGTGGTCAGAATGAACCAGCATGTGATGGTACTCTGGACAGGTATCTAAGTTTTTCTTTCAGCCACCTGTGATTAGGAATCAGTTAATAGGTAAAATGAAGATGCCTTAGAGTATGTAATACACAGTCCTCAGCAGTTCCAGGATGAAACCACTCAGTTTTGAGTCTGGCAAATAGCATTTTATAAGCTTCCTATAGAGCTTGCTGGCTCTTAGTCGTCATTCCAGTTCAGGTTAGCAATCCTAAAATTAAACAGATCTCAGCTGCTGCCTGGGCTGCAGTGAGGTATAAAGAATTGCCAGAAATGCTGCCAATACCCTCATGTGCACCTGAAAACACTGAAAGGGGTTGAAATTGATGTGGGAAATTTCACACACTGCTTCAGTTTTAACAGAAGTGATCCAAGCAATGCACTACCTGTGAAATACATTGCAATAGCTCTAAACATCAAATTAGCTCAGTTTATATCATATTCTCCAGGGACCTTTTGCTTGTTTGGGGCTTGGGAGGGATTTTTCTGGTGATGAAATAACAAATATATTTGGAAGTAATGCATATGGGACCAGGGGAATATAGCTTAGTAAATATTTAAAGAGGAACCTAACCAATTGATTACAGACCTCAGGACGTCAATTGTGCAATGACAATAGAAAGAACAAGAGCAGTTTTCACATTGTGGAAGAAACAACTCATCAGCACTTGAATGAAACAAGTCAGTGTCCTGGCTGACTCGAGCTGCTAAAAGTCATCGTTTAGCTGGGAACCTGCCAAATGTTCCTCATATACACAGGGTGGAAATACTGAAAAAAATGAATGAACAAATATAAGCTATTATAATATGAATCTCTTATGCAAAGAAGTCTTTATATCTTAACAGAATGAAGTTAGGGACAACTTTGTCACTAAATTATTGGTAGCTCAATTTTTAATACCCTGGTCAAGATTTTATGTTATATGCTTTTTATAGCTAGAGTTGAAAGAAGTAAAATAAAAATTATTGGCTCGAATGAATATAAACCACCATCAAAGAAAGTGGTAGTTTAAAGAACAGTCCTTCCTTTATAAAGGGAAATAATGGAATGACTATCTAGTTTATAGTGGTCACATGCTATATATGCAAGTATTGGAGTTTGTGAGGAAAAAGCAAACAAACCATAGCCATTTAGCAGTCTCTCCTCCAGAAACTCTTTCTGCTCTCACTTAGTACATTTCTCATTCCCATAGACATAGAGGTCAAATACTGTGGAGTCTGGCTATGTGGAGGGACCAAGGGACAGCAAGCTTACATGTATGTGTACTCTCCAGGATCATCTTCCCTCAGCAAGCAAGACTGGTTTTAATAAATGACCAGAAATTGGACAGAAATATGTCTGATCAATTTTTAGCTACACATATCCACTATCACTCTGAGATATGGCGTCACACTTGCTATAAAGCAAAACACACATTTTTGTAGATGCTGCATATTTTTGGGCTGGGAATTTCATGGACATCAGGGGAAAAAAATTAGGTTAACACTGAGGATATTCGAAAATATTTCCCTAATGGAAAGAAAGTAGTAACAGAACAAGTAGGCATTTTAATATGTTTAATTACTGCTTCAGTTATTATTTTCTATTAACAATTTAAACAGTTTGGGGAGAATCAGCCGGTTCTGCAACCACATACAGTAAAGACCAAGGCAGGCAGCTCACATTGTCTGTTCTAGTCAATTAAATGGGAATGCTCTTGGGCACTGAAATGAAATGCGTGAAAAGGCCCACAGCTATGTTAACAAACTCTCTTAGCACCCAGAAGATGGTAGTTGCATGCAATATGTCTCTTAGTAATGGTCCCAGAGAAGGCACAGGAATTGACTGGAAGTGGCAAATGACCAGAGCTGAAGGCATCCCAGGGAAAGCTCGCGCAGTACAAGGGGAAATATTCTGGTGCATGGGCACATTTGGGCTACTACTTAGCAATTTGGGAAGCTGTAAACTGCAGTGGCAGATGTAGTTGCAGAATTCAGGTGTATTGTTACACTTATAGTTTGATGTCTGATCTCACACACGCACACACGCACACACACGTATGTCCAAATCTGAACAGTTACAACTGCACACTTCAAGAATCTTCTGTGATAAACTGCCCAGACTCTAGGAGAGGAAGGACTGCTCCTTTATCTAAACAGATACAGATTTCATATCATTCTAAGTTTTGTTAATCTACTTCGCTTCCACACCCAGATTTTCTTCTGCTCATTTAGTTTGACATTGGCACCGAACTAGGCTGCAGTTACTAGCGTTTGGCACAGGGCTGCTGGAATGGGATATTGCTGAAATTAGCAATATCCATGAAATGAGAAAATGTGCAACAGCTGGTTATGCAGGATCCTCAGCTAGTGAAAGGACAGGTCTGGCAGTAGTAAAGAAAGAATTTTTCCACAGATTGATAAAATTAAGTCACCAAGGAATTTTGGATCATTTAGCCTAGTCTTCTACATGGCAGAGGCCATTTTATTTCTGCCAATTACCCCTATACTTATCTGAATAATTTATTATCCAATTTTGATTTGAAGGCATTCGGTTATTAAAAAAAAAGACTTCGATAGTTTGTTCCAATATTTTACACCTTCGTTGTTAAAGCCCATGCTTAACATCCAGTTTGAATTAGTCTCATTCCAGCTTCCAGTTCTAATTTACAGCAATTACACTTCTTAATAATTTTTTTTTTCTTTACAGTCAGAGAAGAGAGTTTTTAGCTGTAGGATATTTCAAAGAAAAAAAAGAAAGGATTGTAGTAACTTTCAGAGTAATCATCTCTCCCAGTTTGGAAAAACTCTTTAAAAGTTTGTCATACATTTTTTCACTGTACTTCTCCATCTAAGAGTCATATTCACTACCAGTTTTGGAGGTATTTCTACATCTTCATAAGCACTCAGCTGCTTCCCGATTCATTGTTTGAACACTAAAACACTCATTCATTTTGAAAATAAAAATGTTCAAAATCACTTTTTCTTTCCAAGGAAAATCAAGACCTAGTATATTTTCAACCTTAACAAAGCCTGTTCCAGTCTGTGATGCTATCATCACTTGTAAATGATATTCACACTGGCTGGGTGTGATAAATGCATATTCAATACACAGCACTTCTCCAAATATTTTTAAAAAAATCTGTGATGTTCAGTAATTCAGTTATGCTGATTCCACTGCAAAGCAGAGGCTTTTGGGTCATCTGCTGAGTACTGGCCATTTGAAACAATTCGAGAACTGGTAGGCTCAGGGCAAAGCCGAGGATTTGGCTGCAGTCAGACTCAGTAGTGTGTTACACTGCTGCTTTCTTTTGTCTTTCCATGGTGATTTTAGCTGTCATATATGGTTTTACCCCCTCCTCCCAGATGAAACCTTTTTGTTTTGTCCAGAAGACCTTCTTAGCTTTATAGTGGGTGATCTTCTATGCACATTTCCCTAAGTTACAAAGCTAACCTAAGTGACTCCTGTCTGACTACTCATTCCTACCTCATGCCACAAGGCATCATTCCTCAGCTGTTTTTGCACAGCTTAGTGGAGTCCCACTGGAAACTGAATCACTGAATCACTGAGATTGCCCAGCTTAAAAAAGAATAAACATGCAACAACATTTTGGGGGAAGCTTCCTTCCCATGGCCCAGGGTGCAGCACAGCTCATGCATTCTGGCACTGCCAAAAGTGAGGTGCTGACAAACTGCAATGTAGAAATAAGAACATGCATCCACAAGCAAAGCAGAGGGAAATTTTTTATACCAGCTGGGATATACATGGGAAAATAACTGCAACTATGCCATCAGTCCGTAGATCCATGACACACTGAGTCTGGCTTTAGGGCTCCCAGTACCAGATCAAAATCACTACAATCACATGACAAAAAAGCACTGATCCAGCACAAATTCATTGCAGCTTGAGACATTTTCACATATGTTTTGATGGACTGACTTTGTACCATGATAGAAGTATCATCTGACCTCCTGTATCTGGCTTTTGGCATAAAACCAGTCATGAATTTCACAATGTGCTCTAGCAAAAGCAACATAAACACAGCCATAAACTGCATGCTTGATTTGGATCAATTTCTTATAAATGAGTGATTCAACAATGTGTTAATTTGGTATTGATGACTGTGAAACTACGGCCTCACTCTGGAGTGAGACAGTTTAAAACAACGGCCATTGAAGAGGTGTCAGTGGTACAATTATCTCACTATTTTTTTAACTCTGATATCTGATGTGAATTTACAGCGAAAGCTGTAAAAAGCTCCCATTATATAGAGTTTAGTACTGCAGGGTGGTGGTCAAGTCAAATATCACCTCTTCTCCTATAAATACATACATACACTTCCAATATCCACTCCTTTGCCTTCTCAAGTACAGATTGGGTATAATAAACTGGAACCTTTCTTTGAGTTAGGGATTGTGTAAGCAGGACAATGTTCTGCTGCACTCTTTTACCCTCTCTTAGCACTAACTTAAATAACAGATTCTTTGTATCCTGTGATAAAGAATTCTGTAATCTTTTTCTGATAACTATTGTTCACATTATTCATGGAAGAGGAGTGTCGCGCAGTGGTTGAAGGAAGGTTTCTGGCCACACAGCTTTCCTGGTCTCAAATGACTCTCTTCGCAGCCCTCACAGGAAGACTGGACCAAGGAGTCTACTAATCTAATGATTTACAATAAAGAAAATACATAAGGTTCCACCAGTATCTCATCCCTTCAGCCCAGAAAACAAAAAAAAAACAATTAGAAACATTAAAGGGATACTGCCATCCCCATTTATTATAATGAAAATCTCTGGAGTCACACCTCATGAAACACCACTGCAGACTGTACTCCTCCATTTCACAGCAAACAGCAGATGGTCAGATGTGCTTGAGTCTCCACTGATGGATTTCCAAAAAACTAACACAGCTCCCCTGGGGGAGCACAAAAGGAGTCAACAGCCTGCAATACCAAACACAGCTGGGGAAAAGTTCACAGTCCATTTCAGGAGTCCTTTTCCACAGAGAAAAACCGCAGAGGAAAAACAGATATCAGGAATATCTTGTTTTGCTGTGATGAAATTATTCTCCATATGTACAAACTAGTGTTGCCAGTTTAGACAGCCTCATTGTGTGTTTACGGATCTTCTCTCTAGCATTAACAATATGACCTGTTGTGTACAGTATGACATTAGCTGTTCTTTTAAATTTGCTTTTTCACTGTAGTTCTGTCATAATGGACTCTATCAGTTCTGTTCACCTCCCATCATGTTGCATTAGTATCTTCCCTCAGAGTACCCAATTCCGTGAATTTTCCCCATGTATCTTATATGTGATTATGCTTGACTGCTTGTTCCTAAATGTTCACTACAGTTTATTTCATATATCTGGCCTGGTTTGTTTCTCTGAGTTAAGTAAAAATAGCTTCTAATCACATCGGTTGCTCAATGAATTATGAAAATCTTGCTCACATATTCCTCAGAAAATATGTACACTTTCTCTGTCATTTTGTGGGTTTTGGTGCAGTGAATTCCAGGGTCACTCAATTCTGTGAAGATCAGTGAATGCTTATTAAGATATTTTCTCCTAGTGTCTATACACTCCTGCTATGAATTTAAAGAAAAAACTAACCTTTAAAAATAGAATATATACAAATGAAGGGAATATGATTTGCATTGTTTTATGGATGTGATTCACAAAAGGAATGCTCTTTTGAGTTTGGACTCTTTATTATAGTAAGAACACTCTGAATTCCAGTCCTCCTGTCTTTCCTCCAACGTATTTAAAACCCGCTGTAGTCCAGCGATGTCTGCAGACTTTCTCAATATGTTCCTTACTTCACCATCTAGGACATTAATGAAATTCTTGAACAGAAGCATGCCCTAGACAGACTTATGCAGTACTCCTGAAATGACCTCCCAGACTGAGAGCACACTGTTGAGAATTGCATTGTGTTTCCCCACTGGGTGACTACTTTATTTCATCTGGACCGTATTTCCTTAGTTTGCAAATGAGGATGTCATGCAGGACAGTGACAAAAGTCTTACTGAAGCCAGTATATCATATAGCCTGCTTCTCCCTCACGTACTAGACTGGTTCTCCTACCAGAAGAGGAAATTATATTGGCTTCCACTATTTGATCTTGACAAATCTACATCAGATACTTTAATCAGCATTGTTATCCCACAGATGCTCACAAAATTGATTGTTCTAGCACTTTAACCAATACTGACATTAGGTTGACACATTTATAATTCTCCAAGTCCTTCCCTGCTCCTTTTCAAGGTATGTGCCATGTTTGCCTTATCCTTTCCAGATTCAAAGTGATAATCTCTACTGATTCCAAGGTTGCTCAGGATTTCTTCAACAAACCAAACTGAGTTTCACCACCCCTTACAACCTGTAGTCATACAGCATATACACATACTTTATTTTCCTTTGTGTTACGGTCTGTTTACCCTTGTAAAGAAAAGTTCATTAACCAAGTGGTAATAAATGGCTCTTTGAGAGAATGTTTCATCCTTTTCTACACCCATGATTATTTAACCACTGTTCCCCTTTACAGAATAGGCCTAGCTGTTCCTTTCTCTTACAGAAGAATGTCTGTTTCTTGATGGTTTTTTGTGTCATTTACTCTCAAGTTTAGTTTTTTTAATTTTGTCCTTATATATCTGTGCTTGTTTGTCCATTAATGAATGGCAGATGCAGCCATATTTCTCCCTTTTTGTGTTACCCAATTTTTTTCTCCACAGCAGGTCAGTTTGCTATTCTGATTTCAATAAAGTTTCTTTCACTAATTACTTTCTCTCACATATTCCTTGAAACGATTGCTCTAAGACCTCACTGACCAGTTCTTTGCATTCATTCAAGCATCCTTTCAGGAACATAAGAACATCTGAATTCTGTTCAGTATTAAAGTACTCCCAATTTCCAAAGTAACAGAGGCTTTTTTACACCTGCCTTTGTACTCTTACTTCTGCATACCTGGTTATGACTACTAAATATGAAAATCTAAACAGTTTCTACTTGCTATTTAGTAATTTCTGTTCCCTAAGGAATTTTCATTTTCTTCAATGGTATTGTTATTCCCATTAGTTCTCTGATATAACATATTAGCAAACACCTCCTACTAGTTTTTTTCTAATTATCTGTTGGTTCCTCCTAGATAAGACTCCAGCCACCAATTCAGATAGTATCAGATTCATTCAGGATCGTGTGTTGGAAGAAAACAAATTAAGTAGGAGAAGAAATTATATTATCCCCTATCTCAAGCAATCACAGGTGATTCCAGCCAAAAGGTAATAGATCTGTAGTCTTAGTTACTTACACATTATGCTAGAAATCAGGTGAACAATCACGATTGACAGGTAAGATGCTCTGGTGTGGTGTCTGACATAGGCAGTATTTCTAGTGTCCATCTGCTTGATTTGTGTGAAGTGAGGCTTAATTTGGTAGGCTGAGTGAAAACTGAGCTGATTCATGAGTGATCAGGTGGGTTTGCTTCAGAGGCAGCAGTGCTATCAAGGAGCTAGACAGCAAGCTTAGGGCAGTAAGCTTTCTGGTTTTGCTCTGACAACACACATCTCACAATGCCCAAAGGAAGTGAACTGTGGCAACTTGCTCAGGACTACTACACATTTCAGCTATATGGAGCCATTAGATTAGGACTTTGGTTAGCAGTGGATATGCTGAAAAATCCATATATATATATATGTATGTATGTATGTATGTCTTCTGCAAGACTAGTGTGAACATTAGCAGCACCCGAGTTTTACCTCACCTCCAAGATAGGCCAGTTGGTGAAAGCTTAAAACACTACTTATCTCTCTCTAAGGACTTCTGGGTTCTGCTGATGCTGAAAGGATGAATGCAAGTTTTTATACCTTTATGTTTTCTCTTTATGCTATGATGTAAATCATACCTGCCCAGCGTAACAGGGAAGAATGTACAGACTTGTGCTCAAATATTACAAAGGTAAACATATAATCTTAGCCACCTCATACACGTAAGTCTGTACTATACAGAACCTGTTTCTCTTCTTGTGGATGATTTCCTCCTTTATTATCTATAAAATTCTCTACTTTACAATAATACATAGCACATGCTAAAATGCTGCCAAGATCAGATGACACTATTGTATGTTCCTTTTGCTTTGATGCATACCACATCATGCAGGGTAATAGAGAATTACTCTTCTAAGGACCTAATCTTTATATAAAATGTAACAATAAAGAAGAAGATTCTGTTTCACCATTTCTTAAATGTGAATAGAAAAATGACACTCAGATTTTGTAATTTCTGTCTGCCTAAAGGCTGTCAATCACTCCTGCTGTGCAACACTTAAAGGCTGACAGCAATGTTTTTTAGAGGTGTCTAATCTTTTAGAAGTCTCCCTGCAGTATTTACGGATTATAAAAATAATATACAGCTGCATGCCATGCATCACATGGTGGGGAGTGTGTATTCTTTAAAACAGATTTATTCAGCCATTGTGCAATAGTGTCTGCAATGGAAATCATGTCCAGTGGTGAATCACTTTCTACTGGAACCATCTGTATCTGCATGAAATCACTAAAACAGTAAAATAATTAGTAAAGATTGAAACATAAGGCAAATAAATCTATTAGCTACAATACCAAAGATTTATTTGTCTCATTGTTTCTCCATATTTTTCTGACTCAACAGAAGTTGAGGTACAGCTTCTCAAAACTATAATAGACTTTATACAACCAGAGACACAGTAAACACACAGCCAGACACACAATGCAAAAATAAAACTCTCTTTCCATTAGTGATCCTCAAGCTTGTTAGAAATCAGTTCCATTAATGGGGGAGGAGAAACCCCTTACACTGCTCCTCTTTCCTTCTCAGTAGATCTGTACCATATGCAGTGTCTTGTCCTTCAAAACAGGGCATGTTTCTGTAGRCATTCTGTTTCTGTAGGCAGGATCCCAAACACCATGCTGATGCCACAGGTGGATTGTAGTTCCTTCGGGAATATTGGGCCCAAATGTTTGGCAGGACTCATTCATTCACAGGTCTCTACTTGTGTTACTAGCATTTTCCCAAGGCCTATTCCCATGTGCCCTAGATAATCCAAATGGCAGTACAATGAGTTGGCAGTAGCTTTGGCCTGTGGGAGGAATCCTTCCCCTGGTCATTAACATTTGTCAGGTGTAAATTCAGAAAGAATCTACTAACTCCAGCATATCTTTACGAGACAGTCTGAGCATGAATCTTACAGGTCATACCCACTCCTGTTGAACAGCTATTTTTTCCTTCCAGTACCCAAGAGCATGTCTGGGGATTTTAGGTGGGTTATGTAACTTCCAGAGATGCCATCTTGTGTGTCTTCTCCTTAGCATCTGCTCTGAGGAGGAGACACATGTGACATGGCCCTTTCAGAAAAAATCCTGTCATCACGGGTGCTAATTCCATGTTTAATCAAGCCAGTTCAAACTCAATTATTTAATCTGTGGGAAGATGCTTGCCCTCTCTCCCCTTTCCACCCCTGGACCACTCTGTTCTTTCAGTCTTCTCCCTGTGTCCTTGATTTTGACATTTACCACAGTCATATGGTCAACTTTATACAATTATAACTCAAGAAATGTAACTCGCTTTGAAAGCCCAAACATACTTGTCAGTTTTCTCATCCACAATGACCTACACAAGRGTACTTGTGGCATAGTCTTCTAGGAACAAAACTTTCAGTATTATCTGTGATCTGAGAAGCAAGTTAATGTTTGCATACTAATGCATTTCATCTACTCTTCCCGTGAGAACTTCAGCRTCTGTTTTTTCTTCAGTCAAGAGACTTCCCTCTCAATGTTTGCCACAGAACTAGGTAGATTCTGTAACATCAGCAAATGCTAACAAGTAAATTTTTATGCCACTAGAACATAAGAGGGCAAGAGTCTGGCATGAAGGGCAGAGATCTCAGTGAAATATATACAGGAAAATATTTTCCCAAAGTGGAAGAGCAGACAGAAAACACAGTAAACTGCACTGAAACTTAGACAGTTAAGCATAGATAAAATTAGAGAACAAAATATAAAAAGGACATTAAAAAATGAACAGTTGCATTTTCTCTGTACACAGTTCTCAGCAGTGAAAATAATTAAGTACTTTCTGCTTAAAGTAGGACTTGTTTATAGTCCTAGCAATGAAAATATTGTGTATTTTCACACTTTCATCTGTATCCACAGTACCAAATTTTATTCTCTTTAGATCACAGCTGGGTAAACTTTCCCATCATTACAGAATTCTCATTTGCATTAACAGAAATGTGATTCTGCACATTTTTCCTTTATTTGATTGAAATTCATGGCTGATATACATTGATGTTTTCTTCACCTCTGTTTTATCCAACCTGATCTCTCCTATGCTGTTCACGGGCAGAGAATCATAAAATTACAGAGCAAGACTGGGTTGTTCTTTGAAAACAGATCTTTCTTTTGATTTCCCTTTGCTTTGCTACTACAACTGTGGAAACTTTTCCCCAGTGTTTCTGTTTTAAACATTTACCACAGTTTTGTTACCTTCAAAATCCAGTCAGCTTTAGACAATTACAATTTGGTAAATCTAAATCAACTTATTCCCCCAAAGGTATCAGTCCATTTTCTTGCTCATAAAGCCCCATAACAAACATACTGTATCACAGTTCTGTATGAAGAGAGTTTTCCATGTATCTATAACCTGACTATCTAGTCAGTTAGAAAATACAGAGTCCACAATGTCTCAGAAAAATTTATATATTTTCTGTTTTGGCTTAAGGAAAAAAAAAAAAATCCTGACCTTGGCATTAAGCCTGGTTAAAGTTGCACAGTCTTCTAGATCCAACAAATTCTTATACCTTGTAATAAAAAACAGTTTTTCAATATTCAGACATCTGTTATGATTCATGATGCCARGAGTTGCTTAGAATAATAGCAAGCTCCCTGGGAAAGTCCTATGGAACGCAAAAGTTAAGAAATCAAGGAATAAATTAGAAAATCAGATTGCAGAAATTACTTAAACAAGCTGTGATTTGGGCTCAAGAAAGACATCCCTCCAAAAGGATTTTATTCAAATAATTGTATGCTCTTGGATGATTATTAAAAAACTCTTTGGTGCAATCATTTTCCCATCAAGTTCTGTTAATATTTTCCCCATAAATGTTACTTCTGAAAAAGCGAATAGAATCTGACATTAGGATAAGTTAACTTGATATAAACTTTTAAAAAAAAAGAAATAGGAGGAGTTTAAATGCACCTGGACAGTTGAATACATAACAAATGCCAGCAGAAAAGTCACTGTCTTCCATAACACCAGGAAATCAAACAATTCTATTATTGCAAGATTTTATTCTCTTTTTAAACTCAGGTTTCACACGTACTAGAAAACAGGTTCTCAGTTTTGGACTTGTGAGCAGATTGAGGGGTATTATGAACATCTTTTTCTTAATAGCTAGATGAAGATGTTGAAACTCAGGGGCCAAGTATACTTGAGAGCAAATCACATAATAGTGAGAAGATAACAGCACTAACATATTTTCCTTGGCCAAACTTTCAGAGATTTTATATTTCTATTCTATTCTATTTAAATATTTCCTTTTCACTTTTTCATCCAGAAGAGTCCCACTGACAACTTATTGCTCAAGATACTTAACTGTTCTAAAAGAAAACATACCAAAAGTGGTGTCTACCAAGGGCAAATCTATCTCGCAAAAAAACTGAATCTGGAAAAAGTGTTTTACAGAAGACCTCCAGAGAGATGCTAACTTTTACCGGAAGCACCAAAACTCTATTTGCTAACTGACCAATTTTCCTAGTGGTTACAGCTTATAATGACGTAAAAAACTATTGTAACGCGAAGGCAGCAACAGGATGCCATTTTTGATGATTTCACCTCCAAAGGGGAGCTGGGAATAAGTCAGGAAAAGCAGACACAGTCTTTCTAGGAGCTTTTGTATTCACTATGGCTGTGATTCCTTTGAGAATCAGTGCATGGTGTTTATATTGGAAAACTAGATCAAACACATCCAGCAAGGCTGAATCATCTGTGTCATATTCCATAATTTTGTAAAAAAGTAATAGAAACGATGCAGACCCAGTGCTGGAAAAAGTGGAGAACGGGGAGGGGAAGCTGAAGAGGGAATAGCCAAAGAGAAAATCTCTTCCTTTTATGGACAAATCCACTTTTGTCACATTATATAATGTTCATGTGTTTTGCAGACTCTGGTGGCATGTCTCATGCCATGTGTACCACACACTAAACCTTTGGGCTGGTCCTGCTTCTTGTTAAGCAGGTCCCAAAATGCCAAGAAAGGCTGAAACATCAATGAAACAGCAAATTCCATGTAATTATTTTTAAGTGCTAAACGTTGCATTTGGTGATTTTACCATTTTACCATACAGCTCTTGCACGCAGCATTAAAAAAAAAACCAAAAAAACAAAACAAAAACAACAAAAAAAAACCCAACAATTTGCTCAATTAATTTTAAAAACAAGGTAGTCTCTTTTTCTGAGGAGAAATAAAGTCTGGCAAATTTTCTCATAAAAGCTTATAATGAACAACCCACCTCCTGCCCAGATCTTGTTAGTGTAGCGAATGGGCAGGGACTGCCTCTGAGCATAATATCTGATGCAATTGCACTAGTTACACCTGCCTAAAGCCGGGTTTAGACTTAGGTAGTGGGGAGCAAGCCTCAAACCACTACAGTGAATTAAGTTTGAATTAAGCTGTGCCTGATTAAAGCACAGATTTACCAGGAAGACAAGAAAGGTGTAAATTCTCTTTTCTGTAACCACCTAAAGTTGCATAATATGGTAAAATATGATCTTCAGGGTAATGCAGTAGCTGATACTCAGTAGAATACAAATTCCATCAGCAGCCTTTGAATGAGTGTGTAAGTTTGAATAACTTCATCTTCTGTATTTCAGATTTTCCTGCCTATGGAAGAAAGGGAATGATTACCTTTCCAACACTGATAGATTTCAATACTTTTTTTTTTCCCTTCAAATAAATAAAAGTTGCTGTGGAAAAATCATTAATAGTTATTACCAAAATCTGTTCTCAAATTCATCATGAAATGCAAAGAATTCCTTCTTTTGCCTGTTGTGCTAAAGGTTATGCAGAACTGAACAACCCTTCAGACATCATGATGTAGGAATTCTAACGGGATTTTTTCTGAAGCTAGGTAGAAGGCACACTTCAAATGACTATTAGCATTTGTGCACAAGGAAACCTAAAACCGAGAAGAATAAATATTGTTTAGCACTGCTACACTTAAAATTTGTCCCTGTCTATGACAAATGAAGTCTTTAAAAATTATTATGTGTAGCCATGTACAGCATTTTCAGTATTTCTTACTGCTTATTCTCATACCCTGGTTTTCTTTCCTGGGTATCTTTCGAGCTCAGCAACTGCAATGCAGTTGTTATCATTCTGTGAAAACTTTGCTATGACTGGATATAATGCAGATGGATTTGCTTAAGACATTATCATTTTAGATCTACTGCACAATCTTGAAAGTATTTTAAGATAAGATGTAACTAGGATCACTTCTAAAAAATTGTCAGTGGAACCAGACGTCAGTCATTGCTGGCTAAGACCATTGCTGGGTACATTTAGAATGTGGTTTCATATTACTTTAATCCCAACATAAATGCAGGTTGCTACTGAAGGAGGTGATTTACATCRTCCACATAACCCTCATCAGCACATTCACAGCACACATGAACATTTGTTTGGTCACTTGATGAATCAGAACAGGAAACTGATCCAGCTGAAAATTAATCTTTTAAGCTATTTGTTTATTTTGCTGTTTCCAGCTGGATCGCTTCCCAGGCCCAGCTCACTCACCTCAACACTAAGATCTGCACAAGAAAGGGAATATGAACAAGTGGCTGCAGGTAAAGAAAAGGGCATTTAGGTCCGATTAAAGCAACCATGAAACAACCACCTCAGAGCACAAAAGTCAGTGGTTGTGCTTCTTTATTAGGGTGCTGGCTAACACTTCTGAAATCTAGCACTTTTTAAAGGCAAATTATAATCTAACATATTAGATTTTGTCAAAAGGAACTCTGGGCGAATCAAATTCTTGAGATAAGAGTTTATCCTGACTACCTAATATATTCAAAATACAATATGTCTGTGCTAGATTCTTAAAATGCTATTTTAAAGACATTAATTAACGTGTATAAAAAACAAACAAAAAAATCCCAGTTTTACCTGGAGGTAAATGTACACAGAGAAGAGAACCAATATAAAAATACCCTGTGATCCTATTCTATCAAAGACCATTCCAATAATAAAACAGTTTGCAACAGGGGTTTTAGATGAATCGCACTGAACTTAATTGGTAATCTGTAAGTGTCAAGACAAGCTGTAATTTATATGGTTTATCAGAGTGCAGCCTATGATATCAGCACAGGGAAATCTTAATTTTATTAACTATGAACGTTAAATGTAACCATGTAATCTTTAGGTACCGGATTGCAAAATAACAAGGACAACATTTTTCATTGGAAAACATTTCACTCCTGCGTACTACTGCCAAGTAGCCCAAATAAGATTGCATTTCTAAAGCCAAAGTAAAAATCACATCTACTGGCGTCCTGTTTTCTGAGCCTCTGAAGATGAAAATTTTCAGATTTTCCTCTACTGCTCACCAAACTATAAAAAGGCCCTTATTGCAGAGACACTTAAATTAGTTGAACTCTTGTTTATGTTTATTTTGCACAGGTAATTTACTGACTCAAGTTAATTCAGTTAAACAATAATTAAAATAGATCAAGCATATTTTTGTTAGGCCTTTGAACTGTCTATGTAAGCTGCTTCGGTTTACACTACTGCGTTTTACATATGTGGGCAACCCAAAGGGTTTTTAAAGGCTGCCTCCTGTTCAACACACAAGGACAAAATGGGGGACTTTTAAAACTGGAAGAATCAAGGTTGCTGCAGTTTGAGCTAAAGAATCGTGACACAATAGTTTGAAGGGATAGGCACAAAGAGGAAATTGAAATACATGTGCAAGCATATACATAAGACTATGCAATGTTGTATAAGTGAGTTGGCTGGAAAGGTCAATATTTTTATAAGCAAATTATAGAGGTTATAATTTTCAGGAGACACCCTCTTTTTGTCATGTCCACTGATACACCCAGGCAGGTAAATCTATTGCTAAATGCTCTCCCATATGTGGAAAATCCCCTGTTCATGGAATTAAGAAATATTCTCAGTTGCAGAACTTTGGATGCTGGCTATCTCTCTTGGGCACCTTTTGCATCTTCTTGAAGAGGAGTGTGCAAAGACAGAATGACCAGTTCAGTAACAGAGGAAATTCTATCAGAATCTATTCTAATAAATATTATTGAGTAGAACAGGTTGATACCTCAAAAAGAGAAAAATCCCTCAAAACTATTTGTAAAGAGTGGAACCTTGAATAGATGACATGACAATCCTCTCATATAATTTCATAGTCATTTTAGTGGAAGAGACACATTCAGCAACTTTTATTTTGCTCATACATCTTGCCAAGGAGACAAGTGATGTAAATATTCATCATCGTTTCCAATATTCAGTAAAGATCCTCACAAAAGCCCTCTTCAACGGTTTTCTTCATGCAGATAGCTCAGTCTGGTTATAGCCTGACCCCATCTCAGTTGGGAAAATTATCTTCTTTTAATTTGGGTATTTCTTTATGGCTGTTAATGAAGTGTGGCTTAAGCACAGGACTGTTAAAATTAGCAACCTGTAAGCTTAAAGCATGTTACTACTTTTTAAAAGTAAAAAAAATAGATTATTTAAGAATTAACTTTATATATATTTGGAGTTCTGTGTAGAAGCAGGATGATTATGTTCTAATGCGTCTCCTGTTCCCACGAGACATGTTCTTTAGTTTAGGTGACATATATGCACCGTAAAACTATTTTTTTGTTTCTTAGTCCTCAAATCAGTTTGGGGTTTTTTTTCTCATTTTACACATATGGGGATTAAAGAAAGTGTCTCCATGCAGCCTAGTGTACCCTCTACCCAGCACTGACACCACTTTTGGATCTAGAATCAATCTTCAATGCCTTAAACAGGGTCCATGCAAGGGCCTGGTGGAGCATAATACCAACACAACTGAAACCTTTAAAAGCTAAGTCTTCTTTCAGGGCAGCTTTGCAGAAAGATGCTGGAAGAAAACTACTGTAATGKATCACAGACTGCAGTCTTTCACCATTTCATATTGTTTCAATACTGATAATAGAACATAGCTCCTTCAGTGTCTGATGTGTACAATCCACCAATTTTATTAGTCTGAGATCTAAATTCTGCCCTCATTGTATAGGGTCATGTTCACTGATGTATAAGAAAATCTGACATAAAGAAAAGGCTAGTAAGTCTCTCCTGTGTCTATTAGTGCAACAGAGCTGCTCAGCTACAGAGGAGAAAGGATTTAACTCCTTATCAGTCAAATGTGATCTATGCAGAACTACAGCTTTACTGAATACTGGAAGAAAAGAATACACTTTGATTTTCTGATCCCAGTTGTGTCTGCACATAAAGATAGGGGGGAAAAAAAGTAAAATAAACAGATCTGATACTATGATGTTTCTATAGACATTTCCCTGATTAAGAACTCATTGTGATGTTTGAAATTACAGCGCATTGAACACAGTGGACTCTACCAACAAAAATAATATATTTCACAATTGCTAATTGCTATCAGATTTTTGTATGGCATTGTGAACTTTTGCAAAGCRGACTGAAAAAATATGCAATTCTCTACACACTCAAACTGGCATGCACAGGCTCTCTAACTCAAAAAATTACTCCAGCCAGTGGAGGTTTTCTTGAATTATGGTTTTGAGCAGGTCTCTCATAATACATATTTGAGGACTCAAGAGCATCCTAAATCAGATTTTTGTTTATTTTTATTATTCTGAGTTCAATCACATTGTTGCAAAGAAAACTCTAAAGAAAGAGAAAATAATCACAGATTATTTATTTTTATTGTGAGAAGTGCAAATTTTGTTATGTAATTTTTTGAAAAGGGAAAGATGGTTTGTATTAACTCACACGGAAATCAATAGAAAGCAGATTAATCAATGCTGTCAAAAATCCCACACATAAATGTCTTCTCTAAAACTTGAACTCCTCTAATTAAACCTGTCATAAGAAAACAATTTTCAGAAGACAGCAAAGATGAAAAATACTTATTTGTATGACATGCCCTCATGATGCTAAGTGTGGGATTGCTTACAGTGACAATGGGACTGTTCAGCCTGGAAAGAAGAAGTCTCAGAGGGGATCTTATCAATGTATATATCTGAAGGGAGGGTGCAAAGACGATGGAGCCAGGCTCTTTCCAGTGACAGGGCAGGAGGCAATGGACACAAACAGAAACACAGGAGGCTCCCTCTGAACATCAGGAAACACTTTTTTACTGTGAGGGTGACTGAGCACTTGCATAGGTTTCCCAGAGAGGTTGTGGAGTCTCCCTCCTTGCAGATATTGAGACTGCACCTTGAATACTTTGTTCAGTTTTGGGACCCTCACTCCAAGAGAGATATTGAGGTGCTGGAGTGCATCCAAAGAAGAGCAACAAAGCTGGTGAAGGGTCTAGAGAACAAGTCTTATGAGGAGTGGCTGAGGGAACCAGCGCTGTTTGGAGAAGAGGAGGCAGAGGGGAGACTTCATCGCTCTCTACAACTACCTGAAAGGAGGTTTTAGCAAGGTGGGTGTCCGTCTCTTCTCCCAAGTAACTAGCAATAGGACGAGAGGAAATGGCCTCAAGTTGCACCAGGGAAGGTTTAGATTGGATATTAGGAAAAATTTCTTCACCAAAAGCGTTATCAAGCATTGGAAAAGGCTGCCCAGGGAAGTGGTTGAGTCACCATCCCTGGAGGTTATTTGAAAGACGTGTAGATGTGCCGCTTAGGGCCATGGTTTAGTGGTGAACTTGGCAGCGTTAGGTTTACAGTTGGACTTGATGATCTTAAGGGTCTTTTCCAACAGAAATGATTCTATGATTCTATTCAAAAGCTGTCTGGACATGATCCGGGGCAACCAGCTGTAGGTGACCCTGCCTGAGCAGTGGGCCTGGACAGGGTGACTTCCAGAGGTCCCTTCCAACCTCAGCCATTCTTCAATTCTGCAATTCTGTGATTCTGTGACAACTAATCCACTACTGAAATAGAATTTTCATGCATTGAATCATAAATATTAATTGCATAATTATGCTTACTATACTTACAGAAACTTGATATTAAAATAGTATGAAGAAAACATGTGGAAACAAAGTCTTTAGCTCAGCTAAGAGAAATGAATCATGTTCAAAGTCCAAAAGGGCTGCCCACTTTATTGTCTACAGCTCTTTACCATGAGACCAGGTGAAATCTTGTTACGACCCGGAGYGGGCAAACTGTTGGGGGATTCGTAGAGGTTTCGAAATTCCCTTGGGCTAAATTAAGGTGAAACGACACCAAACGATTGGTTAAATGTTTTGTTTAAGGTAGAAGCAATCTGAACTTGGAAAGCGTAACAATAAACAACCCGAACTTAGCTTGCACAACAATAAGCAACCCGTAAGGGTAGGCAACGTGGGTTCTATTGAAACATTTAGGAGAAGAAAAGAAGAAAGAGAGGAAAAGAAAAAAGGAGAGAGAGATAGGAGATAGAGCTCACCACCCTTGGATCCCGCGATGACAACGAATGTGGCAATCCTCTGGTGGTGGGCGCGCACGCGCTCCTTACATTGGTGTCCTTTTATAGCCTTGTTTCCCACCTCTAGGACGCACCAGTCCCACCCTTCGARGACTTAGGTAACTCCTGATCCTCTGCKCACGTGCCATTGTGGGGGTGGTYGCGAGGGGTCTTTTGGGTGGTCTTCAGGTGGTCGCAAGCCCCTTCCTCAGATAAACTCTATATGATCTTTTGCCAGAGATGATGAGTCATCCTTACTTGGCAGAACTCGGAACTGCGCATCCTCTGTTACGCCCTCTGGGTCCTGTGTTAATCGACTTCTCACTTACGATAATTGTTGCTATACAGAACTTGCTTTGCCACAATGTTTGAGACATCAACTTCACATCAACTCTTTCAGTCTCTCAGAAATCTGCAGAAACAGAAAAAGGAGCAAAGCTCCAACAGACGAGGATGAAGAAGAGAAATCTAAACATGTTTAACAATGAAGCAGCTACCTTTTGCTTTTTCTATTAAAAAATAAGTTGGGATTGATACAGAGAAGCATTTATAATTAACTGATGTAAACTGACAGATTGTTGATAGTTTCTCATTCTCACATCATTTTTCATCTTGGATGGTTGCCATTTTTGCCAGTTACATCACCTATAGATTGTTCTTCAAATCATTTGTTTCATTCTACAATACTTTTCTATGTCCTTCACAGTTACTTTGTCAGAAATTAGCAATGTTGATGGAACATTTGGAAAATATGAACTCTGGTCCTCACAGATAATCTCTTAAATGGAATAACAAAAAGGGTACTTCAATACCAACCCACTGGGACTGTAAGCAAACTGGTGAGAAGGGATTTCTTTTTTACCTGTGACTTCATTAGTAAATCTGACCTTCAAAGGAGCTGTTAGATAAGACAGATAGTTCCAAGTCAAGGCTGTAATACAAAATCTGGTTTATTGTTATTCCAAAGAGTGTCCTCATAAGAATGTTTTGCTTGTATCTCTATTGCTCAGCTTGTTTTGTGGCCATAATATAATGCCTTCATTTAACTGCCTGAAAGGTCCACTCTGGAAATCAGAAATAAAAAAATAAAAAATATCAGAATTCATACATAAAGTCAAAGCTCAACTCCAATAGAGTCATCAAAATACTGTTGTTAAAGGCCTGCTTTTATTGCTGCTCTGTATGAGAGTGGAGTATACAGTTACTAGGATTATGCTAAGCTAGTGTTTCCTTATTTAAAAAGCAAGGAAGGATGTTCACTTTTGTTTTTATTAGACTTCATAAAACACATACACAGCCTGACTCCCATGGATGTCAGTAACAAAAAAGCCACAATGATCAAGAGTTCAGTGAAAATCAGCAGTGAGGCAAACTTACTAGCCTTCTTATTATAATTCATAATCCATACAGCCATATACAGAAATTAGCATTTGTGACTACATACTGCATTCCCTTTCCTCATCTTTTCTGTATGTTCAGACTGAAAGTTCTTAATCTGGGGATTCTCACATTTCTTACTAATGCTTTGAACCTGTGGTGATCAGTCAGCTTCCTGCGCATCTCTCCAGAGCTATACAGCACACTTTACGTGAGGAGGAGGAGCAACGGCTCTCCCCTTATGCTCCAAATCTCAAAAGTCTTTTCTATCTGTGATTCCAACTGCTTTTGCTCATAGCTTCTATTCAGGGTACACTAGCCTGGGAATGATGGAAAGATATACCTGAAAACAGATTGCAAGAGTAACTGTGGAAAAAACAAGGCTGTTTGTTTAACAAAAGTGGCCGTACAGTTCTTCTGAGGTGTTCATTATAATTTGTGGAATATATGACTTGCAGTCAGAAGAATCACAGTGGTTTTGCCTTCCCTTCTGTCAAATCCACAAGCAATTAATTGTATTGCACAGCTGGTTTTAATATCTTATTCCTGTGCAATTTTAGCATGACTTTAGTTACAAGGAGCTTGAAGGAAATATGTGCAGCTTTAAAAATAATAAGCAGCTTAAAAGCTAACACAGATATTGTCAATGGACAGACACTACACTAAAATGCAATCCCCATTCAAGATTTATTTCTATCTTATATTAATGACCTTTAGAGGGAAGGAAAGAGAACTTTGAAACTGAAATCTTCAAACAGATAATCCTTGAAATTGCTGAAGTCTTCAAAACTGTTTTCCAGACAAGAGTAAGAAATACTGTTCAGAAATACTTCCAGATCTTCCCACACTTGTAGCAATAAACTTTCAGCTGTTCTTGATTCTGTACCTTCATTATTTGGCTCTTTGATTGTTTCAGCTAGAATCTGCAGTACCACAGATGTAGTATGTGACAAGCAGAACACTGTGTTATCCAGGAAGAAGAATGAGACTGCTCCAGAATGTAGGAAGACATCAGGATAATGCATAAAGGATGCCTTAACAATCAGCAATTATGATATGAAACTCAAGACTTCCATCAGTGCTTCAATGCCATTTAGGATTTGAGGCAAAATAGATTTTAATTGGTGTTAAAGAGGGAATTCCATTTCCATCACTAGTGAGGACATGAAATGTTTGACTACTTATCTCAGACTTCTGCAGAATCTATTTAACTTAGACAGGTGTGATTAACAATTAAATCTCTTGCCTTCTATCTGTTCAAGAGTTTCTTTGATATCTTTATTTTTAAAAAAGTAGGAGATTGCCCTTGAGAATATGAGTTAATTATTTTCATTCAGCTACATCACCGTATTAGCAATTGTTTTCAAGTAAAGCTAAATTATCTTCTCAGAGTACCTTAAGTTAGAGTAGTCTGCACTTTTAGCATCTGTACTAGTTGGCCTAAACTGGATGGGTAAACACAGAGCAGGCACCTGTTTTAGAGTGACATTCAGAAACATAGCTTGTTCTCTGCCTGTTTTATGTCTTTGGGATTTCTCTCTTATCTCATAATGCCTAACAAAGTTTCCTGCAATAACATATATTGTCTGTGATTTTTAGTGTGCATTTGCACTTTTAGCTTGTTTTTTATTGCCTAGTTTGAGTGAGAAAATGCACTCACAGATGCATTTTAAGAAGCAGGATCAATGCTTTCACACTAGTAAATCCTGTGACTGAGAGCTGGCAACACTTTGTGTGCATTAGTATGCAAAGATTTTGTTACAGTGAGCATCATCACTTCTGGCTGAGATTTGAAGGAAGGAAGGAAGCAGATTCGTGTATCAGCTGGTCTTAGGATGCTCAGACAGATGTCAAGGAGCCAAGGTCATTCTGGATGGCTACTCTGAAAGGGGCAATAAGTGAACCTTACAAAGTGAGATTGTTACTAGGCCTTCATTATGCCAATGAACAAAATGATGTAGTCTTTCTTGTGTCACCTGATATACCGTAAGTTTAGTTAAGTGTGCCTGTGTACCAGTTGCTGACACCAACCAGGAGAGAACAGCTCACTTCCACACTATTACATTATCTTAGCATCTAAAGCATCATGGGCACATACAAACTGCCTAGTGGAAATGATCCGTAGTATATCACAAACTGGGCTTGGAAATTGTTTGGAACAGTGCAAGCTCGTGTGGGCCAAAAATATACTGAGAACCACACTAAAAATTTCACAGCATGTACAACTGAATTTCAGTGCTCAGGAGTGTTCCCTTGCACTGTTAAATTTACTAGTAGGTTTCAAAAAGATGATGATAACAGTGAGGTTCTTTTGCCCCTTAGAACTGTTTGAGGTAGTTTGCTTGGCTAAGCATTGCTATAATCTAGACAGCGATGCAAGTGTCTGTGTACATGAAGTGTAATGGCTATATCTACTCCCTGTAACAGAGTAACAGTCATTAAGACAAGGCATGAGTTAGGTAGTCATCACACTGAAAGAAAAATGGAATTGCTCATTGTTTTTCTTTGCAAGAACGTGATCTATATCATTTCAGCCCTTGCATGAGCAATTCCCCACCATTTCTGTGCAACAATAATAATAGCTACATGGTAAATAGTATCAAGAGTTTTTTCTCCAACATTCCTATTCACATTTGTCAAGAGTTCCAGAGAGCCAGCCAGTCTCTGACGTAGCAAAAGTTCTCCAGAGTTTCCTCAAAATTTGCAGAAGACAGAAGAGGGTAGAAGAGTCTATCTGTACACTTTTAGTATCTTTTAAAATTTTACCTACTACCTAAACCTTCTCTCTTTCTCTTTTCCATTTTGTTTCGGTTTTTTGTTTTCTTACTGAAGGTGAACAACTTTCCCTATGCTTTCTGAGTTTCAAAGATTTCTATCACAACTTGCTTAAATTTTGTGTGCTTAGCAGTTTTGCAGATCGGGCCTTTCAGATTCTACTTCCTCTATCTGCAGCTGTGTCTCTGTGCTTGAAACCTATGTATAATCTAAATGAAAATGCAGATAAGTGATGTGGAACAAGAGTTCAGAGAAAAGAGCTGAAGTGCCTTATTTATGTCTGAGGTCTTAACTCTGGAGTCAAATGTAGACACTTGAAATACCAATACTGTCAATTATGTTATACTCAGAGCTGAAAAATTAATCTGAAAGGACATTCCAGGGGGACAACAAAGCATTAGGGCTTGATGGTGTTATGCCTCACTAAGAACACAATTGCCAGTTCCAGAACTCGAGGCAGCGTAGACGTTACATCGTTGTACTTGCTCACCACTGGGACTCCGGTCCTCCAGTTAATTGATCACAGTTAGCAGAGAGTAGAAACAGAAGAGCTAAGCGTTGGAGATACTGATTCAGATTCCTTCTACAGAAACTGAGATTCTTCCATGTATTTACAGTAGCCCTGGCAGCAAATGCATGGGTGTGGAGCAGGCTTCTGTGAAAGGCAAGCAAATTGCTGCCACTTCTGAAGGGGTGGAAAATAGCTTCCTCCCAGTCTTGCTCTGCTGCATGAAACTCCAGCTCAAAAGTAAGGGCTTTTAACTGAAGTTTTGGAAAGTACAAAGCACTGGACTGACGCCCTTTTGCACAGAGGTAAATCTTACTTATACATAGAAGCAACTAAGTTAGGTTGCTGGATAACACCTGGAACAAAAGGGCTCCACTGTGCAGACATGGCAGTTGCAAAAAATAGCCATGGCAAGGTGAAGTATTAGCTAAAGAAGTCAGTGCTATGCTCTCATTCTGTTGCCTTTCTAAATGTAAATGTGGGTTTATAGCTGATTTGCCTTAGTAGTAGAAACTTTTGCCCCTCCCTTTCACCATGCTTTGAGAAACCACTAGCTGTTACAATGACTCCTGTGTAACACCTCTGTTTGCGGGAGGGGAGATTGGTTTCTAGAACTAATACCTTAGACTTCCTCCACACACTGAGGAGGTTCAGACGGGCAAGCCTAGGTACGAGGCAAATTTCAGCCCAGCTAGTTTTATTACTAGACAGTGGAAAAAACCCTTTCAGTGTGGGCTAACAGGGTGGGTAATCTATCTGTTTTTCATCTAGTAAGCAAGAAGGGAATCTGCAGATCTTAGAGCAGATGGTAGATTTATGCTACAGTCTGTGTTCTTTTCATAGGATTTATTACCATATGTGCTTCTTCTATTTTACCATCCTTCTGTTTTGATTACTGATACAACTCTATTTGAATGCAAGAAGGATTAGGGCTCTGTGTAATGAATCCAAGTCAGGTTCCAAAAGAGCAATAAACAGTGCACTCATCCTTAATGTAAAGATGGTACCAGATCAAAAGTTAAAATTATATGAAAGAAAATATCAAATTGATTTAGTTATCTAATTTTTGATAAGCTGTGCCCTGGGATTTGAATTCTCCAAATAAGGGGTTAAAGGCCACCATAAGCCTTTAAGAAAGTTAATGCTAAATTAGCATTAATTAGCATTAGTATTAGCATTTAGCTACACACTCAAATCCATAAGGCAGCTGGCAACTTTTGGAAGCCTTCTTGGGTGGACTGCTAGACAGGTGTCTCCTCTGTGTCTCTTCATTCCAAGCTGCAGTACTATTATTCTTATTCTTCCTCCATCCCCTCATCCCCTTCTTGTCTGTCTCTTTCTTCATTTCAGGTAGTTGACTTCAACAAATGGGAGAGGAGCAGCCAAAAGGTAAAAACATTCAGCCAAAGATGAAGTCAAATGTACCTTTATTTCCCTGAAGAAGTAAGGGCCTGTCACTAGGTTGCAGAATAAGAAAGAGAATTAGTACATCTCACTGAAAGTCAGAAATATTTTTGCAATAAAAGCAGCCCAGAAGAGATCTGTGATTTCAGTATCAATTCTAGAAGTTTGAGAAGAGGCTCTGTTTGACATCCTATGGCTCAGTGTTCTTCTGCATACCTTTATAATGAGGAAAAGGATGGTCAGCATCTAGCCCTTAAAAACAACTATGGTTGTGTGCTACTTGTGTTGAGCTATAAAGTGCCCAAGGCCAACCCATAAAAATCATCACCTTTCCTGGTTTTCATTTGGTTTAATTTGGTTGAGGAAAAGCGGAATCCACCTTTTCAAGGATCTGTTTTGGATTTTTTCCCCCATCAATATTCTGGAATGAAAGAGGTTCATTGCATATTATTGATGTCTCATCATGGTCTTTTTCTATTCAGGGAAAAATCTGTGACTTCTGGACAGCCTAGGACAGCTAATAATCAGAGAGTTGTGTATTTATTTGTTCTATTTGTTTAGTGTGATATAAATACCAAAGTTATGGCAGACATGCTGGAGAGGGCAATCACAGCCCACTCAAATCTGTATATACTTTACACATGAAACTTGGCAGAGCCAATAAAAGTCAGTAAATCCCCACTTGGAGCATCCATTACTGACACACATTACAGTTTGTATTTAAAATAAAGAGACACACTAGATACCAAGAGGTGCCAAAAGAAGGGTTATTCTTCAAGTTTCTGATATTTTTGAAGTATAACACCTGAAAGCACTTGCCATGCAACAGGGTAAATTCTCAAAAAATCAGTCAGAAACACAAGGCCTCACCTCAAGTTCAGTTATCTCCTATCAAGGCACTTTATAAATAAAGGTACCTTTTAAACAAATTACAGTAACAGAAATGGAAACCACATCTCACAGTGAAAGCCTACTGCAATGATGCTTGAGAAACCCTCGAGTATACATGTCTGCTCATAATCAGCACCATTCAGCACCAGTACTAGCAATCATCATGCTAACTTTAAAGCTAGCTTGGGAACCTTTGACTAGCCACAGTCACACAGCTCAGCAGAACTAAATTTAGCCTAGTAAATACTGGTTCTTAACTCAGTGCTGCTTTGAGTGGACAGCTCTTGATTCTTAGGCAGGGTTTGGTATACCTCTATAGTTTAGAGCATGTCATAATCTTTAATAGCCTGTAGAAAAGCACCCCAGTATGACCTGGAGAGTATACTGAGTGAAAGATTCTGCCTGATCTAGGGGAGAGGACAAATGACTTTCTGAACTAGTTATGAAAAGGAGAAAGCTGAGTGCCAACCCTTATCACATCTTTGCATTGGAATGTAAGATTTTTATTTAACTGATATCTGTTGGTGCAAATGTTTATTAAGCATACATTCATACATTCATCATTTCTCTCAAATATTGGACCTCACTTTCTTAAACATTGCTCCCTTAGAGCTTTTACAAACTACACAATGACTGTACTTTGGCAAACACATTGCTACCACATGACACTCCTACTAACAGTGGGCTCCTGGGCGAAAAATGAAGTTTGTAAGTTGACATACAAGTCAACATACAAAACAAGCAATAACATCCACCTTCATCTTTTAAGCTACTACAAGTTCTTTTCAAGGTAAATACTACTGGTAGTGAGCCGACAGCTAATTATGCCAAATACAAATTGGTGATTACAGAAACAGTAACAACAAATGCACCAAAGATACTTTAGGTGAATGTCTAGAACAATGCATGCCAGAGCAAGGAAGGCTCTTTGGGGAGGATTAATGGGGAAATAACACCTTTGCTGAAGGAAAATACCTATTTTTACTAGTAGTATTTCCTCTTGGGAAGATATAATTATAAATACTATGTTTCCCCATTTCTTTCAGTAGGTTCCAATCTCTTTTGAAGCCTGCCAAAAGCATCTACCAAATGATAAGTTATTAATTCCCAGAAAAATCAGAGAAAAAACAATGTGCCAGTCATTTTGACTGTTCTGTTATCGCAAACCTGATGTCCTTTCAAAAACATACAAAGAGTTGAATAGATGCTTTTTAGTCAATTTGCATTAGCGGTCTCTTCCACCATGCATTATTTTCCTTGGAAAAAATATCTCCAGAATACAAATAATACCAGGTGAACTCTGTATTTTGGAGGATATTTTGGAGACAGTTTGATGGTGAGACAATGGTGGGAGTTAACMTACATGATTAAAGTGTCCTTGATATCTCACATGAAAAAAGAGATTTCATTAGACAGTTATCTAAAAGTTAATTAACCTTGGGGTGGCGCATGTAGAAGATGCTTTTTGATGACCAAAACTCAGTGAAAATTCCTATTGTTGATGAAAGTACCGGTGTGGGTGAAGATGAAGTAAGTAAGTATAGCAACATGTCTGAATAAAGTCTCTGTCTCGGTCTTGTTCTCGCAAATACTTAAGCCATTTATATCATGATATTGGGATGTTGTCTGCAGTCTGATGATGTCTCTTTTTAAAGAAGGTCAGCCTTCTGAAACACTGCTTGATTTTTTTCTGATCACATCAGTCAGTCTAAGATAAGCTATTAACCCTCCCTAGAAACCTGTTCCCCCCAAATAGAAGGAACTGTCTCAAATTAAAAAAAAAATCCTAAAAATGACACTTGCAGGCAAAACACATCCGAACACTCAGTCTGTCAGAAATACTCCTTCATATATTTAACATCATATTATGTCTTTCAAACCCCATATCTATATAAACAATTCACAAGGATTAGCTTCCTGTCGTGGTTTAACCCCAGCTGGCAACCAAGCACCACACAGCCGCTCGCTCACTCCCCCCCCAATGGGATGGGGGATAGAATCGGAAGGGTAAAAGTGAGAAAACTCATGGGTTGGGATATAGACAGTTTAATAGGCAAAGCAAAAGCCACGCACACAAGCGAAGCAAAACAAGGAATTCATTCACTACTTCCCATCAGCAGGCAGGTGTTCAGCCATCTCCAGGAAAGCAGGGCTCCATCACACATAATGGTTACTTGGGAAGACAAACGCCATCACTCCGAATGTCCCCCCTTCCTTCTTCTTCCCCCAGCTTTATAGACTGAGCATGACATCATATGGTATGGGATACCCCATTGGCCAGTTGGGTCAGCTGTCCTGGCTATGCTCACTCCCAGCTTCTTGCGCACCTGGCAGAGCACGGGAAGCTGAAAAGTCCTTGACTAGTGTAAACACTACTTAGCAACAACTAAAACATCAGTGTGTTACCAACATTATTCTCATACTAAATCCAAAACATAGCCCCATACTAGCTACTACGAACAAAATTAACTCTATCCCAGCCAAAACCAGCACACTTCCTTAATTCTATACCAAAATAATCACAGCAGCTAGAGCCAAAAACAGCTAGTGGGTCACCCACCAATCATCTCCCTGCCAATATTTAAGTTTGCTCTTGTGGATGTTACATGTTGACCAGACTCAACGACGTAACGTAAAAATTTTTATGTTAATCTTCATGTTCTTTTGAGAGTGCCAGTGCATACAGTCTTTGCCATCCCTTAATACTTCAGTTTTAATGTTTTTCACTGCTAACAACTTCAATCTCCTTTATCTTTTGAAATTTTAATTTTCTGTTAAGATCTGAATTACATGTATTCTAGTCAAGAAAAGAAATTAAGATCAAAACATTACCTAGTATCACCTCCCTTTCTCAGGAGAATACAAATTTGGCTGATGTTATCAAACTGCTAATTGTGAGCCTTCTTTTCAGACTTCAACAGACTGTTAAAATAAGAGTCACAGGTGTCCATMACTTGATTTAATGCTTCTATTTTATTAGATGACAATACCTGTAGGATTTTGCTCATTGATGGTTCCCAGCTTGAGATGGGATTTTTAGGAGAAGCATTCTGTCTCAATATGGTACCAAGCACAATAGGCCTCCCTCCCTCAGCTAGGGCTACTGTGAAATTACTGTAATATTTTGCAATTAATTACGGTGAGCAAGATGTTTGTGTATTCTCCCTTGGAATGTTATTACTAGATATCCTTAAAGTAGTTCCTAATGACCAAAGCCATGCTGAGTTCTATTCTGGCAGGCGGTGAACAAATATATAGTAAGTAATTAAGCAATGTTGATAATTTTCAGATGGATTTGCTGGGGGGTTCCATCTTCTTTGTATGGAGTTCTAGAAGTATTTCCATGTATTAAATGAGTAATTTATGTACACAGTTTATAATATGGTTTTGATATATTGAGAAAATGCTATCAAAACAAAGTAACCCCCCCCTCAACAAAGAAAAGTATTCTTTCAGTACCCATCCCAATGACAACAGTCTAGGTAAGTATTACTTTGGCATTTGGCATGACCTAAAGATCAACAACAGTAAGCCTCCTTACTTTGCCCAAGTTTCAACCAATCTGTACATAGTACAGATTGGATTACTTACCCAGAACTCCACTGGGTGTGTTTTAGGTTGTGATTTAGTATTGCCTATTGTTAATAAACTTTGTTACAGTATGCTTTCTGAAAACTACACACTATTCTATAATTTCCTTTTATCATGTGCTTTGATCTAAAATGGCATCCTAGAACATTGCCAATCCATAAATTAAAATGCTATTTCAATCATTAATGCACATTGAATGGTATTGTTCCTAATATTGACTTTTTGTTGAATCCTGACACTTACCTTCTTACAATTAGTTTGACTAATTATTCTTTAGCTCATGATAACTAAGCCCATTAATTTTGTTTCTAATCAAGAGGCACAAGAGGGCTGTTGCCCAGCAGCCCTATTTTTAACAGAACTGAAAATTAATTTCAGTAAATATGGAAGGAAGGGAGGATACCAAACATAATCGCAAGCTGGTTTGGGTCAGTTTAATTGCTGGGCTGTTATTCAGGTCAGTCCACTTTGTCTGTATCTCATCTCTATTCACCCTTCTCTGTTTCCAGTAAAAACTGAGAGAAACCAATAGCTAAATACTTCATCACAGTCCACACCTTTCTTAGAGCTCATTACACCTAGAGATCAATGACTGCTTGCAAAATGCTGACGGCTCATGGATAAGTCAACCTGCCTTTCCCATTCATTCCCAGGAATGTACTTCAGGAAAATCTTTAGAATCATTAAAAACAAACATTCTGCGAAAACATCTAGAGATTTTTACCTAGTTACTTGCTCAGAACATACTGGTCAAAATGAGATTCATAATGTTCCAGGCACTACCAGTGAATTAATGACTCACTACATAGGTTGGCTTTTATGTGTTGATTCTTTTTATCATTTGTTTACATCATTTCCATAGTTAGTGGTGAAATTTTTGTTAACCAATAAGCATTTCAGCAAGATGATGTACCATTTCAGTTTACACTCTAATGAACTGATATGAAAAATTACATGTTCCAGCAAGGAAATAAATTTCCCTATTAAAGACTTAATCTCACTTCATCAATACTTGATTTGTAGCAATCGTGAAGATAAATATCACCACCATTAATTAAAATTATTTCCTCAGTAACATCTCACACTTCTAGTCAGCTAACCATTGTGTTCTTACCTCCTAAATTCCTCAAACTTTTTACTAGTTAAATAAGAATTGCAGCCATTTCAAGATAGTGTTTTCTGTTTAGGTAGTTTACATATTTTGCTTTAGCCATCTCTTTTTGTTACACATCTCACAAGCTTTATGCTTGTGCCTCTGCTGGCAATCTGATGCTCACTCTTTGGGGCTGGAGTCAGGGCATCCCTAATAGAGGGGTATTGACTGTGGAAATCTCTCCCTCTGCTGGTCCTTTGAGCCTTTTGCTTTTACAGTTTACAATCTCAACCAAGCATTTACCACATGGATCTAATCTACGGTTTTGTCTTTTCCTATCTGTTTGGTGGCCCACTGTCTGGAAGCACAGTCAGTAATTTTGCTTTACATAAAACAATCTCATACGTATTTTTATAGTGAGCAAGAGATACTGTCCGCACGTTTCTGTTGAGCTCAGAAAATTAAGAAATTGATTGATTTAATGGAAAGAGGAGATACTTAGTAAACAAATAAAAGAAGAAAAGCAGTGCCAGATAAAAAAAAATACTGAACGCAAATAAGAAAAGGTTAGATAAAAACCAGAACACAAGAATATTAGTACCTTGACAAGATAAGAGATACAAAACATGCAAAGTGGACAAAGAAAATGTTTTAAAACTACTGCTACTACAGAAAAAATACACAAGCTAAGCAGGTATCAAAAAGTGCATAAAAAATGCAGTTAGGAGAAACATGGAAAATATAAAAAAACAAAGGCAGATACCAAGAGCTGGATTCTGTGGCTACCCCAAGCATGCGCTTTTTACAGGGCAGTGTGAGAAATGTATGTATCCTGTGTAGTGTAGGATCGTAACTGTGCAGGACCATCAGTTTAGATCAGGGCAGCATTGCTCCTGATCATTGACAATTCAACCTCTTGGAAGATTATGGATAGCTGAAAATACAATTTTCCTGACATTTCTACTTTATTTAAAAAATGTTACGTTAAAAAGATGCCAAAGCACACATCTGACTTCTCAGGTTAGAAGATATGCGAACATAGGCATGAGTCTGCTAATGACATCTAGTTGTTCCTTCCCTCAGATGCAGAAATAGTATCTTTAGCTCTTGTGGTCAGCGATGTGACACTAATGCTGCACCACAGGTGGGCTGCTTCAGGAGATGCCTGTGTCCCAGGTTCATTCAGAAGCATCCAGATCAGTGACAGATGTGCTGCCTACACACAGTGACTAATCAGGAACAGAAAACTGAAGGGCAAGTGTGTGCCTAGAGGGAGAACTCCAGTCCACAAATCTCTCCGGCTGTTCTCCTGGAGCTCTCCAAGCACCAGCCCAAGCAGGCTCTCACTGTCAGCCTGACACGGGCAATACTCCAGGTGGGGAATGTGATTCTTTGACCATCACTTAGCTTCTCCTTGGCACGTTGCCCAGCTGTGAGAACATGCAGAGCACAAAGGACTTTCTGACATTATTCAGATTCTTTTAGCCATCTGTTCAGATGCTTTAAAGACATAATTTTTCCAAATGTTTTAAATGAATCCTTGTTTCCAATATAATATGAAAAAATTTTCTTTCTCCTTTTTATTAATGCAGAATTACACTTTTAAGAATTCAGATTTAAAGGACAGTAAAATGTTACTACATGCATTTCTATAGCTCCATTAACTGGACAGAGACTGTTGTGGCAAACTAAATTTGCTTGCAGAGTACTAACAGCTCTTATCACTTCACCTCACCTTACAATGGGTAAGAAGAATTAAAAATTTTTGTGGCAGTATAGAAGGATTTTACTACTTATTATTAAAATTAAAGAACAGTGTTGTGGTTTAACCCTGGCCAGCACCTAAACACCACGCAGCCGCTCGCGCACTGCCCCCCCTGCCCCAGTGGGATGGGGGAGAGAATTGGGAGGGCACGAGTAGGAAAACTCACAGGTTGAGATAAAAACAGTTTAATAATTGAACTAAAACAAAGTAAAACAGTAATAATAACAGTGATAACAACAACAATAGAATATACAAAGCAGGCGATGCACAATGCAACTGCCCACCACCCACCAAACCGACGCGTAGCCCGATATGCGAGAGCCCATCCCATGATGCCAGAGCCCCCCACACACTTAGTTTTTCTACTGAGCATGACATCACATGGTATGGAATACCCCATTGGCCAGCTGGGTCAGCCACTCTGGCTATGCTCCCCCTGCCAGCTTCCCATGCACCTGGCAGGGCATGGGAGGCCGAAAAGTTCCCGGTGCAAGCACCACCCAGCAACACCCAAAACATCAATGGGCCATCAACGCTCCTATTATACCAAATCCAAAACACAGCACACACCCCCCAGCTACTGGGAAGAAAGTTAACTCTGTCCCAGCTGGAACCAGGACAATATCCACACCTTATTCTACGTCATGCCCAGGTCTCACATTTTCCAATACATTCCAATGAATCATCACCACTTTTCCTGCCCTTTGATATATACACAGATATCATTCCCTTAGTCTATGGGCCATCCCTCTAAAATGTCCATTGAGTTCATTTAGTCCATGACTTTCGGGCTCCATCTGTCATGGCAGTCTTTCAGGGCAGGAGAGGTGGTGTGTGGTGTTGGGTTGTTGCATGCTGAAGCCAGTTCGTCCAGTTTTATCATCGTTGCACTTTGCTCGGTTTCATCAGAGTTCCTTCTTCATTAATCTGGGTGATTCTTACTGCAAYACCTTTGATATGACATACAGCAYTATATAGCAATTAACATCATACAATTCAGTTCATTGGCTATTTTYACCCWAAATTAAATCCCCTTGAGGTACACATCGGAATTCSCCATCCTTTCGCATTACCCACCAAGTGCACCCAGGTCCTTGAGCAAAAGCAATCCCACAAATGGGTTTTCCTTGCCTGAGGCAGGACTAACCCAGACTGTCTTTCCCAGCATATTTTTAATGTGCACTATAGGGACTTTATCCCCATCTACAGTACGTAAGGGTTTTGACTGGGCAGGGCCAGCTCGGGTGACAGATCCCCTAGTGTTGTTGACTAACCAGGTGGCTTTTGCTAAATGTGTATCCCAATGCTTGAATGTCCCACCACCCATTGCTTTCAGCATAGTTTTTAGCAGTCCATTGTATCGTTCTATTTTCCCGGGGGCTGGTGCATGATAGGGGATGTGATATACCCACTCAGTGCCATGCTCTTTGGCCCAGGTGTCTATGAGGGTGTCCCGTTGTCTGACTCAATTCTTTCTGGGGTGCCATGTCGCCATAGGACTTGCTTTTCAAGGCCCAGGATAGTGTTCCAGGCAGTGGCATGAGTCACGGGATATGTTTCCAGCCATCCAGTGGTTGCTTCCACCTTGGTGAGCACATAGCGCTTGCCTTGGCGGGTTTGTGGGAGTGTGATATAATCAATCTGCCAGGCCTCCCCATATTTATATTTCAGCCATTGTCCTCCATACCAAAGAGGCTTTACTTGCTTGATTGCAGTGCATGTTTCACATTCATGGATAACCTGTGCAATAGTGTCCATGGTCAAGTCCACCCCTCGATCACGAGCCCATCTATATGTT
>JAYKAV010000523.1:4210-80856 GCA_035582835.1 Phoebastria nigripes | reverse complement strand
TGGGCTAGCTGTCCCGGCTATGCTCCCTCCCAGCTTCTTGTGCACCTGGCAGAGCATGGGAAGCTGAAAAGTCCTTGACTAGCAAACTACTTAGCAACAACTAAAAACATCAGTGTCTTATCAACATTCTTTTCATACTAAATCCAAAACACAGCACTAGGAAGAAAATTAACTCTATCCCAGCCGAAACCAGGACACATGTAAATAAATAGTGCTGTGTCCCAGCTGGGGCTGCCTGGGGGTAGTCCAGGACTGCTCCCACCTGGGGAACTCCTGTAAAAATTAGACCAATACCTTGCTGCAAACCTGGCTAGAAGTTAGTCAGTCTCCCCATTCCAAGCTGGTCCAGTTGGCCCATTGCCTCTCCTGTGCAGAGCCTCACTGGGTAGTTCCTGCACCAGTCAGGGAATTGCCTGTTGCAGTGCATGCAGACACAGCTGTAACAATAGGACAATCCTGAATTTCATCCTTTTATCACATTTATAACTTAAATTCCACAGAGCTTACTGCATTCTGAAACCCAGATAAAGTGCTTTACATGAAAGTCAGATGGAAAGATATAATCCTTCTATCCTCTCCCTGAGGTGAATGCTATAACCACAAGGTTATAATTTTGTTTGGGTGTGGAAGGCAGGAGTCTGACACTCGTGTTGAAACCAGAAAGAAAAACCTTAATTTCTTTTCTGAGCAGGATCCATTAGAACAGAGAGACAAAAGGATGCAGCACTTTGAAGTCTGTCAGAATACTGGGTTCTAAGTGGGAAGTTAGGATGTTTTATACAATGTTTTCTGGATAAACTGCGTGTTAGAATTATGGCTTTTCTTTCACTTCTCTGTCATTTTTCATTTCTACTTTCTCCTTCAGAGAAGTATCCCAGTAATGTTTACTCTCCCTTCCATTTATTAACTGGAAAAGTGCTTAGTAACTATTAAATCTCAAGAACCATAAGTTAAAACATTTCTTATTCCTTGTTATTGAAAAGCCAGTATAAATTATTTTTGTTTTACCTTCCCCCCTCTTCAATATTTCTTGAAAGGTAAAAACGGAGTGGGATTTTAGATTTAAAAACATAATAGTACCCCCCTTCAAAAACTGTTTCCTTAATATGTCTGATGTGTTTTTGTTTTCAACATCTTATAGATTTTCCATAAATTAGTTTAAAATTGAGCTATGTTTATGACAGAAAAATAGGAAAAAAGTTTTAAAAAATGTCTCTAAGGATTTTAAAAGGATTAAAAAGGTCATGGACAGCACTTTTGCTTTGGAAAGCCTCAGTGCTCAGGAAAAAATATCAGAATGTGATATATTTGCTGCTTGGTTTGTTGGTTGTTTTTTTTTTTTTTTTTTTTTTTTTTTCCTTGTAGCTGTAAGTAGATGACATAAAATACTCAAATGCATTCCAGAGTAATCAAAGATAAAAGCATGCATAGTTAAGTTGGTAACCTTTTCAAAGCAGACTTCTGTGTTTCAGTGTGATTGCAAGAATGAAACAGGCTTTTAGAAACTAAAAGATAAGTATGAGATAGTGGTCAACCAGGTTGTTACAGCTTCAGCAGTGACATCTGATCATTTTGTTATGCTCTTGCTTTAACTAAATATCACCACTATAAAGCAAAATTGCCGGAAAAGAACAAATATGCTTAAACTTTTAAACACTTAGAAAACCTTAGAGAAACCTTCTTAGAGAAATAGATTGTGATAAGCAGAAGCAGTACATCCAGATCCTTTTCCATTACATGATGTTACATGGTATGGAGTATCTCTTTGGTCAGTTGGTGTCAGCTGTCTCATCTATCCCCCTCACATCATCTTGTCTACCCTCAGCCTACTTGCTGGGGGAGGAGGCCACAGTGAGAAAGAGAGAAGGCTTTGAGGCTGTGCAAGTGCTGTTCAGCAATAGCTAAAACATTAGTGTGTTACCAACACTGTTTTGGTTACAAATCTGAGAGACAGCACACTACAAGCTGCTATGAAGAAGGTTAACTCTATCCCAGCGAAACCCGGTAGAAGTAGTAAGTCAGGACCATGTGATCTTTAGGCACTACTTATGTGCCACTGGACACAAGCAGCTCAATAAATCCCAGTAATTTAGAAATTACACGGAAATTTAGGAAGTGGTTATTACAGCATTTGCACAAATCAAATGTATTTAGTGATCAAAAGTTGTAAGAGTTAAGAGGAGAGTTTTGATCATTGTGTAATTTTTAAAAAACTATATTTTCTCATTTGCTTTGAGTCCAGTCTGGCTTCCTCTTTTAGAAGCAGATAATCTATCCTCTTACAAGTATTGCCACAGATATTTAGAGTGATTCAGACATAAAGGATGAATATACAGACTTGGAGATTCTAAAGTTCCCATAAACAAATATTCTTGTAAGAATGGTCTCAGAGAGGGTAGCACTGCCAGTTAAGAAAAGCAAAATAATCTGATACTTGGATACAGGACACAAAGAAGTACACAGGGAAAACTTCCAGTTACTCAGAATTGCTAAAATCCATGATTTTCCATATACTTAGGGAATATGTACATATCTAGATTCTCTGGCTTCAGTGTAGACCATTAGATACCTGATGTTATAAATCACGCATAGTTTGTAGCAAGAAGAAGTGCAATTTCCATTTCATACAATTCTCATAATTTTATTTCCATAACTGTGTGTTTCACATTATATAAAATATGACATTGAACAAGCCTCTAATTGATATTTGTTAAGGGCACTGTTAAACAGCTTCTCTAAAATTATTTGAATTCAATTTTTCTTGTGTATCAAATCAAAGATGTATTTGTGAGGTCTTTCTTTCAATGAAATTGTTTAGAGGGAGTTTTTATAGGAAATTCAGAAATGCTGTAGAAAGTACAAGTTACTTCAGCATGTATCCTGGTGAAATTGCCTGCAATATCATAAGCTTTGACCGGTTACACTCGGTGAATCAGGCTTCCTCTGACTGGCTTATCACTGCTGTTTCACTACAGCAGCAAACAAAATAGCATAGTATGTTCCAAACACAACAGTTTCCTTTTTCTGCTGTTTCTTTGGCCTGAAATATACATTTCTGATTTTAGTATTTTAGGAATTTTTTTTACAGTGATTATTCAATCACATTGCAATTTAGACAGATACGGTCTCTTTCACATGTATTTATTCACCCCTCCATACACACAGAATTCGTGATAGAATGCCTAGTAAATTCTTTTTGCTTATATTTGCTATTGTTGTGATTTGAGTGAAACATTCAAGGAAATTTTGTTTTTCTTTATGTGCTGCAGGTATAGAATCTTACAGGAAGGGTAGGCAGGCTTTACAATTTAAAAATTGATACCAAGTGTTTCAAATTGAGTGGGAAACTATACAAATTGCTAGCATGGTTATATTCAATTCATTAAACACTTTCTACACTGACCACTGGTTTGTGACAGCTAGCAAGTCTTGCCTTTTTTCCTCACAGTAATCCTTGTCATTGATCTCAAAATTCTGCTTCAGTTGAAGTAAATTGACATTTATATCACTAACAAAACAAGGATACAATTTGAGAGAGTTTATAGCTGTGCCCTCAAGGGCAGCACTATCAAATAATAAAAAAGACTTTGATTTTACTGCTCAAGCAGAGAGAAAAGCCCTGTTCAGCAAGGACCTACTGTATGCTGCCACCTGCCTGTTCTGTTAAACTGTGCAATGATGTTTTCTTTATTGCTGATTCAAGAAATTTAAATGTAAATGAACTTACAAAGAAGATCTAATTGAACAAGATACAATGGTTAATAGGGCCATGGGAATAAAAGCAATATCTAATTAGGTGCCTCTCAGCTCCCTGAAACATTCAATTTCAGTTTCTAAACATTAAGAGTAAAGCCTAAGTAAATGTTATTTAGATATTCTGTACACTGCATAGTAGACAACTGTGTGTGTGTAAGTTAAGGATCCTCAGCAAGTCTGAGGTGTGCAAATAATTCTTCAGTTTCCACAGGAAAACTGAAACACCTAAATGTATATATTTGGCTTGGAGTGAAGCAGATTTAATTCTTGGGAGAGTCATAGAGAAACTTTTGGTTGTGACAAGGATAGAGGGTTTTCTTTGAAAGACAAATTCCAGTGAAGAACAGTTTCTGCTTAACAAAAAAAAATCCATTTGGTCTAAGATGGGATGTTACTTTTTTAGGTGTTGGTATAAAAACCAAAGGAAACCAAGAGCTAGATTCACAGAAATGTTAAAGCGGGAGTCTATTCAATAATCTAGTCATCAGATCAGTCATCTTGGGTGATGGAGGCTATTTAAACTCTCTTTTTCTTGAGAAAGCGATAATATTTCCAGAGATACTAATTTATAAAATATATCAGAGTATTAGGAAGGAAATATTGAGGGATACTAGCCCACAACATTGAACAACAAAAACTGCTTAGGCAGTTTTATAGCAGGTGGTAGATGTAGAAGTGAAAGACATAATGAAATTAAGTCTTCCATGACATTGTATTTGCTCTTTTGAACTATTTCCTAAAATGACACCTAATAAGGTATCACCAATTTTAAGAATTTAGCTTTGAAAATAAACATCTGAAAAGGTGCAGTGACGTTGACTAAAATTTTTAACTAGTTTATCTGACGAGAAGGAAAATTTTATTGAATATCACTTGCCAGTTAAATGATTAAAGAAATGCTGAATTCTGATGAACATTCCCTCCTCAGGAAACTGCAATTAATATGATGCTGGTGTGTAGTTCATACATATATGTATTGTATTTGTTTGACAAATGGAATATATTTTCTCTGTTTCAGTCTGTTTTTAAGGAGAGATTTATGATACTATTTTTCTTTCGACTGACAGTTTCTATCTGATTATTCTAATATTAACCTTTTACAAATCATGGCTCCCACTTCCAGTATTTTATATAATGTATTACAAATTTAACTCATATTTAGATAGAGACAGGTTTTAAATCAGTCAGTCATTTTTATGATAAATTTAAACCTGATTCAAAACCCACTGAATCCACTGAAAAGATTCTCATTTATTTCAGTGACTAGTCTCCTTTTTGCCTGAGCAGGTCAGCTGCTGTCAGTGGATCTACTCATGTGCATGATTCTGTATGACCAATGTGAATGATTTGCAACTGGTTTTGTTTTTTTTTTCAGGTTCAGGTATATTAATATTAAATTAATATTAAATTTTTATATATATGCAAATGTATTTCTGTTGATATGCGCCCATCCAATTTGTGATATTGTAATCTAGTATGTGTTGCAGTGTCCAAAAGCCTGAGGAAACACAATCAGAGTTTCCAAGATTAATTCTATAAAATCCGAGCTGGACAATTTCAGCCCCAGATGTAATTCATTTGTATCCACTCTGCTTAATTTTGTAGTGTGTACAAGTACGGGGATATAATAAAATAAAGAAGACCAACAAAGCTCAGTCAAATATATGTGAGTGATAAAATCCAACATGGAAGATTTTCCTCCTTCATATATATGTAATTTTATACAGACATAGACATTCATCATAGTCATCCTCTTTAAAAAATCTCAGCTGATTTTTCTTTCCTTTCTTTTGTTGCCTCATAAGAACTATCAGTGCAATTTGGTAGTGCAACTGCATAGACAACTGGCTATAATGATTTCAATTTCATGTTATACAGGAGAAAAATATTCTATGAGTGGGAAAACTTAAAGCAAGTTGAAGTAGGCTTTGTTTTAATGGTCAGAAAACAAGATGCTGCATATGAAAAAAAGTGTTCAGTATTGTTTAAACTTGAATACATACAATGCCCACTAGAGAAAACAAACAAACAAAACTCCCAGGAAATTAAGTAATTTCTATTTTTAAAAATATCTCACCCTTTTTTTCTGTGGTCATATTTAGGAGAATGGAAGCAATGAGAGATGTGATGACATGGTCTGACTTCTAGCAATGACTTAATATTAGATGCTGAAATCATGGAAATTTCTTTGGGAGGATTGTCTTTGACCTCTGGAAATAAAAGGTACATTGTGGTTTATTTTTTAGCTCATGGTTGTTAATAAAAGAGATCTAAGAAGAGTGGTCATGTCTTCTGGGCATCTGACTGGAACGTGGGAGATATCACCTACCAGTTCTTGCATAACCTTGATTATTTTCCCCACTCCTTAGTTCCCCTTCTGCAGAACAATGGAACATTTCCAGATCTTTAGCCTCCTGCAGGTCCCTGGCCTTTATGTAACCTATATGACATTTAAGTAATTTCCTTGTTTGTGATTAACTGATCTTCAGCCTCACAGTTTCTGCCTCTTTTCCTTATATCTCTTCCTTTTAAGAGAATGTGGTGAAGCATTAGTCTTCAACCTGAAAGATCCACAGAAGTAACAGAGGAGTAATACTTCATAGCAAGACTGAAGAAACATAGTTTATAGAAAAGAATTTTGTCATAGTAGTTACATGAAGATTGTTGGTAGGAAGCAAACCACTCAGAAACTGCAGTCACAGGATACCAGTGGTTGTCAGTAGAGCCCTACGGGCAAAGGGAGTAAGTGGAATGCAATCGATTCCAGGGAAATGAACAGCAGGTAAAACAAAATGCACAAGTAGGCAAACTTCTTGAATACTACACACAGTTCTGATTACTGAAGGGTGTAGTACAGTCAGAAAAAATACAGAGAACATGAAAAGGAACAGTTAAAAAGTTCAGGACATCATCTGTATGAGAAATAGTTAAATAGACCAAGCATCTCTAGACAGGGACTGAGGAAGAATATGAGAGAGGCCTGTAACATCATGGYGGCATAGAAAACATGAACGAGGGATGATTTCTATTTAGCACAGGACCTAAGAAGTATCAGACAAACCCAGCAGGAGGAGGCAAGTTCAAAACAAAAGGAGATAACCAGACACTTTGTGCATAATTACCTTATAGGGCTCACTAGCAGAGGATTCTGTGGATGCCAAAACTATACTCAAGCTTCCAGAACTGGTACGGCAAATTTATGATAGAATGTTCAACAGAGAGAGTTTGGTAATAAGATGCCATCTCAAGCATTGAATTCCTAAGCTTCCACTAGCTGGAAGCAGAGAGGTGTTGTGGAGGAGTTTACTATACTCCTTTCCTAGGTATTCATTCACTAATGACCAGTAACAAAATTAGTAACTAGGCTAGCTGAGCACAGTATGGCAGTGTTTGTGCTCTTAACCAAGCCTTCATTAAGCTATTAAGGAAACAAACAAAACCCAAAACTATATCTAACTGATGCCACCATTGTTATTAAACTCTCTACAGCTGTTGTAGAGTTGACTTTGCCAGCTCATTAGAGCTGTTAAATCAAATTGAAAAACATTAATCCAGGTTTGTCAGTAAAACCTTTTGGCAGTGTGACGGACCACTACGTGATTCTTGTTACTCTCCTTTAAAAAGAGAATAAAATTCTTATTTACACATTTGTCTTCATTTTGTGCAGCAAACTAAGCCAACATAATAGAATTGATTGGACCATGGGATTACCCTGAAGCTGTGCAGCTTATATCTGGATAGTAGTAAATGCAGCACATACACTGTGCATAGGTGGCATAGGGCTATTGACTGAAACAGTTCCCTAGAGAGTCAGAGGCATTTTGGGACAGTCGTTTTGCAGATCATAGGATCATAGAATTATAGAATCATAGAATATCTTGAGTTGGAAGGAACAGATAAGGATCATCAAGTCCAACTCCCTGCTCATTACAGGACTATCTAAAATTAAACCATATAACTAAGAGCGTCGTCCAGATGTTCCTTGAACTCTGACAGGCTTGGTGCTGTGACCACTCCCCTGGGAAGCCTGTTCCAGTGACTGACCACCCTCTCAGTGAAGAACCTTTTCCTAATGTCCAATCTGAACTTCCCCTGATGCAGCTTCATTTCCTTGTGTCCTGTCGCTGGTCACCAGAGAGAGGAGATCAGCAGCTCCCCCTCTGCTGCCCCTCTTGAGGAAGTTGCAGACTGCGATGAGGTCACCCTCAGCCTTCTCTTCTCCAAGCTGAACAAGCCAAGTGACCTCAGCCACCCGTCGGAAGTCTTGCCCTTGAGACCTTTCACCATCTTAGCCGTCCTCCTCTGGATACATTCTAATAGTTTGATGTCCTTATATTGAGGTGCCCAAAACTGCATACAGTACTTGAGGCGGGGCCACACCAGTGCAGTGTAGAGTGGGACAATCACCTCCCTCAACCGGCTAGCTATGCTGTGCTTGATGCACCCCAGGACACGGTTGGCCCTTTTGGCTGTGAGGGCACACTGTTGACTCATATTCAACTTGCCATCAACCCAAACCCCCAGATCTCTTTCTGCAGGGCTGCTCTCCAGCCTCTCATCCCCCAATTTTTACGTATAACCAGGATTACCCATCCCAGGTGCAGAATCTGGCACTTGCTCTTGTTAAATTTCATACGGTTAGTGATTTCCCAGGTCTCTAGTCTATCCAGATCTTTCTGGAAGGCCTCTCTACCCTTGAGGGAGTCAACAATTCCTCCTAATTTAATATCATTGGCAAACTTACTTACATTCAACTCCTGCATCCAGATAATTTATAAAAACATTAAACAGCAGTGGCCCTAAAATTGAGTCCTGTGGAACCCCACTAGTGACTAGCCACCAGCCTGATTTAACCCCATTTACTATAACTCTTTGAGCCCAACTCATCAGCCAATTGTTCACCCATCGTGTTATGGACTTGTTTAGCTGAATGTTGGACAATTTGTCCAGAAGGATACTGTGAAAGACAGTATTAAAAGCTTTGCTAAAATTCAAAAAACCCACTGGCTTCCCTTGGTCAACGGGATGGGTGACCTTGTCATAAAAGGAAATTAAGTTAGTTAAACAGGACTTTCCTCTCACAAACCCATGTTGGCTATGACTAATAACTGCATTGTCTCTCAAGTGTTTTTCAATAGCTCTCAGAAGAACCTTGTCCATAATTTTACCTGGCACTGAATTGAGACTGACAGGCCTGTAATTACCACCATCTTCCTTTTCACCCTTCTTGAAAATTGGGACAACATTTGCCAGCTTCCAGTTGACTGGGACCTCTCCAGATTCCCAAGACCGTTGAAAAATAATGGAGAGGTCCTGTGATAACATTGGCCAGCTCTTTCAGTACCCTGGGATGAATCCCATTGGGCCCGGTAGACTTATGTGCATCCAGCTGGAGCAGCAAGTATTGAACAACTTCAGAGTTGCCTGGGAGCTTATCATCCCCCCAGTTGCCATCTTCCAACAAAGGGCTCTGGGGGCCGCAGGGCCCATCATTAGTGGTAAAGACAGAGGTGAACAAAGAATTAAACGTCTCTGCTTTGTCTATGTCCCTATTTGTGAGGTGACGGACCTCATCAGGTAACGGACCAATGTTACCTCTGATCCTCCTTTTGCTATTAACATATTTAAAAAAGCTCTTTTTGTTGTCCTTCACAGTATTGGATAGCTTGAACTCTAACTGAGCTTTGGCCACACAAATTTTCTCACTAGAGTGGCGACAGCATCTCTGTAGTCCTCCTGTGTCTCGTGTCCTTGCTTCCAATGTCCATAGACTTTCCTTTCCTGTCTAAGTTCTAGAAGAAGATCACATCACAGTTTAATATAAGAGGTTATTCTCAGTACTATTATAGGAGTTTAATTAGACAAGAAGCTGGTTGCCATAACGATTTTAGCCAGAGAAGCTGAATTAATAAGGAAAAAATGTTGGTGAAAAGTGACTTTGTCGTAGTATGTCACATACAGTTTCACTGAGAGAAACTAAAGGCAAAACAGGCAAAAAAAAAAAGGTGATATGCCATTAATACGTGAGATGAATATATAGAGTAGAGAAAAGGGATATTTGTTGGTTTTGCACTCAGTGAATATATTAAACTAGAGAAAAATCACTCAGCTGCAAATTAGACTTAGATAAAAATTTTTGAGCAAAGGACTTTGCTGTCATTTACATACTGGCTCCAGACTTTTCATAGCTGAGTCTCATCTGAGGGATTTTTCAAATATTCTATAAGTTAGGATGACTCACACAGGAAGTACATGTGTAGACCTTACTGACTCCATAGCATATATCACCTGTAATATGATTGTATGTCAAAGTGTGGTAATCTTGTTTTATCATAAAACAGTTTGTAAGAATGGGCAAGATTGTAATGAACTAACTTTTCATTTAAAAAGTGTCTCTGCTTTTCAGACTTTGTCTAATTTTTTTTTTCCTTCTGCCCAATAATCAGCATTCTTGAGTAATAACAATATATTTATCTTGTAGGAGGGGACAATTGTTTTGAAAAGCTGAAGAAAGCAAAAAGAGGAACTGCTAACACTATGATGAGACTTGTTGCCAGTTAAAGCTATGAGAGACAGATTTTTAGAGGTCATTAAAAAAATATTCTTACATTTTGATGGATTATTTTCTGTTTGGATGGGTGGAAAAGTGTTCCATAAAAAAACTCCAACAGAAAGAAATTTGGAAATATTAATGAAAAAATCAGTTCCTAAACCAAGATAATTTCCGAAGTCTAATAATCTCCAAGGGGAACATAAAATATGCAAAGGAAACTGTCAAACCATTTGGGGTTTGAGTGTTGACATTTGCAGTGGAAAGTAAATTTTTCTCAATTTGGTTGGTTAAGCAATAAACTTACTCATTCTGAGCAGTTAATTCACAGTATTGCCTCAACACTTACCTATCATCATTTGTCACCCTTGATATGACGATGATATGGCTCTTTTAGTGCAAGGAGATCAGATTCTGCTGAACTGCAGGAGTTATAGTGTAATGAAGGACTAGATGTATGAAGGCAGTTATTGATAGCTGCTTTTACCAGGACTGAAATGCATACTGTCTTTTCTGTGCTACTTTTGTAGTAGTACATTTGTACTACTATAGTATTAATGATACATATTTATACAATGCCATCTTGTCTTGTAATTCTCTTGTTAAAGTACTAGTGAAAGGAGATGAAATTTTGTGAAATTTGCCATTATTTCAGATATTTTATTTATAAAATTGTGAATTAGACCCTGTCAGTGCAATGCTTTTGCCTATGTCACTGCCCAGGATTGCACCGGGCAGAAAGTACTTACAAAAAGAAAATAATTCAATAAGATTTGATAATGAACTACAATCCGACATTAACTTTATGGGTTGAGATTTTCTTTCTTCAGTGAAAATAAACCATCTGAGAGAAAGAGTGGCTCAGTGGACAAGTGTTTCTGTGCTTGTGTTAACCTTTGTCTCCATATCAAGAAGAGGAAAGATAGGAACTTTTTGAGCCAAGTAGCATTGCAGGACCCCTGAAAAAAGATAAAAGCTCAAATTTTGTTTTTAAAATAGTTTTATTAGACACTGAACAAGACAATCCTGGCAGCTGGGAGGTGTCAATGTAATTTGATCTTTTACTGGATCAGAAAATACAGGAAAGAGGAAGGAATGGAATCAAAATTGTTGAAGTATGTGGTTCCCAAGACTGACTTCAAAAGATACGCATTTACAAACCGCTTTGGGGAATTTTCAATAGTTTATGTTATTCTTGGCAGAATATTCATTTATTCATCGTACTGTTTAAAAGTGATCACAGTAATAGCAGCTACATAAATGGCTAAGCCTACTGGCTTTATTTAGGTTCAGCCATAGTATATCATTTAACTATTGGGTGTGTTGATATGATTTTGCATTTAGTTTCATCTGCATTTAGAGGTATTGTTCAGGTACTTAAAAGTACGTGTCTTGTGCATTTGCCCAATGGCACCTAAAACATCCACATGGAACCAACAGGTATAACGCAAGACCCATGGTAGCCCTGAACACTTACAGAGCAATGACAAGAGATCAGGCAGGATAGCATAGAACAGTCTAACATGGTTTAGGCAATTGAATGCGATCTTTGGTCTTATACTGTAAAAACTGTAGAATAAATGATGGAAAAATGAAGAAACACAGTATTCTGCAAACTTCCCTGAACAAATAACCATGTTTTATGGTCCAAATTAAGCCTTTGACTTGCTGTAATAGTAGGTATGACATCTGGTAACTGTGCAAGTCAGCTGAACTATAACACTGGTATGTAGTTATCTGGAAGTCGTTCTGAGCTCAAGAAATTCACAACTGTCACACAAATAGAGCTGGTTTCATAGTTACCATTGCATGTTTTTAAGGAGACTTTTTAGGGAAATTTTTAGTTTTAGATCAGACTAGCAAAATTTTTAAAATAAGCAATACTTTTGAAATTCTTCAAGGAATTGATTAAAAAAAAGTAATTTCCCACCATTCTCATTTGTGATTCTTCATGCACTATGGTGTGTGAAAGAAGTAGGATAAGATGCTTAGATGATAGGGTGAAAACAGCCAAGTGAAAAATGGTGCCAAGTTGAATCCTGTTCTGATAAAGGAACTCCTAGCCATACAGCACAATATTTAGGACACAGTATATTTAGGGGGCTATTTCCAGAGGTGAAAGGAGGAGGAAGGGAGCGAGAGTGTCACCGAAATCAGGAATTAACCCCTTAACACCAATGCAGCATTAAGAAGCAGCATTCTCTTTATTACGGCACTGGATGCACAGGGGATCATTCCACCTAGTGTGCATACTGCATGTTGCACCAGTCAAAGCTTATATTGTCCTACATCATACATATACATTGGATTTCCCGGAAAAGTATACATATTCATTCTATTTCCGGGAACTAATGATCATATTTGCATAGTCATTACGCATGCGGCTTGGGTCTCTGAGGGACCTCCATGGGGGTCTTCGCTGGTCTCTGGGGGTCTCTAGTGGTTTGTTGAAGAGGTTCCTTTTAGTGTCCTTTCCATGACCTCCGGGTATTCTTTTCCATATATGGTCGTCTTTGCTTATCTCTCAGTTTGTAAAGTTCTCAAGTTCCTTATCTTGGTTCCAATTAGTGTCTGCTGGTTTATCTACACTCCTCCAGGATGTACCATTCACAGGTTGCAAATTATGTCCTTGGGTGCATTCTTGTTTGAGGCCCCTTATAACAAGAGCATTAGAAGTATATTGCCTGTACTTGAGGTTTAACTTCAAAATGAGCATAATTCATATAAGCTTGATCATAATGATCAAGGATTCCTAATATAGAATAAATAACATGTAATATTCATGGTGTCGTGGAAATGAATATTTGCTGATGTGAATCAAGAAATATGATTCATAGAAATAAGAAGTCAAGAAGAAAAACAATAGTGAAAAGAACTCACATTAATTTTTATTGCAAGAGCTATAACTAAAAAAAGTATTTAGGTTGTAAGGTAGAAAACCAGCAGCAACTATTTAATGAAAGAAAGCTAAGCAACATTAATATGGTCTTTTACTATATAATAGTGATTGACCAATAAACCCCTACAGTGGAAGAGGGCTCAGAGGAGATGGGCAAGGGCGATGTGCCCATGAAGCTCAGGGAATAATTCAGGCTCTGACTAACCACAGCTATTGCAAAGAAGGTGACTGTCTCAACACAAAAGAGACCAGAGAGTGGCCTCTATAAACAGCTATCAGCAGTTGAGTGGATCAACTGGTGGTGTAAATGTTTCTCCATGAGTTCATTAAAACAGTGTGAATGTCTCCCTGAGTTAGCCAGACCAGCAATCAGGGGAGTGAATACATGGCTCAGACCAACCTATAAAAACCAGGCAACTTGCAAAAGCATTTCAGAGAGCAATGGGCTTGAGCTGGTTTCAACCCACAACTGGGTTCAATTCCTTCCCAGAGACTAAGGACGCCCAGCGTCGTGACAGTGAGCATGTTACAGAGACCAGTTATGGGAATCGCATTGATACTGTGACTGAACTGTGGAATTGCTATAGTTTTCCAAGTGTATTTGTATTGTATACACATTTGTATTGTAAACACATTTGTATTGTGTTTTCAGTACATTTTGTGTCACTCTGCTAAATCTGAAATCCTGTGTAACATCAACTATCTTTAAATAAGTAATTTGATATTAAACATTATACCCTCCACACGTGGAATATCTAAGAGAACCTGGTCAGAGACTATTGGACTCTGACAGTATCCAGTATAATAAAACTTACATGATATCATAGTGTATTTTGAATATTTGCCTCTTTTATAAGATAAAATACTATATGATTTTATTGTCTAAAAAAATATAATTTCAAAACAAATAATACTTTAATTAATTTTGAAGATTCAAGGCAGTTTCTGTGGGTTTTTTTCCTGAATTTTTCCTCTCTTTAAGAGTACTTCAAAACTTCAGTTAGTATCACATAGTCTAATTAGAAGAAAAATCCAGTATAATGATTATTATTCTTATAGTTTTGTCCAGTATATTATAATCTATGCTTTAATTAAAAATTCTAAATCTAGTTTGGGAACTTGTCTCAGAGTGAATCATGTTTGTATTAAAAAGACATTTAAAAAATATAATAGATAGGTATAAATCCAGCTTGAGTAAGATGTTTTGCACTATTTTGAGAAACAATAACTTGTTCTCGAAAATGTGGGTTGTTTATGAGCAATGATGTGAGAAACATGAGAAATTAACATAAAATCAACATAAAATCAACATGAGAAATTAAGTGGAAGCAGAGGTACATTGTTTTCTTTGAGTATTAATTAGTTTAGCACATTCATCCAGTTCCAGTAAGTATTGATGTCAGCGGCATGTTCTATTTACAAATTAAAATACACAGAATTTGGATAAGAAAATTGATTCAGATGAAAGCTTATTAGAAATTATAGGAGGAGAAAATGTAAAGCTTTTTTTCTTTTAATACTTTCAATACTTTTATTAAAGGTATATCCACAGAACTAGAATAACCGTGTTTTATTATCATCTGCTTATCTGTTTGTGTCAAAGCGACTGACCTCATTTTTTCTCTCTCCTTCCTATCCCAGGCTTAAGTATCTAAAGATATGAGTCTATTATTTGTATGCAGAGGAAATCATTAAACTTCTTTTTAAATGCTTGAAGCATTTGTAACAATGGCAGTCACATATCTAAGTATAACAAAGAGGGTATCAATAGAGATGGGAAGGATTTCTTTCCTATTATCAAACCTTCAAAAACATTAAAGTTTAGTTTATTCTAAATCAGAGTTGATTGTCACAGATATCAAATTTAGAAGCAGTACAGTAACACTAAGATACAGTAAAAAACCTTGTCTTTTGTGTTTCCTGCATCGACTATTGAATGTCTGCCCTGGGATCACTGAAGAAGAATACCTGCAAGTCCTATATACCCACATTCTGCAGACAGCTGTGGAAGCTGTGGACAGCCTGTGGCACTAGAATCTCTTTTGTCTCCCTCCTCACACCACATCACACACTTGGGATCCACCTGGAGGGGAAGGAGGACGGGATGCACAGAAAGGGAGTGTGATTCATTAAGCAGTAACAAATCTCCCTCACTTCATTATCCTCTTTCACTGCTGAAAGGCGTCACCATACACGCTGCTGAACCCAGTCAGACTTTGTTTTTCTCTGTGTTCTGAAAAACATAATTTCTTTCAGAACAATCAACTTTTTCATTATTCACTTCTGATATTTTATTCAAAATATTTCATTTCTTGTTACCTTAATCGAAGGCCGTCTCCTCCTCTGGATGCCATCTCTATTCACTCCTGTGGCATGTCTGTGGCCCATGTTCAGAAAGTGAGAAAAATATCTAAGAAAAGGAACTGACTCAAAATATTACTAAGCCACAACACTACTGATCTCATAAGACATCACAGTAGATCACTTGTGTTTTGAGCAGGATTTTGTATTATTTTTGGAGTAAGGAATGTATGTTTTAATGTACATTATAATTTTTAGCAGATAAAAATAAATTATTTTATATCCCTCTCTATACAAGATTTGCTACCTGCCCATTCATCAGCAAATGGGATAGCTATAAAAATAAATAACACCACTTAGAAATCAGTGGAGTAAGGTGAAAGCATGAGAGCATGATTCATTCAAAAAATAATCAGTATTTTTATAAAATTCCTTTGCACTATATGCATTTAAACTGTGGATTTCATTGACATTAATATCAATAAAATATTTGCTTTGTTTTTCTCTGAAGTATAGTTTCTTTCTTTTATGAGGAAAAAGGTGAACGATAAAAGGCAAGTAGCTGTTATGAGGTAGGTATTTGAAGCGCAGAAGTCTAAGGGATTATGTCTAGGCAGWAGGAAGATTTAGTCTGAAAACTAAAACAATATAATTCCTCAAAAAGGTTGGAAATTCAGGGTTCTTGATTATGAAGGACTTAGAGGAAAAAAATATTACCTAGAATTACACACATTCCCTGACTTCATTCACTCTTACCAGGGGCAAAATCCTGTCCTTGATTACAGAATGATTTGTGCAGATAAGCCCTATTAGTTTTCTAGAACTGAAACCAAACTTAACCTCAAAAAATGCTCATGGAGTGCAGGGTTGAACAAAATGCTATGTTTTTGACAAGTCATTTGCAATACATTTTTTCTAGGTCATCTGAAATGCTTTGGTTCATTTTATCACTTTTTCATATTCATTGTAAATTCTATTATGGAAACAAACTTTGTATTTCCTACTTAATCAAATAAAAGCTCTGTTTGTATCTTTGCTGAACTTGCCCTCATCTCAATTTAGATTAACAATCAGATAGCTCTGAACATTCAACATAGAAGGCAGATGTTTTAGAAACAACCGACTTCCTCTGAGCAGATGAAAATAGCGTGTCCAGTTCTAAAGGAAATTTGATCAGATATAGAAACTTTGCAGGTATGTATGATCTGCATTTACCTTCTGCATTGACTGTTCTATACTTTCTGATTGTCAAAATGGACTATGCTTTGCCCATTAATCATAGGAAAACATCTTACTGTTTCCAGTCTATTTCTAGTGAGGAGTTTTTGGGGATTTTTTTACTTCTCTTCCCTGCCTCCAATTTTCACATTAGGCTTTTGTTTTCCCACATAATTTCACTTTGAATTTTCGTTCTTTCTTTTTTCGTGTGTGTGTCACATTGAGGAGAAGGAAATAGTGTGATTCCAAGCTAAATTTGCTTGTCTTACAAGAATGGACCAAGTTATGCCAGAAAAACAAATACGACTGAAATCAGAAACCAGACATTATCTTAGAACTAAGAGGAATAAATGGAAGAAGGAAGGTACTGATATTCTTCATTCTAGAAAACTTGAAATAACTTTTTGCTTAGTCACTTTAAATTATAGCAACATTGCTTTGAGCAACTCTTAAAAGAGAAATGACTGTCTAAATGAGGGTGAGAGAGTAAAACCTACCAATGAAAGTAATTTCTTTCTGAAGTTGTCCATGAAAGGAAGTTTCAGTCCTGCGATGCATTCTGCGATTTTTGGCCTACTTCCACCTTGACCAAGGTATGGTCTCCTCCAATGTCCCTTGCCTGGGAAAAGGCCTTCTCCTGACTTTATTCCCAGCACTCTCAGGCATGTGGAAGAAATTGTGTCTTCACAATGTTGTAAGCCATAGAACAAAATCCTCCAAGATACTCAAGGGCATAGAAAGAAAATCAAAGTTATGGAAAGAATATTCTCTTGGTGCATACTTCCGTAGGTCTATGTGAAGTGCTGTAGTGTAAACCAAGAATACACTGGGCTTTGAGTATAATTTGCAAAAAAAAATCTGCTGGCAAATACTAATGATAACATATGAACATGTCTCTTCAGAGTCAGATATTTTTTACGGAGAGTAACTAGGTAGGAGGAATCCAAGACACCAGATAACATTAATGAGGTACCTCAATACCAGGTATGCCTACATGGTCTTCCCTTGGGTTTGCTCTCAAGGATAATTCATAAGCCTGTCATCAGCCCTCAATTTTCAACATAATTATCTGGAGAAAGCCCATCAGTGCTCTAGTAGTGAAAAGGACTCATTTTCACAGCAGCCCTCAGCAGTAGAATCATAGAATCATAGAATGGTTTGGGTTGGAAGCGACCTTAAAGATCATCTAGTTCCAACGCCCCTGCCATGGGCAGGGACACCTTCCACTAGACCAGGTTGCTCAAAGCCCCATCCAACCTGACTGTGAACACTGCCAATGATGGGACATCTGCACCTTCTCTGGGCAACCTGTTCCAGTGCCTCACCACCCTCATAGTGAAGAATTTCTTCCTTATATCTAATCTAAATCCACCCTCTTTCACTTTAAAGCCATTATCCCTTGTCCTATCACTATATGCCCTTGTAAAAAGTCCCTCTCCAGCTTTCTTGTACGCCCCCTTCAGGTACTGGAAGGCTGCTATAAGGCCTACCTGGAGCCTTCTCTTCTCCAGGCTGAAAAACCCCAACTCTCTCAGCCTGTCTTCACAGGAGAGATGCTCCAGCCCTCTGATCATCTTCAAGGCCCTCCTCTGGACCCACTCCAACAGGTCCATGTCCTTCCTACATTGGGTGCCCCAGAGCTGAACACAGTACTCTAGGTGGGGTCTCACGAGAGCAGAGTAGAGGGGCAGAATCACCTCCCTCGACCTGCTGGCCATGCTTCTTTTGATGCAGCCCAGGCTATGGTTGGTTTTCTGGGCTGCAAGCGCACATTGCCTGGTCATGTTGAGCTTTTCATCAACCAACACCCCCAAGTCCTTTTCCTCAGGGATGCTCTCAATCCATTCTCTGCCCAGCCTGTGTTTGTGCTTGGGATTGCCCCAATCCAGGTGCAGGACCTTGCACTTGGCCTTGTTGAAATTCATGACATTCGCATGGGCCCACCTCTCAAGCCTGTCAAGGTCCCTCTGGATGGCATCCCTTCCCTCCAGCGTGTCGACTGCACAACACAGCTTGGTGTGGTCAGCAAATGTGCTGAGGGTGCACTCAATCCCACTGTCCATGTCACTGACAAGGATGTTAAACAGTGCCGGTCCCAGCATCGACCCCTGAGGAATGCCACTCATCACTGATCTCCCCTTGGACATTGAGCCGTTGACTGCAACTCTTTGAGTGCAACCATCCAGCCAGTTCCTTATCTACCGAGTGGTCCATCCACCAGACCCATGTCTCTCCAATTTAGAGACAAGGATGTCATGCAATACTTCTTGCTTATTCCTGTAGGCCTCACTGTATCTCTGATTTTGTACCCTTATGCATCAATGATGTTTCATAGTGCCAAAGAAGATAAACTTTTGGCACAGACCCGCTGCAATTATATCACAAGCCTACTTCATAATTATATTTCTATCATGAACTGTACTTTAACACTGTGTACTGTATTTTAAGTGGTGACATGTACAAACCATTCCAGTCCTCAACATATTGATAGAGAATGCTGAACCCATTAACCCAGCAGAGGTAGTTTCATGCCTCCAGGTCCAACCAGTAGTGAGGCTGAACATGTATTCTCAATAGGCACACACACATGTATACAACATGTATATACATGGCCAGACACATAGATCAACACAGACAGACACACTCAGCACTCACACAAAAACACCACCGATGGCCTCATCCTGTTCCCCTCCCTGGCTGATCTGATAAATTTTTGTCAGTGGCAAATTTATACAAATATATACAATGTGAATTTCTCCAGCAGCTGGCCTCAGATACTCAGTGGGTCCAGCAGCTGCTCCTGAATCCCTGCTCTCCCCCTGTTACTGGCACCTGGGCATGTGAACCCCCAAGGCTGCAGCCCCATGCCAGCTGCTGGTGCAGACCCTTTACACACACGGGCACACACACACCTGCACTGCTTTTAGTGGACACCCAGGCCCCACTGCCTTTCCAGTAGTTGAGGCTAACTGGTCCTGGTCCCTCCAGTAGTCAACTTTCAGTTGTCTTTCTCATAGAGTAAGTTCATTTACAAAAAATTCACACACATTTTCTGGCCTAGGCTTAGGCTGGCTTTGGTACTTGGCTCTCAGGCCACTTATCCAACTCCCTGGCTGATATTTGCTAGCTATCACACACTGGTACACACATCCTCCCTCACTCCAGTTGCTGGCACCACAGATGCACAAGCCTCTGTAACCCATGGTCCCCTGCTAGTTGCTGGCACTCAGATCCCCATACACACATATGCACTCAGAGAGTCCCTCATCCAGGAAAAGAGTTAGAAATGGAGATTAATGAGAAGACACAACAGCCTGTACTGATCAGGTGCAGGGCATGGCCAGACAAGTGTACTGACCAGCCCCTGTTTACACATAACTGGCCTCTTTTATCCCTTATACCTTTATTTTGCCCATACTTTTTCCTCCCCCATCCACCTTGAGACTTCCCTTTCACCAAGGCTGGTTCTTTCCCTAAACAGCTCATAATAAATCTTGTGCAATTCTCCCTTGCATCCCAAAATGAGTCCCATACCACGTAGGCAGTGACCCCACTCTGTCCGTGAGGTGCTCTGGGAGCTGTCCTGTGGTGTTGCAGTGCCAGATGACCCCAGCCCACAGGGCTAATGCTCAGGCAGGTCATTGGGATACCCAAGCTTGCCTCATGCTTCTGGGGTCTAATAACTTCCAATAATACAGACTATATTTTACCTCAGTCATAAAACCATAAACCATAAGTTTAAATTGAAGAATCCAAGTAATAGCTTTGAATCTTGTGGGGCTGCTAATCTTTAAAATAGGCATGTGGTTAAATATTGTGATTAGATGGAGTTTTATATGGTAAGCAAGTATCAGACTTCAGGCAGACTACCTTAATTTCACTCTGAATTTCTTGATTTTCAAACTGAATTTGCCCGTGATGACTTTTTTAATCATAAAGCATACAAGCTAGGAAGCAAATGAGAAGGCTGAAGACAACTCTAAGCAGGAGATAAACAACATATTGTCTCTGTATGAGTTTGGCCATATGGGCAGATATGAATTATTGGGAGGAATAATACTCATCTTGTATAATTCTGGAATCTTTTGAAGAAAAGCTTTCATTGAAATAGTATCGAAACCTTTCTTCTCATCTAAGTTAAACTTGGTGTGTGCACATATATATAACACATGGGCTTCTCCGTATGTTCCATGATTTCTTGTAAATCCTTTCTCTTACTAGGATGTTCTTAAAAAAAGAACAAAACGAATGCAGAAAATCAAGGGATGGAAGGGTTTAATAATGAAAGTATGTACGTTACAAGCATTCATTTATTCTAGACATTAGATTAATAAATCATTTTGGACACTTTAAATCTTTCAGCAAAAAAACCTTTCATCCAATTCAACAAAAACTGCCAAAAATACTCAAAAAGTTACACTCTTTGGTAAAAAGTCTGAATCACTTTTATGAGTGAATATCAAACATAATTATTAATTATGTAAATGTTCTCTCAGTTACACATTTTAGTCATTTATAATGCAAGTAGCTTTTAAATTATTACATTTAATTATGCTTCAGCTGGTGATGGATTATATGTAATTAGCAGATAAACATCTCTCTTATTAAATGATGCCATTGTGCTGCATTCTTAGGATGTGTATGTTCTTGAGTCTTATCCACTCTGATAGTAACTGTCAAAAAAGAGCTAAAAAAAAAAAAAAGATTTAAAAAAAATTTCATTACAATAATCAATATTTTGTTCTGTCCTTGGCAAAATGTAGCCATCTTTCATTTGAATCATGAAGAAGTTTTTGTCTGATTTGGGTGATTTTGTATTCCTTTATTATACTATAAGGTTTTAAAGGGTTACCTAATTCCAGAGTAAATGTACACATATTGCAAAGTATAACTTGACTAGTTCAACTATGTGGGGTTATTAACTACTGATTAAATTTTGTTCTGTAAATTTCATATGGCTTTACGGATTTTGTTTTGGTTATTACTATTTATTCTTCACTATCTCCTCATAAAGGAATGAAATTGCTACTATTGTGTAAACTTTTGTGTAGCTTTTTATATTCAGTATTTCATTTCTTTTTAATGTCATCAGTGCCAAGAAGCAGAAATGCAAAATTTTCATTATTTACTTCTGGATTAATGTTACATTTCTAATACTTCCTGAAGTCTATCATGTATTGTAGGAACACAGGACTGGGATCACAAAATTCAGATTCAATTGAAGTGATCATGTAATTAGACATTTATTTAGTCCTTAAAAATCCACTGTTCCTTTTCACAAAACAGTCCTCAAATACACATTAATACAAACCCTAAAAGCTATAGAGTTTAAAAAAAAAAAAAAAGATTGCAGAAAAACAAAACAAGAAAGATTAAGGAATTTATTATGTCTATGCTTAGGAGGAGAGAAGGACTTTGTCAGGTAAAAATTACATTTGTGGACCTAACAGGGAGAAAAGGAACTTCAAGCTTTTTGACCCAGTGCCCTGTTTTTCTATAATAGGGCTGGGAGCTCCTCCATCTAGTTTCTGTATGCAGACTTTTTTTAGAATTAAATATTTCTTGTCATTCCACTGTGCCACTTTCATAATTTGCCATTTCAATATAAGAAGAAGGAAAATAGAGCATGGAAAGAAAGAATGTATAAAGTCTAGCATATCCAAATAAATGTAAATTTGAGATTTCAACTGGCACTTGAACTAGCTGCTTAACATAAACTCTGTAGTACTTTATTCTGGCTGTATAGGGTCAGATCCTCATCTGCCATAATAGTATAGCCAAGCACCTCAATTTGTATCAGCTGAACATCTGTCCTACATTCAATATTTTTCACCAGAGGAGTAATTTATATAGTCACACTCCCTCAGGATTTGACAGTGAGAGTTTTGGTTACACACAAGTTGCAGGATCAAGTCCCATTTGGATGAAAAGTGGAACTTCGAAGTATATACATCTTTACTATTGGCCAGGTGGTTTTCAAGGTCTTACCACTATTTTATATGTTATTGAGTGATGCATTCTCTTTCTTTCTGTCTGTGAGTATATGTTAAGCAGCTGTTTTTCCAACTGTCTACAAATTGATAAACAATATTCAAGTGTCTGCTGGAGAGCTATGTAACTATTCAGAGAAGTATTTATTCTGTTCAATACAATAGCTGTGTTCTGTATTTGCATAAATGCTTTTCAGTAGCATATCTACAGATAATCTTTTCATTTAAAGCCTCCCACATTTTTATAGCCCCCATTATATTTACAACCAAAATAATTGTATGCATGTTATCTTTTTCTTTTTCATAAATCTTTCACATAAGTCTTTTGATAGCTAAATAATTGAAGGAAACATGGGTAATCAAAAAGAAGGTGATAGGAAAAAATGTTACATTTTTATTATGTCTGAAATCACACTTTAAAAAGCACTCATTAAAAATGCCCGTATATTCACACCATTTTTCAAGAAGCTGGCTTCAGAGGAAAGCAGCAAAATTTACCTTTCAAAAGGTAGGGTGCATGGTGATATTGTCTGAGAATATTGATGGTGCTATTTTCAGCCCCTCAATTTAAGGGTTTATCATTTAGTCAAGTTTGAGTACAAGGCGGGTGGAAAAATGGCAAAGTATCTTATTAGAAAGCATAACGCATTGTCTCAGCCTTCAGTAGGACACATAGAAATTAAGCAAAGGTCAGTGTTCATTTTACGTGTAGTTCTTTGACAGTTTCCAATTATAATACCAACCGAACATAAAAAATCCATGAAAATGAGTTAATGTATTGCATTAGGGGAAACTTCAAGATAAAACATTGTCTGGTACTTTGCAAGTTTGCAAACAGTTTTGCTGCTATGGCAAATATATTTTTTAAATTGTTTATGTTAATAACCGTTTACATGGACTGTTACAAGTGAAATAGGGTGGTCAGTTGTTGAATCTTTTAACTAAATCTAGTGTGTAATTTATTATTTGTCTTATTTTTCCTGAAGTAGGAACTAAAAAAAGAGGCAGCACATTGTGTCCCAGTTCTTTAAGCAATATATTACCTCAATATCTTATTAAAGAACAGATTGGATTAAAAAAAAAAAAAAAAAATCTTAATCTTCCTCTTGAAGAAGGAGAATTTACAATGAACATTCTCAAGAGGAAGAAGTTCCTCAATGAACAAGTCAGCTACAGAATCTTATTTTGTTACTGTTTCCGATGTTTTGCACCATTTTCATCACCATTTAAAGCCTTTGGTACTGCTTGTCTGTTGGACGCTAGTGGATGTCTAAGCATTGAATGACAGCTTTCCAGCAGAAGAAAAAAATAAAGACAAGGAAATGTTTTGTTTATACCTTTGCACAAATCCTGAAAGGAAATCGCCAAAAAACCTTGTGTTTCCAAGGATCTCAGTACAATAAAGCTTGGYTCCAGAATGTCATTGTTTCTAAGGTAATTCAATTCTAATTAGCTCTCAGGACAGATCTCAATGTAGAAAAAACCTTTTGCACAGCTATGTCTTCTCTAGAACCCTTATACTGGACATGATCTTGAACCTAAAACTTTGGGAAATAAAATCTGTGTGTGCGTGTAGTGCATAAGTAATTATTCTCAAATTCTTGTCTTAATCTCAAAGGAGAAATATCCATGGAAATGTCCTGGATTTCAAAATTTCTCTCTCACTATAGTTTACTGTTTCATGAAAGTCTCTTCTTTTTGTCTGTCATCTGTGCTGAAAACAGTATCTGTGAAGCACCTTTGTACGTGCCATACTTCACTGTGCATCCCCGGTGGTCTTTCAGCTCTTCCAGCTCTCTGTCAAGCTGAGCCTATTTCCACTGAAAATCTTTTAAATAGTTGCGTGTAAACTTTTCTGTTGTATAAGGAGACATTTTCTTTTGTGGTGAGAAAGCTTACACATGCTCTCTTTTCTACTAAGCTGCATTTAAATGATTATTTGAAATACTAATAAATGTGTAGTCAATTTTATGTTGTTTCTCTTACAACAGAAAAAAGAGCTCCTTTTCCATTATTTTAGGTTCTTCTATATGGAGTTACAAAGAAATGAAATGGGTKAATATATCTTATTTTGAAATGACAGATTCTACTACTTTTGTAGCTAATTGAATTTGTATTTTCTAGAACTGACCTAAAGCTGTCTGTTTTAATGCAGACTTTGAAAAGAAATCAGTGTGAATAACTGGTCTCAATTTTAGTCTGAAGATGACAAAAAACGAAGTTTATTTTACTTAGGAACACTATATGTTTGACAGTTTATGCTTCATATTTATGATACAAACTTTCAACATATATTTCATCTCTGTTTGACTTCATTGTGTGTTAAATTAGGTATTTGTGAAAAAAGAAGTGCTATGGTAGATAGCTTCTACTGTGGTCAACATTGTACGCTAAGCAGGGTCATATCTCAGAAAAGGATGCTGAAATTGTATATGGTATATTAATATTATATAATATTATTGTAAAAATTAATGCATCACTAAGAATTATTTATTTCATTAATATGTTACTAGAAGTTAGTGCTACTGGGGCTGTGGCTTGGATGAGAAAAGCTGCTGCTTTTTATGTTTTGGCTATATAAGCTAGTCCTGATTTCTGATATCAGTGCAAATTCAGAACAATCACACTGATTTTAATGGAGCGGCAGAAGACTAGAAGCATGTAAATTAAAACAGAGTTAATTCTCTTGAAGTATACAATAAGGCTAACTTAGCTGATGCTCGTGGCGTAACTGAGTAACTGTCCTACAAGCTGAATCAAGAGTTACTGATCACTGCATGGAGCTGATGTGTTTCTCTCTGCTACGCAGCAAGGTGCTACCATTTCTGTGGTTATTCCCTCTTTAGTCCAGATTTGGTGTATTCTGCTTTGCCAGGAGCAGAAAACCAACACAGGTACATGGACACAGGATCTTTGGGTGGGCAGCCTGTCCTTCCTATTGCACTATTTATTTCTTTATATTCCTTAGGATTTTACAGATTTCTTTTTCATCTTTGTTTTGGAAAAACTATCTAAAAAATATTAATTATGATTCCTATGAAGTGTTATTATTTTTTATTTTATTGTTTCCTGTATAGTTTCCTTAACATTTTACTTAAGAAAGCCTTGTGTGGATAAAGAAGCCGAAATTCATGTCTTCTCAAGAAACTCATAAAATATTACAAGATAATAAAAGGTATACAAATACATGTTAAAATCTCCAAATATGAGGAAGAAACCCTCTCCGGAGATTTTAATTATTMGCAAAACCATGATTTCTGAAGTTATCTCTGAAAATTCTGCTTGATTCTGTGTTCAAATTTTTAGTTCTGAAATTTACTGGGCAATTTGAGAGTCAAATTCTACAAAATGCTGAGCTTTCCTCCTAAGAGATGCTGAGATCCCTCCTTCCCAGTAAATCCTGGGAAATGAATTTAGTGGCATTTGATATGGGTGCTGAGCTCCAGGCTAGCAATCAGTACCTGCCAGCATCAGGATCTTTATATTCTCAATTACCAGGAGCTGCACAGAGAATATATTTCCATTCTCTGAAGGAAAAACTTGAATATCCACATTATATTCCACTACCAGCTAGAAAAGCCCAGTTTTCTTGTGTTTGGATATACCTGTTTCCTTTATTTTACTAGGTACTTCATTTTAACAATGACTCACATTTTTAAAATGATATTTAGAAAAAGAATGTGTTCTTTTTCTTACTGAAACATAAAGACTCTCAATCATTGTATCTTTATTAGAACCATGGTAAAATATAACAATAAAGAGCAATGCTCTAATGCATATCATTCATATTTCTCTTTCTCATTTTGATACTGTAACTTTAGGGCTAAAACGGTCTTTTTTGTTGCATTGAAGAAGTCCTAAACCATCCCCAATCATTATTCTTTCTAGTTAATAGTATCTTTTAAAAATCTAATAACTTCTTCATATTTGAAACAAAAAAAATCCACTCTGGGATATTGATTAATCATTTTATATGCTCAGATATTTATCTTGAAAAAATCTTGATTCAGAAACAATACTGGATACATTATGAAAGATGAATGTAATCCAGAGGATTTTGAGTCTCAAAAGAAATTGAAGCCTACATACTCACTTTTACTGATCTCTTGCACACACACTAAGTGCCATGGGGAAGCCACAGATCTGTTACTTATTCAGCATTACTCATGATGCGTACCACTCCTCTAAGTTCCAAAATCTCTTGTCGCAGGTTATCCCTTTGGTGCAATTGATACCCTACCACTATACTCTGAAAAATCATTTCTGTCTGTGGTTCATGTTCAGAAAAAGAGACAGGAAATGTCTGAATTGTAAATTTAATGACTCTGATTGGTTAGAGTTTTGTAGGCCTATAAAATACTCTTCTCCCCTATGGCCAGAGTAAGATCTCACCAAGATAATTAATGGCAGCTACTTTGCTGCCTTGAAAATATATGAACCCATTGACAGAGATAGATAAATGTTGGAAATGGGATTCTGAAACATTCCTGTTGTTAATTAGTAATTGCTTATTATTATCTTTCTCATCTATTTACGCCCTGTGAAATGTATAGATTTATTGTGCATTCTATCTCAAACAGAGCAATATTATAGATTACTACTCCCATACCCCCTGCTGTTTTTAGCAATAAATTAGCTGTTGCTGATTTGGACCACACTTGTATTTCATATCTTTGTATTGTGTTTCGGGAATAAAAAGTCCTTGTGATGCAAGTTAAATCTGTTCCCTAGGAATCCAGCCTTTAGTTCTCTGAGTTGACTTGTGTTTCTTTCAGGGGTAGTTTTATTTCAGTGGGAACAGTGTTAAACAAATGCTAAAGGCTTTCTGCAAATCTTGTCCAAATTATTTTTTTTAGTTTTGTTGCTGAGGAAAGAGGTATCTGTGTGAAATAAAACATGAATTGTAATTCCAAGCCATATTATATCAGCAGTTTTTAACAACTGAAATCACTGGGGTATTCTGCCTTAACGGTATTCTGCGATTATTAACTGCCCCTTGACAGTTTCCAGGGACCACAGTCATGTTCCACTCCCTATTGTAACCATCAACAATAATAAACTCGGTTCCTGCCTGTAGCTGTTTGCTGCATACAAACTCTGCAAAAGAGAAGTTTCTTCAGAGACTACTTTTATAGCTTCAGTTCTCTTGTGACACTGGAGAAATGATAGGTAACTTGTTACATGAAAGATAAGCTTTACGTTCTCCAGATTTTTGTTTTCTAAACAAAACAAAATTCGCATCGGTGAATTGTGAGAGTAACTAAGGATCAAGATAGAGAAGAACATGTTAGGAATGATTGTTTCGCTTTGTATATAACAGCCATGCATGAATAGTCTAAGGGAAATATCTTTTGTGATCTGAAAATACAGACTTGTGCTTTCAGAGAGTGAGTGAAAATATAAAAAACTAAGTAACTTAGAAGGCAAGGACTCATTTTCAAAAATAATTTTCAGCCAGATACACAAAAATGGCAGACAACGTGCATAGAATGAGATGACTATTTGTCTTTGACTTCAACAGCAGATAGATTTCTAAAATTTTCTTTTGGTATTTATATGCTCCTTTGGGTTTTAAGAAAACATGCCAAATCTAGCCTTGTATCCATTTTAAAAAAAAATGAAATTTAGATTCATAATGAACTTAAATGGTTTTTTAGGTGTTACTGGGTGAATGAGTTTCCTGCTATGGAAATGAACTTTTACAGTTGTTATTGCTTTATGTCTCTATGGGTATGAATTGTAGGTGTATGAAAGAAGGAGAGAGATCAAGGGAGAAAAAATATGGGGAAGGAGAGGGGACTATATTGTGGGACTCAGTCAAATTTTTCAGCAGGGCTGATATTTAAAATCAGGGATGAAGTAGATAATTCAGAAACAACATACAAGCTGGAATATGTTAACTAAAGATATTCCTTGAACAATTTGAAAAACAAACATTTGTAAAAATCAAAATCTGTTTGTGCTTAAGTCTAACAGGCTGTTGAAGCAGGAAAAAAGGCCTGTGGGATCATGTAGGGTAAGGTTATATTGAGTTTGTTCAGAAAAAATGAAAACAAACCCACAGTGTAAATAGTTCAGGTTACACAACACAATGACGGAAGCAAGGAAGGGTGAATGGATTGAGACAACATAGCACTCTGGAAGATCTCAGGGATTAGGTATGTGGGATTTAGTATTCTCATTGGGTTATGCATTGCTTGTGACATGATATCGTGTGAATTTCTTCACCTACCCTTGACAAGACAAGGAGAGTGAGAGGAGCAAATTGCATGTGGCTTTGTCTTTCCCATCCACAGGGCCCCCCTTTGCTTGTATTGCTGGCTTCCTCCCACTTTTTTCTTTCATCCTCTAGCTGAAACATTTAGAACACCTGAAATCTGCAGGTCTGATGAGATCTGGTGGGATCATTTAATAAATTGGACCCAAATAACTAAGGTAAAATTTAATAAGGCCAAATGTAAAGTATGTTAAAGTTGCATACTTGGGGACATGGGTTGGAAGTTATTTTGGGAAGTTGTGAATTTGAAAAAGACTTTTAGATCATAGATAATTTAGTGGATAGGAGATGCCAATGTAATATTACAGCTAAAATGCCATTCTGGCTTATCTGCTACTCAATGTCTGTGTCCAGTATTGTTACATCAAAACCAATTAAAAAAAAAAAAAAATCCTAAAAAGCTATTGGCAAACTGTAGATTCACCAAGACAAGCGCCCCTGATATCACAGAATCACAGAACGGTTGAGGTTGAAAGGACCTCTGGAGGTCATCTTGTCCCTGCTCAACCACCCTGTTCAGCTAAAGCAGGTTGCGCATGATCATCTCCAGATGGGTTTTGAATAGGATGAAAACTCCACAACCTCTCTGGGCAACCTGAGCCAGTGGTCTCTTTCAACACAGTGAAAAAGTGTTTCCTGATGTTCAGAGGGAACCTCCTGTGTTTCAGGGTGTGCCCATTGCCTCTGGTCCTGTCACTGGGCACCACTGAAAAGTGCCTGGCCTGGCTCTGTCTTCTTTGCACCCTACCTTCAGGTACTTGTGCACATGGATAAAACCCCCAGATCTTTCTCTTCTTCAGGCTAAACAGTCCCAGCTCTCTCAGCCTTTCCTTATATGTGAGGTTCTCCAGTCCCTTCATCATCTTCATGGCCTTTTGCTGGACTCTCTCCAGCATGTCCACATCTCTCCTGCACTGGGGAGCTCAGAAATGGATGCAGTACTCCAGTAGTGGTCTTACCTGACCTGAATAGAGGGGAAGGATCACCTTCCTCAACCTTCTGGAAACACTCCTAATGCAGCCCAGGATCCCATTAGCCCTCTTTTCCTGCAAGGGGATGTTGCTGGCTCATTTTCAACCTGGTATCCAGCCAGAACCCCCAGGTCCTTTTCTGCCAAGCTGCTTTCCAGCTGGGTAGCCTCCAGCATGTACTGGGGCCTGGGGTTGCTCCTTCCCAAGTGCAGGACTTTGCACTTCCCCTTGTTGAACTTCATGACGTTTCTGCCAGCCCATTTCTTCAGCCTGCCAAGGTCCCTCTGAATGGCAGGGCAGCACAACCCTCTGCTGTATCAGTCGTTTCTCTATTTTGTATCATGGGTGTATGGGAATGTAAGGTATGTATTATAGTGAAATGCCAGGAGCTAGGTCTCTTAATCATCAAAAAAAGAAAATGGGAAAGTCAGTATGTTTTCTTCAGCCTAAATCTCATCAATAATTAACTTAAAAGTAACGATTTTACAAGACCTACTGGTAGGACACTGAAACTAGCCAAATTCAGAGTAGAAATAAGATACAGGTATTTAACAACAGGAATTTATCATCATGGTAGAATTTCCACTGTTGGAAGTCAGAACTGCACCTTTTTCTTTCCAATCAGCAAAATCTTACAGCCCGTTTAATAGAATAGGTCAGATAAAATGATTACTACCATACCTTTTTTAAATTTATGCCTCTACAAAACTGAAACTTTAGCAGCTTGCATTCAGTATTGATATTACAGTGTTTTCTAACTCAACTCGGTCTGGCTGGGATGGAATTAATTTTCTTCATAGCAGCTTGCATATTGCTGTGTTTTAGATTTGTAACCAAAACAATGCTGATAACAGACTAGGGTTTTAGCTGTTGCTGAACAGTGCTTGCACACCATCAAAGCTTTCTCTGTTTCTCGCTCTGCTCCCACAGTGAATACATTGGGTGGTGTGCAAGAGGTTGGGAAGGCAGATGACCTGAACTAACCAGAGAGATACTCCATGCCGTATAAGGTCATGCTCAGCAGTAAAATGGAGAGGAGGGGGTCTTACAGGGGGTAGACGTCTTTTGCTCTGGAACTAGCTGGGCATCGTTCTATGTGTGGGAGGTGAAATCCACTAAACCTACTGTTAACTCTGAACCTAGATGACCGTGTGCTCTGAGAACCAAATTCCAGTTCAACAAAAATGGCTGCCAAAGCCTTGAAACTACTAGCAAAACTGAATCCCACAGAAATTACTGAGATGATGATAAAAATAATGCGATGTTTTCAACATAAAATATGTATACCATTATAATCATCACGTATGCCTCATGAGCTGTAGATTGGAAGCTCAGCTGCTGAATGATAGTGTCAGTTTTAGTGTTTCTCTTGGCTGGTTGGGTGTATAACCCACAGATCAGTGCTCTGGAATCTCCATTTTTCTTTTTAACTTGATGGTGGCCCAAAAAATGTTGTCAATGAGAAATTCCATTCAACCACAAATAAAATACCTATTTTGTAATATAAGTTGTATTACCTTTTAGACGTAATAAAGAAGAAAACATAAAAATCAAGTTTTTTTCAGACATGGAAATCTCTGTTTGAAAACTATTTTTGAAATTTTCAAAATGTTTTTGTTTTGCATGAACAATCTGACAAAGATTTAATAATTTATAAAATATTTTGATATCAGTGAATTTCTTTGCATTTTTTGTCTGCATCTTGTTTGAAGAACCCAGTAACAATGAAACTGACTCTGCTTTTAATTTGACAAGAAATTGATGAGTGTTGCTGTTACTGAAGAGTAATGAAACTGGTGATGATATATGTTCTTCACTTAGCAGCTGTCAGGTTTGGAGTGACTTGAGAATTTTTTGTTTCGGAATATGTTTTCACCAGAAATTTCTAATTATGGTTTTCAAGCCCATAAACTGAGGGGCTGCTAGGACTTTTAAACTTATTGGTTTATAATGGAATTCCCCAAAAGCAGCTTTCAAAAACCCAGGTGTCCCAAAAAGAAATTTCCCAGAGTCAGGTCTAGCCTTCAACAGGCCTAGCCAAGACACTCACAGTCCAGGGTTCCACTACAACACCACAGGGTGGTCCACCACAGAGGAACACCACAGGCAAAAAAGAAACCCTGGGTCTCCAATAGCCTATCAGAGGGGCTAGATGGAAGTCTGAGAGGCCCAAAAGTCTTTAAGGCTACTTTAGAGCCCTGAATCCTAACCCTAGGCAAGTTGACAAGGAATCCAGATAGGGTTAAATATCTGTTTGTTGGTAGCTTGAAACTGAAACAATGTTGTGGATCGTTTCACAACAGAAGCAAAATAAAAATAAACAAAACTTCTCACAAGTTTTCACATGGATTTCTTACATTAATATTCTGATATACAATTGTTTATTATATGCGATCATGCCTTATTGCTTCTGCTCAAAACTTTGTCTGGCAAATAAACAGACACCAAAAGATGCATTGGAGAATTGTGTGCAATCAGTGTAATACCTTAGAAATTTATATTATGGAAGTTTATATTTATGAATTCTTTGCAAGAAAATATGAATTTTTCTACAGTTTATACTAGATAAGAAGAGGATGATTTTTTTCTGATTATAGTCTCAGATATGTGGTCATTTCAAAATCCAGCTAACAAAAATTAAAAGCAAAACAAAATATTCTTTTTCTGAGCTACAATATTTTAAACTTCCTCATTATTGCTTCACACAACAAAATGAAAATGTGCTGTCTAGCAATGAAAATTCAAATAGTTGTTCTTGCTGTTATGACTACTTCAAACTACAAAAGTTTCCGTAGATGGTACTTAAAACTCATTTCTCATGTGGTCTAAGTATATAGAAATGATAACCAGACAAAATAAAAGCTGAAGAGCAAAAACATCTTACTTTATGGCGGCGGATTTTTTTTATTACCAATGTAAATTATATTTATTGATTTACCTAGTTTTCTAGCTTTATTTCCATAAAATCAGATCATACTTAAATAGGATTTAGCGATATCTTCAGAGTAACTTGAGTTTGGGTAAGTACCTAATATATTAAAATGATCAAGAACAGAAACAATGAACATAAGAAAATCTGATAACACTGTAAAAATCTCAATATTTCAAGCTATTCTTTTGATTTACAGCATACAGGGCAGCTAATGCTCCAGTTGATTTCTGTTCTCATACAGCTAAGTTACTCTTTAGTTTTGCCAGCAGCAAAGCTTTAAACTTGTTTTAAATGGACACACTGTAAGCAATTTTTCTTTTTCCTAAAAATGCCAAATTAAATGCAGAAGAGAAAATTAACCTTTGCGTAAGAACTTTCTATTCATTTGAATTTATTAATGTGTGCTCAATCAAGTTTTCAAATTGATAAATAACCAATTAGAAATGCTACACTTCTTTTATTTTTTGTGCTAACTGTGATTTGCAAGCTTAATAAAACGGAATGTAATTATATTGACTATTGCTATCAATGCATTTCTGGATGGCCAACAGCTTGAGAAGTTTAAAACAACTCCCCCAGAAAGCATCCGGGGAAGCAACACTCTCCCTACTGTGGATTCCATGGTACACAAGTGATTTCTTCTACAATTCAGTACAGACAAGAGAAGTTTCACTAGTTTTCAGCAGTTTTGGTTTAGTGTGTTTTACATTTAGCGCATTTTTAGGTACAGCAGAAATAGGATGAGAACTGCGGAAAACTACAATGGAGCGTGTATCATCTTTGTTGTTGAGACAAAGCTCCTAGCCCTGGGATTATTCATTTTTGTCTCCTTAGTTAGGATAATTGTCCTACTTGATTGTCATTGCTTGGAAGTACTGGTGAAATGCATGACTGATGGGAAGGGGCTAGTTCTTTGGTGCTAGATCTATCAGTTACATTTAGGCCTAAGGCAGAAGTTTGTGGACATGCTGTTTGGAGTGTGCTTCAAAGAGGATCAGAAAGAAGTAAGAAGGTTCATTGAAATTCCTCTACCTCCCCCACAGGCATTCACAGCTACATGAGGTGTCACACAAGCAGCTTAATAATTTTTCTCTTCTTTTCCTATGCTAGTCCAAAACATATAGAAGAATTCAAAAGCAATGACTGTAGTAAAGAATATTTGGTCCTGCACTACTATGGGGATAAAGTATTCGGAAGATGAGAGGATAGGAAAAAAAACATTGTGAGGCCAAGAATTTGTACAGTCACAAATATACCATCATTTATCAATTTTTTTAAAATCCACAACCAATGTATTTTCCAAAATACTTATTAGAAATTACTGTAGCAATTTTTTGAAATTAAAAAATTAACAACTATGTCTTTTATAGAAAATACTGTAGCTCTGGCTATAAAACTCTAACAGATAGTGCAGACAAGCATACTCTGGTCTACTGCTTTCCAAAACACAGACAGAAGCAATACTGGAACGATGTTCTGGGTATGGACAGCGTAACATTATCTTCTGTTGATGAAGCAGATGGGTAACAGGATTCATATCTCGGCTGTCAAACTGTTGTGTGAATTAGTTTGTCATCTGTAAAATGGAAGAAACTGATTACACACTACTTAATCTCACGTGGATGTTGCAAGACATAATTAAAGTTTGTAAGCTTCTTTGAGAGCCTCTGATGAATAGTGCTATATAATGCAAGGTCATTATACCAATTATGATAATTATTATTACCAGTGTGCATCTCAATTCTCCAAACATCAGAACCACTAAATTCTTTATTGTCATAATTGTACTGTGGACTAGGTTTGACTGGCTCTGTCAATGGAATTGTCCGTCAGAACAGAAAGAATTTGCATTAAGGAAGAAATGCAAGTGTCATCGCTTGTATAGTGAGTCTGATAATGAATATGGAAACATTTTAGAAAATGTTGAGACGATGAAGTATTGGGCTTCTTTGGACTTTACCAACATTTACGTAAAAAGACGTTTTGCTTACTTTTGCTATTGTTTTCACTTCCCTTAGAATAAGAAGGTGTGTCTAGTTCTCTAGGGATTAACTATAGAGGATAGTGCTATCCAAACAATACCTAAAATTGTGACAAACTTGGGTAGAATTTTCAGAATCTATAAACCTAAATATTATATCATACTCAAATCACTCTTATTGTCAAACAATAGTTACGTGTCAGCATAACAAGAAATGAATGCAAGAGTCAATTGTGAAGTCTTTATTTCCTTTGTTTTGTTACTTTTATGTGACTGCTTTCTTCAGAGAATACATTTCACTTGTGAAAGGCTAGACTTTAGCTAAGCAGAAGATTCATGAGACTCTAGAAGAAAAAGTCTTTGGAAAGTTTATATAAGAAAGAACTGAAAATAGAAACTTGAATGTATTTGCAAAAGATTTTGGGTTTGAGTAAAACTGAGGTAGTGCTTGGAACTTACAGCTCAGCCCAAATAATCATTCTACTCTATTTTTTATTTGTTCTTTTATCTATTGTTTAACATCACTTAAAGGAATGTGTTTGCTTGAATGACTTCTTCTGCAATGTCATATTAAAAAATCACCTTTCAATGTATTAAACAGCTTCTTTAGTTTATGTGTTTGTATTTTTAATTATTTAATTATTTGTGGGTTTTAGAGGACAGTGGGAAACAGTTACCACAGCAACTGGTTTATTTTTACAAATATACGTTTACTTTTATTGAAAGTTCAGCTTGACAGGAACATATTTTCTTTAGATTGCACAATTTTTAAAAAACACAGCTAATTACAAGCCCCTTTTCTGGTATCCTGGAGGTTAATACAAAGTCCAGACACCTACAGAACTTACATATTTATGCAATAAAAATGTTCTTTCAGAGCATTGGAAAAAAAAAACCAAACAATTATATTTTCACTTAGAACCATTAAATTTTAAAATTATGTGTAGCCATCAGGTTTATAAAACACCTATGAGGCCTAAAGAAAAAAAAAAAAGCAGAATTTTTCTTCTCCCTCCCTTCAACCTATTTTCCAGAGAATATCGATTAGCCCAAATACTTTGTTAGTGTTTAATGTTTTCTTTTCAGCCCAAGAGATTTGAGTTCCCTTTTCAAGAGGACATTTAGATTATCTTGAAAATACTGAGTTAACCACCAGTTTTTGTTCTGGGTTTTCAGTCAATGATTTTCTGGAATATTGGAGCAGATCTTTAGCAGATGAAAATCAACAAAACTCCATCAATGTGAACCAACTTAACTGGCATGTAACAATTTTAGATGTCTAATGGCTAACTGAAAACAAGCGGAGAACAGATATGTATGGGAGATCATTTCTGGAATTTAATACATCTCCCATAATATATCTCTTAAAAAGTGAGTTCACATTCTTAATAAAAAATATAGAAAGACTAGACTAGGAAGCAGAATCTGTATAAAAGAAACAAGAAATGAGAAAGCCCAATTGTCGCTCTTACAATGTACCACAAGTAAATTTTAAATAATTTTAAATTATTATTATTATCAGACTTCTTGCTGAAAATCAAAGTTTCTCTGAAGATATTGATTAAGATATTTTTCATTTTCATTGAAATAATGTTTGGTATGAAAAAGATGTGTTTTGATGGTCTCTGACTTTACTGCTGTTGCATTAGGCTTTTGCCAGCAACAGTGTTATTCTGCATCCCAGAGTTACACAGAATTCATGGAGCTTTCTTAAAAATACCCGGATCATTAGATTTCTGTATTTTTTTCCTCCAGAATGACATGGATACTTGTAGTATCTATTCTATTTTATGGATAATAGAGTGAACTTATGTCTTGTTTTGCTGCTGTATAGACTTTGTTCCAGACCTGAAAGAACTTCCTGCTTCAGCCTTGTTTTCTAAGTCCAGGATAAGGGGCAGTAGCAATTTGAGACCTTACTATGTAATGAAAATTGTATTCAGACTAAAACACGAATGTTTCTTTTTTTCCAGGAACATGAGAAACATGTTACCTGAGTATGTATAGGACATTATAATCTTCTAAGTCATTATTAGTCTGTCACTATGTGAGTGACAAAACCTGAGAATTGTTATACTGTTCTAAAGCAAATTTGTCTGTCTCCTAGAAACAGTTGCCTCATCTTATCCTAAATAACATTTTTTTAGGTTTTTATTTTGTTCTGTTGCTCAAGTATTTTTCAGAGTTTAAAATCATCAGTTTATAACATTGTTACAACTTGGCTACTATAATCCAAGTCATGAAGTATTTTCCAGCAGACTGTTTCAATGCTGTTTCCATTTGTGACATTTCTAATGCAGTCTGGTTTGTAATCACCTTGAGACTTACCTTACCCAACAAGCTAAACTAATAAGCCACAAAGAACACCTGAAACTTTTTTACTACATTTTACTTTAGAGCAAGCACTAAAAATATATGCATTTGGTCATATGAGAGGACTGGAGGGTAGAGGATCATGACAAAATGGTTAAAGTATAGTAAGAAAGGGAGTTGCTGAGATTCTGTCACAGAGAGACAGCTAGAGGAGAGATTCACAGAGGGTCATATAATTGAAATCACTTCTATTTCTTATCATTAAAATGCAGTTAACTGGGCTGAAGGGAATCCTTAAAAGCTGATAAAATGATTCAGGTATAGTTAGGGAGAGTATAGGCCTACTTCAGTTTGAGTGTCTGATGCAGATCCTCCATCCACTGAAAGACACAGTTCTGCCTTTGTTACATTACTCTCACCTCCTAGTTTACCTGTGACTATGGGGAACAGCTGACCTCAGACTAACAGTGTAACATCACAGTTTTGAGTGAATGCTTCCAAAGAGCTTTCAAGTATACATTTCATGCTGCACTTACTCCAACTTGGCATAACATAGGTGTTTGCTAGAAAGCTACCTTTTAAAATTACAGCTCACCCCTCTTTGGGAAAGCTGTAAACCAAACTGCACCTGTGGACCTGCCTTGCTCTGGGTCTCTTTGACCAGCTCTACACATTGACAAATTGCCAGATAGATTTTGTCCATAAGGTCTGCGATGCTGAAAGAGGACAAGCTTTGGCCAACAGATAAAATAAGGTAGCTCAGTCAACAGGCAGGCTACTGCTTATCACTCAGGAGACACAGATTGTCACTGACCATTTGTGTGACAGGAGAAATAYACGTTTTATGCAGCTGCTGCCAGTCTGGGAAATCTGCCTTTAGTCATGCTATTAGCATTTCCTTCTCTCAGGCAAAAATCTATAGTATTTTCACCCAAATATAGAATGTTAGTAAAATAATGCTGAAATGAAGCTTGTGTACATACATGCAAAAATAGGAGTATCTAATGAAACCATGGATTATTCTGCTTTGATAGTAAAATAGTTGGTGTTCTCCAAGTGATTGAGAACCCCTCTATCCAAAGTGAGAGTGTTTCCTTTGACTTCTCAAGCTGCTGAGGAGAACTAAAGTGTAAATTTTCTTTCTTATTCCAAATACTGATTGGTAAAAAAATTACACTACTTAATTGTAAATGTTGATTATACATAAGTTATATTCAGTAATCCATATAAAATGACACATTTTTTTACATAACTTTCTAATGTACAAATTCCTTTGTCCATAAAGAACCACTTGAGCACTGAATATGATCTCCTGTGTAAAACAGGGTTCCAGCATTTCATCCAGGAGTGAGTACAATAACTTTTCATTCACAAAACTATATCATCCTGAAACATCCTGAGTTTACTTCAAAGGCAAAGAATCAAGAAATGGAAAATCCTTCATTTCCTCTACAATATTAATACAAGTATTAATTATTATTACTCTCTAAATTTGGTGTCTTATTTCTAGTTTGAATTTGTCTGACTTCATCTTCCAGACCTTTTTTTATGAAACAGTTTTCTTTCCTAAAGATTCTACAAATAACAACTATTTTCTACCATGAGAGTTTCTTTATTTTCACCATGGGATTAATTCACTCCCAAGTTGTCTTTTTGATAAACTAAAAGCGCTCTCTAATATTAAGTATGTAATAAAAATGAACAGAAGTTGTGCAGATTTGCTCATCCATGTTTTTAGGAACTCCTGAGTGCAATTCACCTGAGCTTAAGTATTAATAACCTCCATAGATAATAAAGAAATGGTATAGTGTCTTATTGTGTTTATATGTTATAAGTATATTGTCTTGTGTCTCTCTACATTCAGAAAAGAAATTTTTATTGCATATTTCTGTCTTTTCTGTATTGGCATAGATGATTTTATCATCACAATTGAAAAACAAATCTGATGTATTATTTTGATTTTCTGATTATTTTTGATAGCCCTGATGTCTTTAGCAACATCTTTACATTATCTGTCTTTCACAGCTCCTGACTGAATACCATCTAACATTATGCTTGTAATCTACCAGGATTTTTTATTTTATTATATGTAGTGGCAACCTTAATTTAACCCCTGAATCAGGATGGATATTTAGCCAAAACCATCTTCTCTCATGATTGTGGTGAATCATTTAATAACCTCTTAAATTGCCAACCTCTCTCCCGCTTCATTCAGATTTTCTATATATTTTTCTGCTAATTTTTTTACTCAGTTTTTTTTTCAGCTCTTTGGAAGCACCAAGGGTATGTACAGTAGGTTGTGATTGTCCTCTGTTTGCTCATATTGAACTTGATCATTTCATGATCACTGGTCCCTGGGCAGTGCCCAAGTTCCAATTCAATGAATAATTTATCTTTCTCTGACATCATAATGAAGTCCCGTATTACAACTGGAATCCTCAGGAGAGACGACACGAGCTTAATATCAACTGCAGAACAGAAAATACAGAAATCTTGGTTATTTGAGGTAGTGGAAAGTTTTGTCAAAGATTTCAGTTTTGTCAACAGTTTCAGTTTTGTTAATTAACATCCTGCTTGTGCTTTACTGCAAATATGGCTGAAACCTCAATGAGCAGCTGATTTCAAGGGGTTCTCCACACTGCATCTTGCAGTGTATTGGTGTGAATTGGTATACCTGTATCGTTCACTATACCTGAATTAGTTCATCTGAAATACTGGGATCAGTCTAGCTGAAGTAGAGTAAGACAGCAGATCTTAAACATGGCTTAGAGCATAGGCAGGGCTCTGGCTGTGTAATGGGAAGGTAAAGTACCAGCTGGACCCAGGGAAATGGGAAGCAGATGTCTTTACACACTTGTAGGATCACCTGTGCTGCTTAGCCATCTTCCTGAGGGTAAATGGAAGTACCCAGATTGCTGTCACAGTACTTACTGGACTTTAGATATTTTTAGAAGCTTTAATGCTGATGAAATATTGCATGCAAGGCTGGCTTGTCACCTAAATAGAGGTACACAACAGTGCTTCTCTTAACACACATTGTACAGCTGACTGTTAAGACTCCCCTTTGCCTGATAAAGCAGAGATTTATCCAATTGTCTAACAAATCTGGGTTGCTTGGGGACCAGATGAGTAACTGATTGGATTGGAGCTGCATCATAATGCCTCAAATTAGTAAAGAGCCATCTTATTTCTATAAGCTATATCTTGTCTTTCTCCCATCTTTCTGTTCCCATAGTAGAGTTCACTTGGAGCTAGGACATATTTCTGCATGGAAACAGATTGCGGTGCACAACTGGCAGATTCCTAAGGTGTTTCTCTACTTGGTGATACTATGTTGACTGAACTATGTGTATTTACATTTATGTGAATTCAATTACATGAATAGATGATGTTGCATTTATATTTTCTGCATTTCCATAACATTTATCAATACATCATTACTGGAATTTTAACTAATGAGAATGAAGTATTGTAGTGATGTTGTTGGTTAAATGTTAACCAGTTGTTTTATGGCAGAGAAAATTATCTTTTGAGGTTTCTGACAAATACTGTCACAATCTGTATCAGATTATTTTCTACCAGCAAAAGAGCAAATATGGAATGTAGTAACCATGTTAATTTGATCAATACATCACAGGGGACTGACTGAACTTTACAGGAATCCCAAAGTAGCTTTTATGTCATAAACACATAGTTTTTGACTCGATTCATTGTTGGTTAGGTGTAATTCAATGAAAGAGAATTCTTGCCTGTTGTTGGGAACACACATGGATGTTCCTTTTAATTATACTTTTATAAGATATTCTGTTGGAAGGTTACTTTGCACATGAAAAATCCTAATTTTTTGCAAAGGGTTTTTAACACAATGTAATATTTTACTAGGCTACATTTTCTTTTCAACCATATTTAAAAAGTAATATATATCAAGATATTTTACAGCTCCAGGAACTGAAGTCTGTGCCTGATGGTTTCAGAGAAGAAACTTAAATTCAACAGAGTATGCCTATTCAGTTACCTGTATCACCTGGAATCATAATATCACAGGTGAAGGAACACATTGCTTTTCCTACTTTTTTTATGTAAGAAGTGAGTACTTTACTCCTGATGGAGAAGTTGTTCCTTGTTGGTGGATTAAATCAAAATAATTGTCTTGTTGCTCTTTTAAAGTGTCTGCATTTCACAACAGAACCATGTGACTGTTGTTTACTAATGTTTCTGACGATCATGAAGACTAAATAGTCTTCTCAGCCCCAGGATAAAGTACAGTGGCAAGATCTGCAGTTTAATAGCCAATGTAAAAATTTCACTACAATTAATGGCATTATTTGTGTTCAAATTAAACCAAAATGTTAATATCAACTGAATAGTAGCTTGATGGCATGCCTTTCATTATTTAACCATTCTTAACAAGTTAGGAGAGCAAGCTTTAGCAGAAGGTAAATGTCAAAAAGAGGACATCATTTGAGGGTAAGGTTGAAGTCACACAAAGTACTCTACCAAGACAGTCTTTAGAATGCAGTGAAAGTCCAATCTTGGTAAGTACTTACATACTCATTCATCTATTCTGGTAAATACTTATATACCATCCACTTGGTAAAAAGGATGGGATTCTTTCTGTAACTTTTCTGCTGTCTAGAAAGAAAAAAAGTATCTCTATAACAAACTTAAGCACTTTCTCAATAGAAATTAACATATAGCTCAAGGATAATTCTTTGTTATGTCTTGTCAGTATCTACTGATGCCAAGATGAGTCTCCAAAGTTTCACTTCCCATGTGTCATATAACATAAAAGTAATATTTCGCTTCAGGATATAATTATCTAAGTTTTGTATATATGATAAGACAGTAACTGCTAGATTCAGTATCAGAACAGAATAGTCAAGATTAAAAAAAAAAGAGCTTAAGCTTAATCTTAGCTGATAAGTGAATTCAAAAACTTGAAAAGATTATGGTTAGAAAATACCAGAAAATGAATTTATATTATTGCAACAACTTGATTTCATATTGGTTCAGATATTTTGAAAACATGAGAAAAAGCTGAAATCCCTCCATCATGAAAAAACTACTATTTAAAAAAATCATTTTCATCAGGTAATGCCAACATCAGAGAGATTTGGATGCATTTCTGCAGTTTGTTTGCACCAAGGTCAGAGGGAAATGTTTGAATGTCTAAGCAATTTAATTAGTTTGGGGTAAGTGCTTTGATTTTATTTTTGCTTACTTCTGTGTCATCTTGGAGTGACTCAGTATATATAGATGCATAAAATTATTTATTGATATTGGTGTGTATAGACCTCAGAAAAAGAGGAAGAAATCTCTATGATAATATCAGACCTATAAGTCCCTAACCATCACTAGCTCTTCTTAGTTGTTTTGCTTTTACAGTAGTAGGTATGTAAGTTTAGATTCTAAGATATTCACTGTTTTTTCCCCAAAGACTAGCACATGATTCCCAGCAGCGAGTCCAGTGAGTTCTGCCAGGCATGTCCCAGCTTGGCAGGTGACGGGGAGGCAGCAGCCGTGCTTCTGGGACCAGAGGAGACAGGGAGACAGGGGATCATAGGGCTCAGTACAAAATTGTGGCACTTTTCTTGAATGACACTTGGCTTGGGGAGCACTAAGATAATATGTTACCTACAGGGAGATGTGATGAGTAATAACAACCTTGTGTTTTGAGTTTCTGGAATATAGACTTGTTCTTTAGAACCTGCTGTATCTTTTCTGTTTGATGTTTTTATACTTCCTGCCTGCTGATTTATCTAATTACCATCACCTAGTAAGATGATGTCCAGATTGAATGTCACCACTCAGCAAAGAGATCTCCAAATCACTGGAGTCACAGTTCTCTGCTAACATCAGCTAAATGACAATTTAAATATTAGTCATCCTAAGGAAGAGAATGAAGAAAACTGAGTGCAGTGTTGGTCTCCCCTTCTCAAAAAATGAATAGTGGAAGTAGAGATGGTACAGAGAAATCCAGAAGATACGGAATTGCTCACACATGAGGACAGACTGAAGAATCATCAGCTTGGAGGACAAATGACTGAGGTTAAAATAGTCACAGTCCATAAATCCTGTATGAGCAGAAGCAGTATGTAGGAAAAACTTTATTTATCTCAACCCAGTAATAGGAGGGAAGAACCAAGTAAACCAGACAACAGAATGCACCTTTCATACAGCCCACAGTGAAGTACCAGAAATCACTCTGCTGGATGTGGGGCATTACAACATTATTAGTGAATTCAAAAAGCGAAATTTTATGAAGAATGGGTTCTTCTAATGGCTGTTAAACTTCATTGTTTAGATGCAGTCTTCAGGTTATGTTGTCCCAGACCTGCTGATTTTAGCTGATGACATAACTGTCCTGGAAATTATACATTAAGAGATTACAAAACATTTCCCAATTCTTATCATCTCTCCAAGCATCTACCACTGAGCAGGGACACAATATGGATTTACATGGGCCTATTTTCTCATTCATGTGGCAATCTTTATGTACTGACGTCTTTCTCTGCTCTATGAGACACAAATTCAAGACCAGGTTTCTGCATTTTCTGTACAAATGTCTAGTATGTGAAGCAGGCAATTAAATCATACTATTTTATAGGATGACTGAGGTTCAGATTTTCTTCCTTCTCTTAACACCAGCAAAGTGCAAAACCTAGGTACAAGTCAAACACGAAAACTGTATTCTTGTGAAACAGTGATGAAATGAAATAAACAACTAGAAACATGAAGCATAGTCTGGTTTGTTAAGGTCTAAAACTGTCTTGAAATATTGCACATCATGTTGTATTTTCAGCATGACTGTTGAGACACAGACCTGATGATTTCTGATGTCAGGTGAACATCTCCCAGATCTCAGTGGAAACTAGTGAGGTAGTGGGCCATTTTGGAACAAGTTGTTAAAATTACTCTCCTGCTGGAAGAAACTTAAATAAATTTATTAGCTTAGAAAACAGTAAAGTATCTATTTCAGCATTTGTCTTTGCTTAGAGCAGCTTCTCCATTAATTTTTTCCACCTTTTCCTTCCTATTTGATGATAATAAATCAAAATATTTGGAAAAAGATCATATATTTAAAAAATATTAAATCCCCAAAGTGGATACCTGAATGTGATGCAATTTTTTTTACAATTTCAATAAAAATCGTTATGCACTTGTTCTCCACTAGACATTAAGTTGTGTTGTGATTTTTCCTTGTGCTATAGGGAACTAAGTTTAAAAATATTTTTCAAATTTTTTTTGAGTAATTCACTCTTTTTTTTAATATTATTGTTGGAAAGTCATCAACACATTATGTCTCCAAGATGAAAATATGGGCCTCAGGAGGCTAGGCATAGAAAGGAATATGTGATGTGATACCAGTAAGTAATATACTTTAAATTGTATTCCCTAGATGTTCACTTTACAAATCTTTATTTAAGAGACCAAGGGAATTAATGACAGAAATTGTAAGCCTACAGTTTCCTATTTTTTTAGTACAAAACTAAAGGTAATACTTAAGATTTGTTCTGCTTTATATGAGAAATTTCATGAGCTTTTAAAAGTATGAGGAGGTTTTAAACTAATTTTGGGAAAAAAGAACATGCCAGGCTGGAGCAGATAAAAAATTCTGAAAAAGACTCCAACTATTTTAAGAATTCAACAAATAGAGAATTTACTACCTCCCTTGAAATTTCCGTTTTCCTTGTATTGTGTTTTATTTTGTTTTGTAATAGTGACACACAAAATTCCTTAAATAACATTGTAATGTTATTACAATAAAGAGTTCCTTTTCCCTGACTCCCTTAAAGTATTGAATTAATAGAACTAAATCAGATAAAAATCCCAGGTCAATTTTTAAAGACTGACATAGTTATTGTATAATACATTAAAAAAAAAAAAAAAGAAAAAAAAAAAGAAAAAAATTAGCATGCAGTGATACTTGATAGTGATTGCTTTGAGAAGAGTATAAATGTATTGGTCCTTTGGAACCATAAATAATCGGGGTATTGTTTGAATACTACTGTTTACAAAGAAAGCTGATCATCTGCCTTTCAAAATTTCAGTACAGCTATTGGCTAGAATTCTATTTTTTATACCAGGTGAAACTGAGCTTGGAACTATGGAAAACTATATCCATCTTAAATTGCTAATCTCATGCTTTGTAGTGAAAAAGTTGCTTCTTATGTAACCTCAAGATTTTACAGTGCTTTGAAAGTAGTTTGGGAAATGCAGAGAGTGTTTTTAGGAAGCAGTTTTCTTGCAGATTTTGTATGCTTTATAAGCCATGTAGACACTCCTCCACATACATGCGTGCGCACACACATGCACAGACACACAGTCCCCTGAAGCAAGTTGGTATGAATTTAGACAGAATCTTTTAACAGTTGACCAGACACATAATAGCAGCAGAATAATGCACACTCTATGCTGGCCTGATATGCCATCAGATTCAATGTAATGGCCTGTTCATTTTCCAGTTTACCAAGTGATACTTTGGGAAAAGTACGTACATTCCTTATCTGAAAGCCCTGGACTTTTGGAAGCAGTTTGGACTTCTCTGAACTTTCTTGTTTCAGGCTTAAAAATGTAAAAAATGTATTCAGTACTTTATTTTTACTGGCAAGCCTATTCATATTTAATTTCTACTGAACTGCAACCGTGACTGACGCTCAACTGCAATATAAATACCTGAAGTTGAAACACTTATTACATTTTCTGAAAAACTGTGATTTTTTCTGTCTTATTACCTAGCTAGCACTTTTATGAAGCAAATCTTTAATTCTGACAGATTCCTATATGAAATAATTTCCAACATTAGAATGAACACAGTCAAAACCACTTGTACTTATGGCACAAAACAAAACCCTTATTTTTCCTATAGGAACACTTTAAAATTTCTTTCACACTCAATTAAATGAACAACTGAGCAATTTCCTTTGCTAATAAGCTTAATTACTCAGAGAATGTATGTCTGCCAGTATGTCAGCCTGAACAGGTTTTGGAGAAGTTAGTCTGTTTTGTAGGGAATTTTCAAAACTGAAGGAATTTGACTTGGTTTTCATCACTTTGTTTGTACACATAAAAGAAGGTTTGTTAAAGCCAGGGTATCAAAGGCACCTCTTCCTGAAAACACTGATTTTGTTTTTCTATCATGAACAGRAAAAACATTGCATTCCTCAATTTCAGTTAAGATTTATCAAGAATAGCCTGCAGTTTAACAATGAAAGGAGTGAAGTTTAAATACATCCTGACAAAAGAACTTTATCACCCTATGTTTATGTTAAGACTAAGCACAATTCATTGTATTCAACATATTTAAAAATTATCTGGAGCAGTAGATGAATGATGAAATAAAGTCTGAAGATGGCTTCACATTAACCAGAACAGGAAAATATAAAAGTGACTAGAAGGAGTTGCAAAAGGTGTTTTGGTTCTGGGTGAAAAATGTCAAATGTAAGTCAGCGTTAGAAAATTCAAAGTAATGAACTCAGTAGAAAGGAAGAATTCCTAACCATACATAAACATCAACTTTCTGTAAATGGGATTGCCTTTCAGGAAAAAAAGGTCTAACTGCCACTGTGTATAGCTATTTGAGAACATCAGCTTAATGCTTAAGCAGTTGAAAATGTAAGTAGACTATTATGATTTATTAGAAAAAAATAGCAACAAACCAGGAAGCTATTGTATAAAGTTACTGTAGAAATTGTTTCACATGAATGTGTTGTTTGGGTCAGTCATCTTAAAATGGCAAAACAGAACTAGGAAAATATGGAGAGGATGATCAGAGATGTGGAATTGCTTCGATAATGAAAATAAAAACTAAGACTGGAACTGTTTACTTGGGAATAGGCACTGTACAGAGGTCTTTGTAGTCCATAAATATGAATAAATTTGTATCTTCTCAAAACTTAGATCACATGGTGAACTTATAAGGCAGATGTGTTAAAAAAAACAAAATGTATCCACATAACTCCTCTGGGTCCAAGTGTAGAACAGGCAAGCCTCAAAGTGATGGAAACCAACTGTTCTGCCACAGGCAGTTAAACCTCAGATTGATTATCCCATACCCAGCTGTAGCCAATAACAGAAGTGAAGAAAAGAAGTGTCAGAACTTAAAATATACAAAGTAGACCTTTTGTTTTCAGCCATAGGGTGGTTTAGGGACTGCCTGACCTGTCTCTGAAGCACCATCCATAACTTCCATTGACTGTCTGTTCTGCAGATTTCCCAAATTCCTTCCAAAGAATTTTAATATATAGCTTTGAGGCTTGTCTGTTCTGCATTTGGACCCAGAGGAGTTATGTAGACAAAAGCCTATCTATCTGGCTTCACCGTCGTACAAATTGACCTGGTAAAAGACATTAGAGAAACACATGTAAACATATTTCGCATTGTTTAGGCCATGATGGTTACTAACAACTTTGTTAGGTAGCTTTTTAATATATTAATTTCTTCTACATATTTATAGATAATGTAGAGATATTTAATGTACTTAGTATGATCATATGTGCAATCCTTACAAACATTACATCAAGCCTTACCGTAACCAAGCAAACATTGCTATTAAAGGCATGCAATCAGATTTGTTTTCTACCAACAGTAAAAGACATAAACATGATGCTTTAGGGTTAGGGAAATTTTTTTTCTTAGCTGTACAGTGAGCTACGAGGGAGAAATTTGTTCTCATGAGGCTGAAGGGACTACAGGGCTAGTTAGTTACTTCTATGGTGCATGCAATACATATTCAGTTTCATGACATTTCTTGTCGACACCTGGTTTCTTTCTCTTTGTAATGTGTTTCTGCTTTTGCACCAAAAAATTATATGAGAAATTGTACACTTTGACTTTCCTCCATTTATTGATTTATTCCTGGAGATGTGTTCTTTATTTTAACATGACCTCTTTTTATTTGGAAACTGGATCTCATTCTTGTGAAAACGCAGGAAAACTGCGTGTTTAAAGTAAGCCTACATTTCAGAATAAGGTGTTAGAATTTTGACAGCACTTTAGCTCTGCATTTAATGACAAACATTTACAAATCTTGTATCTATCTGGGCTACGTTATTGCTACTTTCCTACTCATAAGATATTTTAGTAATTTAGCCTATTCATTCAGCTACATTGATGCTTTTATTAAATCTTTTTCATATATTTTAATATTAAATTTTTTAAAAAGTTAGAAAATGGAATGTGCATGCAAAATGAAAACATGATTTGAAACCTAGTTACATCAACTACATATATCAGTCAGCTGTATACATCCACAGTAATCAAGATATACAAGTTGTTTATGAACACATTTAACAACCTGTTGGTAAAAGCTTACTAAGTATGTAGTTTATAGACATGTAATTTTATATGTATGTATACATGTGAACGACTGTACACTGAATCTCTCTGAAAATACACTTAGCATGACTGTTTAGTCATTCATTTTCTCCAATATTTTGCCAAACCTTTAGAATGAGGAGAATGTACATTTAAATGGTATTTGTTATCAATAAACTAGGTATGTAATTGGATAAGCTAATAACAAGGGCCATCCTACTAGTAACAGAATCTGAGAAAAATGTATAGCTAGATTATTTTTCAATTCATTATTAAAGCCTTAATCAAAAACTTTTTTCTGTACTTTCTCCTTGAGGAACAAGAGAAGGGTTCTCAGAGTCTTTCAAATATGCCTGTATAAAATGCAAAGGTTTGCTGTGTCATGGAATAAACACACAGTCTATTTTGCAGATCTGGGTCAGGTGGAAGTGGGTTATTTCTACAGCTATAGGAGAGAGTGCAGAGCAACAGAGGTTCGGCCCTCTATCAGTATGAACTCTGTCTTAAAGCAAAGGTACTAGGGCTTAGATACATTTGGAGCATATACAAAGTGGTCTGTGAAGGGGCCTGATATGGCAGAGCAGCATCTGCACAAAAGGGAACTTTGTTCTAGCAGATGCACCCGTGTCTACCTGATAACTCAGTTTCTGCGGCCCTGTGGCCTCAACATCTGTCTATTCAGCCCATCCAGCTCTTGCTTGTGACTCTGCTGTGTCCTTGACCAAATTTTAGGCCTAGCAAGACCTGCTTCCACAGCTGCATTGCTGCAAAATTGCTTGAGTTATCAATCTAGTGAAATAATCTTTTTTCCCAAAGTTCTAGTGATGCCTTCTCCAGATTAACACAAAAAAGAATGCAAATCTTCCTAAGCAAAAGTGAATAATGTCAGGTACTTTATTGCTTTATTAAAATATAATGTAATTGGAATGCAGTCTACTAGTATAAAGTGGAGTTATCTGGTAGGCTAGCGTGGCTCCATCCTAGCTAAAACCCAGCATATTAACCTGGGGATCCCTGTAGCTGTGTTTTGGAGAACTAGTTCAGTGCAAATTAATATAAATAACCAAGCTAAATTTCACTTTTATATTTCATGTTCCTCATTTTTCCCCGGTTTTGATTCTGTTTCTAACATTTCTAAAGTGAACACCATTAGTTTAGGTGAGAGAAGCACTGCTTTGAGAACTAGAACAGAGCTTTACCTGATTTACCAGTCAAGGGTTTAGTTACTGGTTTTGACTTGTCTAGTATGTCAAGCTATGGAAACACATTGCTCATTAATGTGTCTGAGGACCACAATTCAGTTGAGAATGCCAGTAATTGAAATGGTAAAGTTGGAGTCTTGATGTCGTTCTGTGCACTATAATCCCTGACTGATCACCATGCTCCTTACCCACATCTTGCTTTTCCTGGTAGCAGCTAAATGCGTAAGCTCTGCTTTATAATTGCAGCAATGATTATGAGGCTCTGCATTCCTGGAAAAATAATACCCTGAAGAAAGTACAATGTTTCTTCTCTGTAACTGAGAAGAGTGTTAGACCAGATCCATCAAATTCACGTGCCTGCATACAAAATAAAGAATTCTTAATCTAGAAGGGATTTAGGTGCGTTTATACAGAACATCACTTTTCTCATCACTTTTCTCTTTGCTCATTCCCTTTACAGGCATCACCAACTTATTCGAACAAACAAAGGAATCAGAAGAAAACAGGTCTCAGCAGAAAAGATTAGAATAACTATTATACACACTCAGCAGTGATTGAACCTCTGGACCCTTAGCAGTGATGCAGGCTAGGTCATATCATGTGTAAGAAGTAGATCTTACGTATGGCTAAAGTGTTTTCTTGTGTTGCCAAATCTATGTGCTGTCCAGCTGGAATACACAATTCATGTAATCCTGGAATAAGGTCATTACTCAGGCTGTGTTATCTCAGCCACATTGTACAGGGGAGCCTACTGACGGAGCCTTCTTACTCCAGCTACAGGAGGCATTGCACTTGCAGACTCTCATCCTGCTGGGGGACTTCAACCACCCTGACATCTGCTGGAAAAGTAGCATGGTGAGCTGTAAGCAACCCAGGAGACTCCTGGAATGCATTGAGGATATCTTCTTAAGCCAGATAACAGACAGCCCTACCAGAGGGGATGCAATACTGGACCTGTTGGTCACCAACACAAGTGAGCTAATCGGTGACGTCAAGATTGGAAGCAGCCTATTGGAGGCAGTGCAGTGATCATGCACTGGTGGAGTTCACAGTCCTGAGGGATATGGGTCAGGCGAAGAGTGAAGTCAGGACCCTGAATTTTAGGAAAGTAAAATTCCAGCTGTTCAAGGAATTAGTTAATAGGATCCCCTGGGAAACTGCCCTCAGGGACAAGGGAGCAGAACAGACCTGGCAGATCTTTAAGAATGCTTTCCATAGAGTGCAAGAGCTCTCGATCCCCAGGTGTAAGAAATGAGGAAAGGAAGGCAAGAGACTGGCATGGCTGAGTCAAGACCTGCCAGTCAAACTAAAGAGCAAGAAGGAAATGCACAGACAGTGGAAGCAGGGACAGGTATCCTAGGAAGACTATAGGGACACTGCCCGGTTGTGTAGGGATGGGGTCAGGAAGGCCAAGGCTCAGATGGAGCTGAACTTGGCAAGGGATGCAAACAATAATAAGAAGGTCTTCTACAGGTATATGAGCCAGAAAAGGAAGGTCAAAGAAAGCGTACCCTCCCTGATGAGTAAGACTGGCAAACTGGTAACAAAGGACGAGGAGAAGGCTGAGGTACTCAACAACCTTTTTTGCCTCAGTCTTCACTGTCAACCTCTCTTCCCACACTTCTCTAGTGGATGGACTGCAAGATGGGGACTGCAGGTGCAAACTCCCTCCCACTGTAAGAGAAGATCAGGTTCGTGACCACCTGAGGAACCTGAATATACCTAAGTCTATGGGACCTAGATGCATCCCAGAGTCCTGATGGAATTGGCTGATGTAGTTGTCAAAAAACACTCCATGATATTTAAAAAATCATGGCAGTCAGGTGAAGTCCCTGGTGACTGCAAAAAGGGAAACATTGCACCCATTTTTAAAAAGGGTGGAAAGGAGGACCCTGGGTACTACCACCCTGTCAGACTCGCCTCTGTGCCTCAGAAGATCATGGAACAGATCCTCTTGGAAGCTATGCTAAGGCACATGGAGGACAAGGAGGTGATTCGAGACAGCCAGCATGGCTTCACCAAGGGCAAGTCCTGCCTGACCAACCTAGTGGCCTTCTATGGCGAAGTGACTACATCAGTGGACAAAGGAAGAGCTACAGATGTCATCTGTCTGGACTGCTGTGAAGACCTTTGACACGGTCCCCCACAACACCCTTCTCTCTAAATTGGAGAGATATGGATTTGATGGGTGGACTGTTCGGTGGATGAGGAAGTGGTTGGATGGTCGCATCCAGAGGGTAGTGGTCAACAGTTCAATGTCCAGACGGAGACCGGTGACAAGTAGTATCCCGCAGGGGTCTGTACTGGGACCAGTGCTGTTCAATATCTCCATCAATGACATAGACAGTGGGATTGAGTGCACCCTCAGCAAGTTTGCAGACGACACCAAGCTGAGTGGTGCGGTTGACACGCCTGAGGGACGGGATGCCATCCAGAGGGACCTGGACATGCTGGAGAAGTGGGCCCATGTGAACCTCATGAGGTTCAACAAGACGAAGTGCAAGGTCCTGCACCTGGGTCAGGGCAACCCCCGGTATCAATACAGGCTGGGGGATGAATGGATTGAGGGAAGCCTTGCCGAGAAGGACTTGGGGGTACTGGTGGATGAAAAGCTGGACATGAGCTGGCAATGTGCCCTCGCAGCCCAGAAAGCCAACCATATCCTGGTCTGCATCAAAAGAAGCATGGCCAGCAGGTCGAGGCAGGTGATTCTGCCCCTCTACTCTGCTCTGGTGAGACCCCACCTGGAGTACTGCGTCCAGCTCTGGAACCCTCAGCACAGGAAAGACCTGTTGGAGTGGCTCCAGAGGAGGGCCATGAAAATAATCACAGGGATGGAATGCCTCTCCTATGAAAAGAAGGTTTCAGGGAGACCTTATTGCAACCTATCAGTACTTAAAGGGGGCTTATAAGAAAGATGGGGATAAACTTTTTAGCAGGGCCTGTAGCGATAGGACAAGGGCGAATGGTTTTAAAATAAAAGAGCGTAGATTTAGACTAGATATAAGAAATTTTTCACAATGAGGGTGGTGAAACACTGGAACAGGTTGCCCAGAGAGGTGGTAGATGCCCCATCCCTGGAAACATTCAAGGTCAGGTTGGATGAGGCTCTGAGCAACCTGATCTAGTTGAAGATGTCCCTGCCCATGGCAGGGGGGTTCAACTGGCTGACCTTTAAAGATCCCTTCCAACCCAAACTATTCTATGATTCTATGATTCTAATTTTAACATTACCTTACATGTCAGAGTATTAAAGAAGGCAGGTCAAGTGATTGTAACTGAAGTGATGCACAGCCACGTCTGTGGCCTACATTTTTTAATGTTTAAAGAATAAATTCAGTGACGATGCTGTTTGCAGAGGCAGAGGCAAGCCCACGTGAGATGGTTGAAAGTGCCAGGCCACAGGTCCATAAGATACTTGCTCTTGAGCGTTAATACAAATAAACCTCATATCATTGAGAGCCTTTGAGAAGTGGTTTCTAGTTTGAGACACATAATCTGAAAACTGAAAAGGCATGCTTCTATTTCAAACCTCAGTTTGATATTAACTTCCTGTCTGATACCAGAGAAGTCACATAAAATAGTATTTCTCTCATAACTTCCTTCATCTCAGCATTAGAACTGACCCTAAACTAGTCACCTTGGCTCAGTCATGGGAGGGAAACAGATACTCGTTTCATCCTATCCTCAGATATCTCAGGTAGGATGAATTTCCCTCTCACGGGAAGGGAAATTGCCCTATCACTGTAGATTAGACAGCAGGCTAAACTGTGAAGGCACATTGAAACACTTAACTCTAAGATGGCTATACTTAGGGGGGGTAAATCACAGCCAATGTGATGCGCCTCAATCTTCCTCCTGTAAAATTAGAATAACAATGATTTGTTACATTACAAACATTACAAAAACACGTTAATGTCAGTAATTTACTCAGGTACTGCAGAAATGCATTACTATAAGTTTCTAAATAGACATGTAGAGATTGTTCCTAATCAGATTCTAAAATGTCCTTAGAGTATCTACAACACAGAACCACCTCTGATTAAAAAAACAAAAAGTTTTCCGAAACATGATATTGGTTAGAACCATTGTTTAAACTAATCATTTCCATGTGGCTCTACGCTGACAACATAGCTTGAAAAAAACCTGGAACCAGTTACTAGCTCTAACAAAAAATGCTAAAATACTATTACATTATCATAGTTTGTCATCACTCCAATCTAATTGCTTGTCACTACTCTAGTATTGAATTTTAATTAAAGCTGTACAGATCCCTCGGCAGTGATTGTTCCATCTAATAGTTTCTTTATGTTTTGTCTGTCATATTTTTCCCTTTTAAGATGGAAAACACCACAAATTTTGTCCCTGTCAGCAAAGAACGAAGCATGCTTTCAGAAAAGAGCATCTCTTAAGAAATATAACTTAAAGAATATATTTGTTATAGGTTGGAAAATAATTGCAGTAATTTTTTTTCTTGTGAGTGTTGACATGGCTCCACTATTCCTTTTGTTTTCTAGGGAACAGAACAATATAAACTCTTGTATTTAGCATTTCATTGTCACTTTTTTGATTGATCTGTTTTCAACCATTTTAATTCATAGCTTCACTGCTTGCTCATCTGTAGCAGTGGACATTATTCATTTTTATAGTTAAAATCTATTGTTATTGTTAAATACAATAATTTTAAACAATGTCTGTAACCCCAAAAAAGAATAAAAATTCATTTTGCATCATTTTAGTGATCTAAATGGCAGCTAGACTGAATTGGTTGTCTAGGCTGACTTTATAGATAACAGAGGGAGACAGATACCTTCTCATAATAATTTATCTTGTCTTAACATGTGTCTGAGAAAGAATGAATCAGTACTTAGAAGTTCCTGTTTCCTTCCCTGGTTGTACCAGATGCCTAGACAAGTACCCTAGTTTAGACATCTCATGTTTATATATCTATAGGTAGATGAGCTGAATCTCTCCACTGACCTCTATTGTTGGCCAAAATGAATTCAGTCAGTCACTTCTGAACTAGCTTCCCAAACTAGTTATGTGAATCCTCACACTAATAGGTTAACCTTAGCTGGGAACTGGCTGCCCCAGTCCACCAGCTAACTTCATTTTATACCCAACTGGTTCCTCCAGATGAAGGTGGTTATACCTTCATCCTGAAGAACACTTTTTAATCTGACCTGGTAAAACCAAAACAGTTACTGCACCAGGCCCTTCACAAGCTTTTCCTCTCCCTGATCTTCTTCTGTATCTAGGCAGGTACCTAGTTCCTTACAGCACAGCATTGTCAGTGGAAGCAGAACTTCAGAGAGCCATTCTTCAAAGTTGTGGGAATCCTGGTCTCTTGGAAAAGGACGAAGTCAAAAGCAGAAGGGACATGCTTTCCTGTGGAGGCATGAGAGAGTGGTGAGAAGGACTAGAGGGAAGGTTTTCCAGTTGGAGACCAGTGTGAAGGGAAGCCAGACGGAGCAAAATAACCCTGTCCAGTGGGGTATATTCCTATTGACTCACTCTTGAGACTTGGTTTTTGTTTTCCTAATTCATTGTTGCACTCATTGTGAACACACCTAATAAAAAAAAAAATCCACTCTCAAGACTGGCTGCCCAGAGTGATGGCCATGACCAAACCCCCACAATATCCATGTCTGGAGACTGAGGAAAAAAAGGAAAGAATAGGAAAAAGTTTTCTCTAAAAATAATCACTCTCTAACTGCTACTGGATTTATTATTCTTAGCTCTCAATAGTTTCATCATCACCACTAGGGATCCTGTTTCCTAGGATTCCTATTACAATGACTTCAGTAGATAATTTTTGTTGCTTCAMATTATGTTAGTTGGAAATTGCAGTCTCTTATTTTACGAGTTACAACACAACTAACAGTTTTCTGATATCTGCTTATAACTAACCTGGTAGGAGCTAGAAAACAGACACTATTTTATTGGTTAAGGTAAGGGCCGAAAAAAAGAACTGTTTGGCTTGTTTGGTTTTTGTATTCTGTTAGTGTTTGAACCTATGTAGATCCTGAAGATGATGTCATCCAAACGCATTAGACCACTATATTCAGTCATAAATAAATAAAAATATTTGAGTATTTCTATGAAAACACAAAAGATGGGCTCTATCATAGAAAGTACACTAAATGAAAGCTGACCCAGTCTTCTTGTACAAAATTTACAGCTAGGCATGGTCAGGCTGAATCAGATCCAAACACACTGGAAAACTTTTTAGTTACGTTTTTATTGACATCAGCTCATTACCTTGATGAGATAGTTTCCAGCATTTTTCAGAGCCTCAAATATAAACAATCCAAATAAGTGTGTCCAGATGAACCAGGATTTTGTTTTTTTAACTGAGAAAGAAAATCAGGTTGGGGATGACACGCAGAATTAGAAAAGAGGTTTCACACCAAAATGTTCTATTCCTTTGTATCCTTTCATTAAGAAACACACAAACATGTTTTCAAAAGCCTTACACTGAAAGTAACAGTGATAAATGTTATTGTTGCTTAGTATGTAAACAGTGTAATGCCCATCTTCTTTTGTAATCAATGCACTTGCTTCAAGCAGAATAGTTAAGGCCCCGATTTTCACAGCTGAAACATGGCAGGAGTATTGACAGGGCCATTATCTTAGTGGTGCTACAACTGCACTTTGATTTCAGAGGATTTTGTGGCAGGTAGACATATATGCTCAGGAAGACAAAAACTGAAGTTTTAAATACATTTCAATTACTCAAGCAAGGGAGTGTATTTTGTTTCCTATGTGAGGTAAATGACCTATCAAGGAACAAAGATGTGTTTCATCCTCGGGGAACTCCATGGTTACAGTGTGACCGGTTTCTGTGATTTACCTTGTGTGGTGAGGTTTTGGGTTTTGTTCTGGGTTTTTTTGTTGTTTTGGTGTTTGGTTTTGGGGTTTTTTTAACCAATAAAACCATGCACTAAGAATCAGGAATTAAAGCCTTTTCTAATTTTATATCCACACATTTTTGAGAGCAGATGAAAACTACTTGAGAAATTCTACATACTTATCTTTCTGTATGGTCTATATGAACTTTTTAAAGATAACTTTTGTGCACTAGTGGATTTGTGGATCACAAACTGAAAATCTGCAAACTGCATAGTAGTCTAATGGTAAGGCTGTGGAATGAAATTTCTTCACCGTTGTAAAAAAAATCTTCTGTGTTCACTTCTCTTTTTTATTTGTTTTTGTATACAAACCCAAGCTTGACAGATGGAACCATTTGGTAAATCTGTCTATGGTTTTCCTTTTTATTTCAGTTTCTTTTCACTCAAAGTTCTATGGATTTTGATTCTTACAGTATTTATTTCTGTGTTTGAATAACATTACAGTGTTTTTCATACAGTTCTTACTGCAGCAAAATGCTCAGGAGACTTGGAGAGGCCAATCTTAAACAAGTATTACAAAATCAGAAAAGCAAAGGTGGAAATATGAGACAAGAACAGACTTGGAAAGAAAAGGAGAAGGAACTAGAAGAGAAAAAAGAAATGATGTATCAAAGGAGATGATGTGTGAAGAAATGGCATAGAAAAGCAAGAGTGCAACATTCAAGGAGAAAAAAGAATAAAATCTCAATAATTTTAGTAAACTGTACATATTCTGCCCCATTAATTTCACATAGATGAATTGTTTTGTTTTGTTTTGCTTCCTATACATGAAAGATAATTCCGGACCCAGTGACAACATTCCTTCTGTGCTATAACATAAGGTGTTTTTATATGAAACATGGTATCTCCCTTTTTACATCACAAGAAGTCAGAAGAACTGTAGAGAGATTTGCTGGTACTTCATGCTTGCCATTTATCCCCTTTGTACTGCTGTGCCAGAGAAAAGATGGTGCAAGATAGTAATGTCTTGTTAGTGTAAGCACAACTGCTATCTTTCCTGTCTTAATTTTTAGACAGTGTATCACTGAGAACCATCTATGTGAAAAAAATCTGCGTCTTATTTACATCATTCATGATAATGTAATCTGTTGTTTCCATGGCAAGGAAAAATACTGCACGATCTCTAAAAAAAAGGTGTTCCCTTTTGTTTTAACTTGTAAATTTAACAGTTAAATTTTAGATAACTCAAACTTTAGCTTTTCAGCTTTATTAAATTATTTTGCAACTTTATGTTACAAAATCAGCTGGAAACCCCAATGATTTATAGCTCTGTTTTGGCTTCTTGTTTTCCCAGATTACCCTCAAATTAATTAAATACATCATGACAATACTTTCTCTAAGTAATTTTCAGTGCTATCATTATATATCATATAATCCAATACTAGGTCTTCCGAAATACATACCTTCCTAAATCAAAGTGATTTAAAAGATATGTTTAAAATGTTAGGCAGGAGAATATTTACATGCTTATTTACATTTCAGACCCTATAGACTGAGAGCTGTGTTTGAAGAAACTCTGTCGCTCTCAGTTTGCTATCTCTTGTGGTTACAGCAGATCAGATAACAGTCAGTGGTATTACGTGCTGTGGCAATTTTTTATTGTACCTGACAACCACATTGACAGAAAATATCTGGAATGCATAATGTTGCCTATGTATACGGATCCCAAGAGGTTAATGAAGGGGACATACAGTAGTCCAGGCTGGTGCTTACCAGTTATTGATTTATTAATATCAACTCAAACATTTAAAATGTTTCCTTTTTACTTTAATTAGATTTAGCTTATTTCTTAATTTATTTGTGCTTAATAATAGTTTAGACTAAGAAAATCTCTCTGAATGAAGTGGCAGTAAATGTTCAAGAGATTACTGTTTGACTAACCACACTGTTGAAGTTAAGGCTCACATCAGTTTGCAGAGCATTTACATCCTGTAGATTACAGAAAAGAGGTGCATTAGAACTTTGAAAGTAATTATTTTGTGTAAAATTTGAGCTTAGACTTTTCAAGTCCTTTATAGACCCAAAACTTTAGGGCCAGTTAAAGAATAAGTGATATACATGTCACACCACATCTTGAGTCATGCAGTTACAGTGACACCCATACAAGCAGTTAAAAAAACAAACAAACAAACAAACCAACTCAAAAAACCAAGGAAGAAGTGCTCTGTAAAGTCTGAAAAGAATTACAACCTCTCTAATTGAGAAGAAAGGCTGGACATTGTTGCTTAAATGTAACTCACACAATAACAATCCACTTAGATGATACAGAGTTCTAAGTGCAGGAAAATGGCTCTATCACCTTGTTGTCTATGTCCACACCAGCAGTTAGTACCTTGGGGTCTTGTCAATGTATTGCAGGACAGCACCACAGTGGGCATTTGCAGCTTGCATAGTGGTAACCTAGCAGGGGTAGGAGCTTCCTATGACAGCTCTTCCAAATCACTGCGCACACTTTGCCAATCTATTTAGGGTATCCTACTCAAACTTGTGTTGTAAACATCCTTTTAAAGTCTGAAATAAATATTTTCACAGCTGTGACTGGAGATGGGCAAACAGGACTTTGGAAACCTCTTTCAGGTTAACTAACTAACTGTGTTTGCCCTAGCTGTACCCTACATGTCTCCATTTTGCATCCGCTGCCTGTGCAAGACTCCCACACTGTACAGTGTTTCAGGGCAGGGGTTGTATTCTCATTATATGTTTGTACAGAAATTAGCAAAGGTGCAGTCTTAGACAATTGTAACAAAAATACAAGTAATGAAGAAGAATAAAAAGTTTCCTAGTGTCTTCCAGCTTATCTGATTTAAGTTTGTGCTGTGAGATTCTGCTGTTTCAGAGGAAAATAATTTTATAAAATGTACACTAAAAAGGAAATGTATGTGACTTGCTCCCATTAGTTACATATTTTTGTAATGCAAGTCATTTGGTTTCTATAGAATGGAGGCCTTTATTCTAGAAGAAGAAAATATAAATTGCTCTCTCCCTTTCAGAGACTGCAGGGTAACAAACTGAATTTCTAAATCATTCCTGTAAGCTTCTTCTAATATGGCAAGTTCATTTTATCTTAGATTGATTCCCACTTCAGCCAGTCCAAACTATTACAATGTTCATCTATTACTCTCCTATATAGAGAGCAGCAGTGCAAGAGTGATATGGAAGTCATTGATTTCTTATTTTGGTGTAGCCCCTCTATTGGCACATTTCTTAAAATTCAGGTTGGACAAGTTTCCAAAAGGCTAAAATAATTATCTAGGTGACAAAGAAACAAATAAACCTTAAGAGAAAGTCTGAAGAAACAGATTTTTTTTCCTGTGCAAGTAGTGGAAACAGATTTATAACATTCAGGTGGTAAATAATTTGGATGTAGAGGAAATGACTGACTTTAATGAGGAGAGATTATGCTGAAGATGTACTAAAGCAGAATAAGGAAAGAGGTAAACAGCATATATTTTCTGCTTTCTCTTGTGGATATAATGGATATAATTTGAAGTTAATTAACAATCTCATTTCAGTGTTCTGTTCATGAAAGAGGAAAAAGTGAGACCTGCTATATGTTTAGTTTCTCTTTTTTCTTTAACTGTTAGCAAAAAAAAAAACCTGTACAAAAGCCCAGTATACGTATAATGTTGTTCTAAAACCTTTAAAAAAAAAAAAAAAAAAAATCTGTACAAAAGCCCAGTATACCTATAATGTTTTCCTAAAACCTTAAAAAAGATTGTTTAAAAAAAAAAAAAAAGAAAAAAAGAAAAGAGAGTGTTTGGAAAGATGTTCTGTGGGCTAGTCTAAGCTTCACATCACCTTTTTGGAAACTTTGCCACTGTCATGATATATCTCATGGCAGCCATGTTCAGTATTTTCTTTTAATATATTGACACTGGACAGGGGATTTCTTATTGCCTCTGCAGAGGAGAGGTAGGGCAGAGAGATCTGAGGGGAAAGTCTGCTTAAGAAAAGGAAGGATGAATGATTCATTAAGGAATATGATTACTGGTGATTCAAATTTTGTCAGATCTAAACTCGTTCACCAAAAAATCAGTAAGAATAGTGATGGATCTCAGGATATTGATGTCATGTTTTTCTCACTCATTTGTCCTGGTTTTCTGCACCAAATTTCCTCTTAGGAAGAGAAGGAAATAATTATGCATATGATTTAAAATCTCTGGGAGGTGTTGAGATACTTTGGATAAGGACTTTCTACGTGTAAGTAAGAGAAGGTCATTCCTTTCCCCTGGTAGCCRAGAATCATTGCAATATTAGGTTTTCATAGATTTATCCCTTATGACCAACAGTTTGCAATGCGAAGGTGAGGACACCGAGGGACCTTTCTTCTACCCTCTGTTGGTTTGTTCCTAGTAATGAAAATATTAAAAGTGAATAAATTATCAAGCTTTTATTTATTCAGGTTACTTGTTTGGACAAGCACCTCCCAGTTTTTCTTCCTTTCTCTGATGCTGTCTTACCCTGTTAAGTATTTTGGGATTGAAGGTGAAAATAAAATGCTTTTAAGGACAAAGTTAAATTAGGATTACCATGAGGAAAGAAGGGAGAAAGTATTTTGTCTTCTTCTGTGGTCTTGCAGGTGGTCTTATTTTTCATTTTGTGTTCAGAGAACACTTTCATAGTCATGAAATAAACAAGACAAAGGAGATGCTCTCTTCTTTTATCCAAAAGCTTCATAAGAAGTCCTGAAGCCATGTGGTATTCATGTGGTTCAGATCTTATTCCAAGGGTTTTGAATTTCTGTAAACTTTTGTCAGCTTTTGATCAACTCTGGTCAGATTGTTTCAGTTTTGCATTAATGACAGAATTTTGCAAAATGACAGAACAGTGAAGACAAGCTGTGTGGGCTTCACTGTGAGCTAGTAGTTCATTATATGTACCTGTGAACACAGGAAGGTCACAATCTGACTTGATTCTTGAAGGGTGCTTCTTTTTTTTTTTTTTTTTTTTTCCTTTTTTTCCCCCCACCCTCCTTTTTTTTTGATATACTGCAGCAGAAAAGAATGTTCCACTGACTTTGGGAGGAGTGATGGAAACTGTGGTGCAGACTGTGCACCCTGGAATGATTGAGCAGGGTGGGAAAATTTGTTGTACAATGCAAACTGTTCTTCCCAGAAGGCTACATTTGACCCATGAGGTGATACAGAGGTAGAGCAAGGCCATAGAAATACAAGTAGTATAAGTACAGACTCTCTCTGTGTTTCTTTAATATTTCAATGTTTTGACTTTTGCTCTTGGCCCAAAGCTGTAAGTACTGAGATATATAAAAAATTTATTAGACTAGTCTCATCATGAACTTCCAGGAAATTCTGGATCAGTTTAGTGCTTCGGGGATATTCTCCTTAGTTTTGTATTTTAAAAATAGCTGAAGTGCTTACCCTAGACAAAGTAAGTTTCTGTGTTTCTTTAATGCTGATTTTTCCATCAGGTCTGGCAAATCTGAGATGTTTTTTCTGTTGAATTAAAACTTATTTCATAGCCATTTACATTTACAAAAGAATGAAGTTCACTGTTCTGTCACATCCAGGTATTTTATTTTAAAATATCCCCAAGAGATTTTTTAAATAAAAATGTTTCAGCTTGAAGAAAACAGTTTTCTTGTTTTGTGTGAATGCTTTGAACTTCCTTCTTCAAGACTTTTTGTTCTAATCCTAAAAAATAGAAATATACTGTTTTCTTTAATTACTGTTGTGTTGATTTTCATTTAAACACTTGCTTATGCATCTGCCTATTTTCTTTACTTCCTTATTTGATCTTATTCTTCATTGTTGTTATTTTAGAATACATTTACAAGTCTTTTACTTACACTTCTATTCTTATCCTAATTTATTCTGATAATATCATCATTGTGCCTAAAGATTTTGGCATTTCATTTCCTTTATAATTTTTTTTAGTCAATATTTATCTTATTCTATTCTATTTTATTCTATCTTATTCTTCAAAAACTCACTTTCATGTCTTACAGAATTCCACAGCAGCTTTTTTTTTCTTCTTCCCCTTGACTGTTGCAAGTATTTGCTCGTTTGGGTGCTTTTTAAATCTCCATATCTTGCATCTCATCTATTCTTTTTTTTTAGTCCAAGTCTCATCTCCTAGCTAATATAGGAAATACATCACAGACATTTATAAGGTTTCACAGTAGGTTTGGAATCATCTATCAAAGATCCTTCTGTTACTTACTTCTCATAACTTGTTGGCATTGGACAAGTGTTGAGATTTTCTTTGGTTACAAACTGTTGTTCATTCAAGTAAAGGATTGCAGCAAGAGTTTTCTATTACTTTTCCTTTCAAATTTCCATTCCTACACTTAACTGAGCAAATTAAATTTTACAGAGGTGATGTCTACTTTGCAATTACAGTAGGATGAACTTTCTACTCAAATTACAGACTTGGAATAAAAGGTGACATTTTGGAATGTGAGGGATTAGTGCCCATCCCTGGCATTTAAATATTTTATTTTCCTTTTACCACTAAATGCCTGTCAAAAATATTTTAGAAAACAAGTTTTAGAATTTTTCCGTATTCGCTTTTTTCTTTTTAAATTCTCTTTTGAATCACTCTGTTGTGAAATGACAATATCCCAGTTTCTTAAAATGAAGACCATCTAAGCAGATAACCATTGCAGTACAGCTCAGCCCCCCATCCCCCAAACTTATATAGTAAATTATGAACCAGAGCATAATGTGAAAGTCACCATAGCCCCAAGCTTCTTTCTGGCTGCCAAGGTCCTGTTTTCTTTCTTCTCCAAGTCAGAGAGAGGTGAAATGAGCAGAACCAATGAATGATGAAATATGTGGAACATCAAAGCAAGAAAAATAAGGTATCACCTGAGAGCTTTTCAGCTTTACTTCACAGAAAAAAAAATCTCTGAACAAAACACTTGGTTGATTTTCAATCACGAAATGAGGTCTAAGCATCTACTCACATTTCCAGTCTGTACACTGGGAAGCTCTRCATTAGTCAGTGTACTCCGTAGTAGCATTGTATTACCTTTCATTTACTGAACAAGGTGAACAATAATAATATAAATGATATTCCCATCATCTTAAGTTCTCAGAATACATTATTTTTGTAGAGATTAAATGTCACTTCTCTAAAGCCTTCCCTAACTGTTACAACAAACTATATACAAGTTAAGGCTATATTTTGGTTCTCTAGCTTGCGAGTGGAGAGAGACTAGTTACAGAAGCCTGGTAACCAGGATGGTGAATCACTCTGCTCTTCTCTTCTTCTAATTGTCTGGAAGTTTTGCAGAAGGAAGGCACAACTGGATAAAGGCAGAAGACTCCAACTCAGATAAACACAAGAGTGATGAAAGATGTCTGAGAAATACAGTAACATCTCCTGGCTCACTGACATTGTGGTATGGGATTCAAAGAGGTTGGTAGCTTGATTTCTAAGTAGCTATAGGGAGACTTCTTCTGAACTGGTTTGAATATGATGGTCTGGGACTAAAGTGATAAGGCCCTGTGAACCTTTTCTGTTTTAAAATTTTATGTTATTTTGTAAAATTGGATTTGTGTGAATAAATCGCTGACTCAGGAAAAGGGACTGAAAGAGTCTTACTTTGATCTTTGTGCTACGAGAACAGGTGTATAAAGGGACAAATCTGCATAAGTTTGGATAAAACTCTATAATAGCAAGTAGATAGTAACTGGTAACTGGACAATATCCTTAGCCCTTTAAGCTTTTCCAAGATTCGTTTTTATGAACATGAGTTCTCATTTAGTCTGTAGGGTAATTTTACAAATACCTATATCAAGATATTCTTGCACAGACATTCTAGTGAAGAGGGAGTCTTCTGTACACGCGCCTTGGCCTCAGGTGTTTGCTGTTTCCTCAAATGTGAACTAATTGTGCTTTAGTAAATAAAAACAGTTTCTCCTGTACACATACATTGTCAAATACATTGTACTATTTAAAAAAAAAAAAGTAAAAAATAAAAAAGGCAGGAGTAAAACTTCTAAGTAGTATGCAGTCTTTGCATCATTTCTGCCTCAGAAAACAGCAGCCTGCCCTGATAAATACCTTTGTTCCTTCGTTCCCCTTTTATTCTTTATGACTGACATTTTTTGAATAAAGCAGGCTTTTTGGTTCTGTCCTCTAAAGAGTTTTATGTCACACTGGGAAAAATGTAATAATCAAAAATGGTATGTGATTTACAAAACGACAAGTATAATCATGGCTTTCTCTTTAATCTTTATCATAATCTCATTATGATCTTTGAAAATGATACCATCGAAGCATTGATTTCTACTTTTTATCTTGAATGTTCGTATCTATTGTGTAGTTTCCAGTCATCATGAAAATGAAATATTCTAAATATGTATAAATATTCACTCTAAATCTTCACTTAGGTAAGTGATTGTGACAAGGTCACTATGCAACTATCTGGCATAGAGCAAGAGAAGATGAAGTATCAGAAAACTCTTCAGAGGTTCTTTAGGGTTGTTCTCAGAATGGTCGTTAAAATAAGCTGAGAAATTAAAAAGGAAAATAAATAGCTCACCAGGACAAAAGGAAGCAAGCTGGTACCAAGGAAGGCTTGCCAATGACCTTTGGGGCAGCTTGCTGTGCTATTGGCGGGACTGTGACAGTTGAATTAGGTATTTCCTACCCTGGCAACTCTAAACAATCAGACTTCCCTGACTTACTACACTGGGACTGGTGGTGCCACTGCTCTTCCACAAAAATCTTGTGGCAAAAAGATATCACGTGACAGCCAGAATTTGAGCTCATATATTTAAACGAATGAACTTCACATTTCTTTATTTTCATCAAGACAACTTTTATTTTGTTTTTTTTGTCTAATAAAAGACAATCTTTTATTAGATTTTATTCTCTGCTTACAAAGCAGTTGCTCTTCAAGGAAAAGAAACAAAGATCCTAGAATTTTCCACTCCTTCGTTTCTTTATAGAATGAAACATGCAAGCACAGTAATGTACTGTTCCTCCAAATTAAGTTTGTATTTTCAAATTTGAACAATTTATTTGCATTGGGAGCTGGCAATTCATCTTAGAGGGGGATTGAGAAGAAAGGAAGGTAGAGTGTCTTTGTAAATGAGAGGAAAATTTGTCATATTTGTTGTATTGCGGTTTTTTGAGGACTTTGAGTTTTCTTAGTAGTTGCATACTAGTGCTGGAAGTTTCTTGGCTCAGGAAACTCACAAATATCCAATATTTGTTTTTATTTTGGAGTAGGATAGAAAGTTGATAGTTTGAGTATAAAAGATATTCTGAAACTGCATATTTAGAAGACTTTGAGAAACTTCATTTTTTTCAATTAAAATTGAACATCTGGATTTAGGAACTCTTTTGCATTTTGGTTTCTTGAAACAAGTAAAAAACCTTTGCTTTATATCATTTCAACATTGTTTGCATTATTCAACATGAATTTGCACATTACATGTTAATGTTCACAGTCTTTCTACTGAGAATGTTTGTGTGACGTACTTCCCAGAATGTGTCTATGCAAGTACTTTCCCCTGATGATTCATGCTGTCCAAAGAGGGAAAAAAAAAAAAATCATACCTCTTTTTTGCTACGTAGTTATGCAGATTGGCAAAAGGAAAAGAGATGGACAGAGCAAGGAGAGTAGAAAAAAATGTAGTCCTTGCAACGTCTGGCCAACAATTTTCATTAACTGAAAACAGTCAAAATTAACCTGTTATATGGGTTTGGGGATAGAGAGTTCAGAAATAAATGAATGAGCCTTGGGGCAGGATCAAGTCTGTTTGAGATGGACATAGGAAGAAAAATCAAAATGGAAAATAAGAAAGAAACACTTTCTCCTGGAAATTAGCTTGAAAATGTCTTTAAAGAGTTTGCAGGTGACAGAGTGTGTGAGGGAGTGTTAAAAACAGGACAATCACACAAAAAAGTTGTCTCCAGAACCTTTCACAAATAATATTATGTGATTTCTTGGAAGTCTGGTAGTGAAATTTTAAGGGAACTTCCATGATTTTTTAAATTTTGTTTAAGAAAACCTTCAGAAAACCTTGTTTTAAATATTCTTTATGCAGAGAGATCCTGAGATAATCCAAATAGCCTCATGATTACTTTTTACTTAAATAATGTCTTCTCACTAACAAAAAAAAAAAAGTACAAATTGGAGTGGGATCTTTTGTAATGGAATCTAGAGTTAAAAGGGGAAAATAACATTCTTCTTATTCAACTGAAACCTTCTCAGGTAGAGTCGACAGAGTATTAGGATTGACTAAAAAAAATGCAGTAGCTTTTATTGTTTAAGCATACTTCGTTGGAAGTCCAGACTGGACTGTTTTATTGTAAATATCCTATAACACCTGCAGCACTGAAAGAGTTTTCCAGAGGTAGTTAGCCTCAATGTCAGTTGCTGTACTGATATTTTTTAATTGTAAATTTCTCTTAAATTATAGGACTGTCACTTGGAAAACAATATGTATTTCATCTTTTTTTTCTTGGTTCTGTGTGATAAAGGAAAACAGCACAAGCCAAAAAATAAAAACCTCTTTTCTTTTTGCTGCTAAATAAAGCAAACTGACACCTTGTACCATAGTAAGTGAGCCACTAGCTCATTAAATCAAAAGGCAAACATCTTTCTCAAGCTAATATGATGCATTGTGGAAAGACCATGCCATTTAAGACTTATCTACAATGAGAACTAATTAAGTAGTCTTCATGATTTACGATGATTATCATTTACTGTCTTAGAATTTCTAATTACTCTGTGGAATTAGTTGTGAAAGTTACCAAAACATGAGGTAACTTAGAGAATGATAAAGCTGGAAGGTTAGATGTAGTCAATATTATTTAAACCCTCTGCTTATCACAGGAAGGCTGACCTTGCTGCGTGTTTTGCTGAGGTAACATTCCCACAAAGTCAGTGAAGGCAAGGCTTGAAGAATTAGCCTAAAAATACAGCAGTTTGGGGTTAATGCCTAGAACAGCTGACATCGTTAAGAAACCATTGAGTTTGTTTAAGCAAGGATTTTACCTGTGATCTGTTCTCAGCCAATGTAATCCTAGTATTTTATTTCTTTTCTATATTACATTACATGTCTCCTCACTAGTACACTATGCTCTGCATTTTTTTTTTTTTTCTTTTATTATTCCCTTCTCTGTTATCCTATCCTGTCCTCTCTGTTAAGGGATATTAGGAGTGGCCACCTCCGCGAGCTGGTCTGGGCCAGGACCTCTCCTGTCTGGCTGCTGGAGTCCAGCCCAGTGCTTGGGGACCTAGGGTCTCTGCCCAGGCTGAGGGATGCAGCTGCTGCTTTCCTGTTTGCCTAGCATCTATCCCAGAGACACACACACACAGACACACACAGGACACTGACACTGCTGGTCACACAGACTGCCACAGACGAGGCACTGCCTTCAAAAGCATGCACATACAGGACTCACATAAAACATAAGCATATACAGTGAAGTCCCCTCCTCCTCTGTCTGGACCCTGGGACATCTTACCCACTTCATGGGTCTTCTACACGCAGCTGGTCCAGCCTGAAGCTTGTGAGCAAATGACACATGCAACAGTGTGCCCTGGCGGCCAAAAGGGCCAACTGTGTCCTGGGGTGCGTCAAGCACGGCATAGGTTGAGGGAGGTGATTGTCCCACTCTACACTGCACTGGTGCAGCCCCACCTCGAGTACTGTGTGCAGTTTTGGGCGCCTCAATACAAGAAGGACATCAAACTATTAGAATGTATCCAGAGGAGGACAGCTAAGATGGTGAAAGGTCTCAAGGACAAGACTTCCGGTGGGTGGCTGAGGTCACTTGGCTTGTTCAGCTTGGAGAAGAGAAGACTGATGAGGGTGACCTCATCGCAGTCTGCAACTTCCTCAAGAGGGGCAGCAGAGGGGAAGGTGCTGATCTCCTCTCTCTGGTGACCAGTGACAGGACACATGGAAATGGTATGAAGCTGTATCAGGGGAAGTTCAGATTGGACATTAGGAAAAGGTTCTTTGCTGGGAGGGTGGTTGGTCACTGGAACAGGTTCCTCACGGAAGTGGTCACAGCATCAACCCTGTCAGAGTTCAAGAAGCATCTGCATGATGCTCTTGGTCCTATGATTTAGTTTTAGGTAGTCCTGTGAGGAGCAGGGAGTTGGACTCAATGATCCTTATGGGTCCCTTCCAACTAGAGATATTCTATGATTCTATCTATGATTCCATTCACAGCGCCATGCACACCTGGTTTCCCCAAACAGGGACCAGGGTTCTTTATTTGGTAACTTGTCCATCCACATGTACCTCAGATGTTCCCAGGGCCAAAAAGGTAAGTTATTGGCACAAATGCAGCATGAGATGTCTATAGAAGACCACCAAAATGTAATAAGCATTTTACTTCTAATAGAAAAAGATTACTTCAGAAATATTTGGAGACATATTTTAAAAGTCTTTATATCTCATAAGGAGAATTTCTTTATGTGCCATAAGAAGGATTCCTCAAAATCACACCCCCTAGATGTATGTATACTAAAAGAGAAGAAGAAATAAATCACACTAATGTATTTTAAAATGCCATCACTTTTGGCTTATAATATGCATGAACATCACTGTGTTTTACAACTTCAAGTTCCAATTAACCAAGATCTTCCAGGACCAGAAGTAGGTGTTTTTGACAGGTGATATTCCCACATTTCATCACATTACAGTTCTTGTGGGTTGCAAATTAATTAGATTTAAGAGCTGTATCTAGTATAATGTGATTAATGTCCATTTTCCCTACAATGCCCATGTAATTTGGAAGGAAATTTCCATCTGGATGTTTGTGGTATAAAGAAGAAACTGTTTTGGGGGGAAGATGAATTTTGTTTTTAATATAGGCTGTCAAAAGCCTGTGCAGCCCGCTAGCTCAGCAAAATTTGTTTGTAAATTAAGTGGATTGAACATTTTAAACAGAATGACTTTCCTGTTTTATGGGCAGTTGATATTGCTTTCTCAAAGACAGAGTACTGAATGCAAGGGATGAAAAGTGCACTTCCTGACTTAAAATATGTTTTCTCATTATAAAATTATCTTATAAAGGAAAATCCAATGCTATCCAATCTCTAGGCTTTATAATTACTGCATTAATACATGAATTGTAGCACCTATAATAATGTCCATGAATATATGCTAAATTGCATACACTGCTTTTCATTATGACTGAACTTCTGTTTTCCTAATTAAACTCTTCATTGAGTTCCTATATGCATGATGATATAGGGGAAAACCCGGAAACCACAACCTTCTGACGAAGTACATTTAATTTAATAAGACACTTAGAGGTACACTTTTCAGACTAGTTTCTGGTCCATACGAGCACAGATCCTGTCATTTATTCACAAAAGTTGTTAGCGTCCCTCTTATGCACTGCTTCTGTGTTTCCTTTAGTCCTCCAGCTGGCAAAAGCAAAGGTGGTGCAATGTTTTTATCCAGTAAATAGTGAGCAATTCAGATGCTTACTCGTGAAACAGACAAGAAGGCAGCCGGGATGAGCAGGAACTGCACAGCAAAGCTAACAGTCAGGCAGAGCAGAGCCAGAGTAGCACAGGCAGGCAGTGATCCCACTCTGGTAGTTACTATTTCAGGCCAAACTCACAGTAGAGCAGCTCTGGTGTAGAACTCATTAATTCATTTCTTTAATCCAGCAAAACCAAAAAGATGCAGTTCTAAAACCCACTAGCACATCAGGGAGCTCTGAGAAGAACAGATTTTTTTTAGTGTGGCCTAAGACTGTGGCAGATAGCAAATACAGGCTTTTTGCAGTGGCAGTGTCTAGAAGTCCAACAAGAGCCAAGCACTCTTTCAATATATGATTTATTTTCATTTTCATGCCAATTAGAAAAAGTTTAAAAATCTTCAAGAGAAATAAACTAAAACATGCACTGGGATCTCACTTCTAAATTTGGCAAGCTACAAGAAGAGAGTCATCCAATACAGAAAATTAGCCAGGGCTAGAAGCCAGAGCTCTAGCAGTTCAAATCAGATGATCCTCTCCTGAGAATATTTCCAACACTGCATCATTTGCAATGAATTTAAAAAGAGACAGCTGGCCTCAAAGCAAATACAGAAACTGCAATTCTTTGTTTAGCAAAGGCCAGATGCTCCCCTCTGCTTTGCAGCACAAAAGTGACTGTGCAGAGCAAAACTGGAGCATGGGCTAGGATCTGTTTGGGCCAGTGACAGCTGTTGAATGCAAAGATCTCCCCAAGGGGTAATGGACGCCTGGTCCCCCAGCACAATGGACTGATGTGCAGCTGTTCCAGGCTCACCCAGAATTCATCCATAGAAAAATGACATGAGATCCACAGGCTCCCAAGCCACCTAGTTTAAGCAAAAATGCCTTAGCTTTTAGTTTGGGGAACTTAACTCTGAATTCCACACCTAGACTTTGTCTGGGCTCTTTTCCTTGGAAATTGAGATATGATGGCTGTAGCAGACTGTGAAGCTGAGGTCAGGCTTTCTGTGTTGGGCCGTAGCTCATCCATGATCTCCTCTGCTTGTTTGCCCTCATCCTCAACCCAAACAGGCTGTGGTCACTTCAGACTTGTAGATCAGTTCTTGGAAACTGAAGAAAATGAGGAATGTCAGATTAAGAGAGGACTTTTTCAATCAATACTTTGTGTTGTAAATTGATCTCAGTCATTGATAAAGTAACTGTGAGTTTCCAATCTTAAAAACATCCCCAAATCTTGACCCACTCTCCCGCTGCTTCCGGTCCCTCTTGCTCACAGCCTGAGGCTCATCATCATTTTAGACTGAAACAGGACTTTTCTGCCCACCCACCACTGTCGGAATGTGTTATGCTAAAAATGGGCCTGATTTAGATGTGCACATAAGATCAAGATACAGCTATTCTGTATCTTGAACAGTCAGTATATGTTACAGCTGCATTATACCCTCAGCATGACCCAGGTAAACAAACCTGATCATTCTAGATGGAAATCTTTCTCTTCTTTTTCAGTGAAGAGCCAGATACTGACTAGAATTTAGCATGAGTTTCTATGGTGCATACATATTTCTGCTCAACACCAACACCACCTATGGGTTGTCTGAGCTGGTTTTTCTGAGATGATAAAGTTAATTTTTCTTTTTAGTGGCTTGTTGTTGAAAGTTGTTGTGCAGTGTTGAAAAGACATGGATGTTTTAGCCATTGCTGAACAGTGCTTACACAGCGTCAAGGTCTTTTCTGCTTCTCACACTGCCCCGCCAAGAAGTTGGGAGGGGATACAGCTGACTGGAACGGACCCCAACTGACCAAAGGGATATCCCATATCATATGACATCACGCTCAGCAATAAATTTTGGGGAGGAAGTGGGGGATGTTCAGAGTTACAGCATTTGTCTTCCGCAGTAACTACTACACGTGATGGAGCCCTGCTTTCCTGGAGATGGCAGAGCACCTGCATGCTGATGGGAAGTAGTGAAAGAATTCCTTATTTTGCCCTCCTTGTGTGTACAGCTTTTTCTTTACCTATTAAACTGTTTTTATCTCAACAATGAGTTGTCTCAGTTTTCCCCTTCTCTCTCCCCACACTGAGGGGGAGTGAACAGGCAACTGTGTGGTGCTTAGCTGCCTGCTGAGGTTAACCCATGACACTGTCCCACCATGAACTCATCTAAGCATGTAGCTGCAAAGCAGCTGAATTCTTGTGGTGGCTAATATTCTATAGCAAATTATTAATTTCCTGCACACAGCGGTAAAAGAGAGCAAGGTAAGCCAGATTTAGATGTTCAGAAAGTTAATTCCCTCATAAAGGCAGTTCTAACACACCAGGTCACTTACTTTCCCATTGAACAAATAGTTGCATTTCTGTGCATCTCTTATCAGCTTTCTTCTCTCAGTTAACAGGAGTGACAACACTGTATGAAATGTTTTTTTATTAATAAAAGTCTCTTACTGAGAAATTGTGTATCATGAGACCTGGTAATACTTCTAAGTGATACACTTCAAAGTGAACGGTAAATAGAAATTGCCCTCCTGCCAGAAGAACTTTCATAGAAAAACAAAAATACACTGAAAAAAAGTACCTCTTAAGGAAAATATCAGTCTTGTCAGCAGAACTGGTTGCATTTTACCCCTTAAGATGCTCATTGAGACAGTTTTAAAATTCTTTTTTTAATGTGAGGAATAAACCAAAGTAAAATGTTTCAAACTAAATGAAGTAGATTTTTTTTTTTTTTTTTTTTTTTTTTTTTTTTTTACATGAATCTACTATAGTAAAGTTTTGGACAGTATCAGAACTGAAAATATTTTCAGATTTTGTTTTAGTTTTAGAATGAACTGTAATTGGAATTTCAATGGCTTACATAGCCATTGAAGAAAAAAATAGCTCCGTAAGTTTTATTGTCGTTGTAAAGCAGCATATACATGATGGCTACCAGGCAATCCAGTCTTTTTGCTTCCTTCATACATTTCTCTGACATCTTTAAAACAAAGTATTTTAAAATCCTTTTTTTTTTTTTTTTGTGGAAAATTTTAGAGTTTTGGCTTTCCATTCTAGTTGCCTTCTAACCCTTCTGCAGATGTATATCTTGACTTCTTAGTGAATTTTGAGCTACTGGAGATTTTGCAGCGATGCTATGTTTGTCTATAAAGTAGGAATAGCCTGACTAGCCATCTGTTCCCTTATCAGAGGTAGTTTTCATCTCGTCTGTGGGATCAATGCACTTTCTGTTCTTTGCTATTCCATGGAAAACTATATTAATTTGCCACATAACCTCCTAGCCCTTGCAAGTTTTATATTAATATTACTTTTCAATCACATATTCTGCTTTAGAAATGCTTAAATATTAATTTCGCTTAAAATTCACAGAGGAAATTTAAGAATATTTGGGTGATTTCTCATTGAGTGAGAAGAAAGCCAGAAGCAACATACAAATTTGAGCACACAAAATTCAAGAGTCAACAGAAGTTAGTAACATAAATACGGTTGCAGAAGGAAGATCACTAAGGGTTTGATCACATGTGATACAGTAAATTTTGCTGACAGCACAAAATTCTGAAAATACATTACAATATTGTAGAAGGCCTAGTAACATTTCTACATTTTCTTAAGATTTTGCAAATGTATAAAACTTAATAACTTGGGAAAGCAGTTTCTACACTGAGTTGCTGCCTAAGGTGGAATATTGGTGGAAAATATCAGCCAAAACAGTTCAACTGGTTCTCTGAACAAGAGTAAGGAAAAAAGACTTTTTTTGCCATCATGTTAAAACATGCAGTTGACTTTTTCTTTTCAAGAGTTGCATGCCCAAAATCAGAAGTGCTTAATCTGAAATGTTGCAGTGCCTGTGTGCCTTCTGTTCTGTCCAGAAAGATCTGCTGGTGCTTGGCTGAATTATGAAGTTTTCTGTGTACTTGTTCACATTTGGCCTGGGTCTGAGGTCAGGGAACTTTTTCTCTCATTGTGTCATTGAATACCTCATAAGAACACATAGGATTTAAAATATTTTTGAAGAACTGCCTGCTTCAAACTGTGAGCAGAATAATAACTGGACCAGAATTATGGTGAGACTGTGAGAAAAAATAACAGGTCTGGAATTTTGGACTGACTGGACAGGGAGATTGGTAATTATTGCCAAGGGAAAAAATGATGTATGAACATAGAATCAATTAAAGTTTCATCATAGAGACTGGGAAAGGAAGTAGAATGATAGGAGCAGCTGGACACTGAGCTTAAGAGATAATTCAGGAAGGGCAGTTGGAGGTGGAACGAATGAGAACAAAGAGAATTGTGTGAAAGAGCTGGATAACAAAATATGGGGAGAAATTGTTCAGATGTGAAGGAAAAGGAAGGGAACTGAATCTGCTGTGTAGGGAGTGAAACTGCAATGCCAGGGCATGGGGAGAGCTGAGCATTAAAAAAAGAATTTTCTAGACCAGGCAATTGAACTTAAATTTCTGAGGAGTTGTTACTGGGACAAACTAGAAACTGAGAGTGGCCAAAGGTGAGGACACAGTAACAGAAAACAAAAAGGAGTGGGACCAAAAATTATTGAAAGGGAGAAACAGAAAGAGTTGAAATAGGAGGGAGTATAGAAAGAAAAGGTTACATCTACCTCACCATGTTCCCCTCTGCAGACTGGAAGTGACTGTCAAATTCCTGACTGAAAAGAATTAGATGTAAATTTCTCATATAATCTTAATTCACCCCTCCTTCCGTACATATCATATGACAGTTATCAAAACATATAGTTGGACAGTATTAGCTTCATCTATTGTACAAAACAGATCTGTATGGGGAACAACCAAGTTACATCATTGAGGAGGCTGTTCCTGTTACAGTCCTACTTCAGTTGTAGAATGTGAAATGTGCATGAAGAAGGAATTACAAGGAAAGAAAGGAGCTTATCTTGAAAAAGCCAGTGGATGTTTTGCCAACAGATTGCTGTTAGTTCCTTAGTTCAGTTCCTGAGCTGAGGATATCACTTAAATCAAGTATGTCACACATGTTCACTAGTACAGTGCTGCTCATTTTCTGGGAACATGTTATACCACTCCCTGGTATCTGAATTGCAAAAATACAGTACATTCATACTTCCAGCTTTAAATATACAATGGGAATTTCTTGGAGGGAGCAGGGGCAAAGGGGATCATGCAAAATCCTGAAAAATATCTTCACATGCCACCTTTTGGGCACTCAGAACAGGACAGACTGTCTATAATCTGCACAACTGATATTCATCCATAAAACGAAGCTATAGAACCTTATCATTTCACAAAATGTTAAGAATGTCAAAGATTTTCACACCTGTGAGCATAAGGTCACAAGGATGATGAATGCCACTAATTAGTTTCTGAGGAAGCAAAGAACTCTGTCTTCAGAGAGCATTTTGATGTGAGAAAAAACATATCACTCACTAACTAGCAAGAACAAAACAACCCCCCTTCTGCTTATCCTCTCTGTGCACCAGAAGAAGAAATGGGCCCTGTAAGAAAAATAATACTTCATTAGGAAACTGTGACATAATGAAAATGGACAGGGGAATTGCTTCTGAGTTCCTCAGGCAATTTTAATTCTGGAATTTCCTGACTGTATAATCACTTTTCAACCCTAATAGTATTCTTGGAAAGGAGTTATGTGTATTATTTTGCCAAGACTATTAAACTTTTGGAAAACCCTATTTATTTAAGACACAGTTGCTTGAAAATATTTTTTAAGTAGCTAGGAAATGAAATATGTTGTGTAAGAATAATAAATTGCAATTATTTCTCTCTAGTTTTCCCCAGCTTCCATTCTATGCTTTTTATATTCAGATAGATAGTAATCAACAAAAGAACAAGATAAGTTGTTTAGAAAAATTTGAATATTTATCAAAACTTAATGAATTTCTTTATGAGTTCAATGATCCTAAACGTTAATGAAATTCTTCCTTTCAAATTACATCTATAAAGTCAACATTATATAAGACATTGTTATCAAGGGTAAAACATTATTAAATTGCTGGTTTTACATTTACTAATCTGGAATGATGTTGTAGGTCAATGAAAAAGTATTCAAGATGTTTCTGGTTTTTAGACAAAGTAACACTTCATTCAAAGCACAACTACCCTTGCCCACATTTGGATACATCATTTCTTTCACACCAAAATTTTTTATTTATTGTTATATATTTAACAGTAGTTTTATAAAAGAAAAAAAAAGCTTGTATCAAGTGGTTTTATATTTCAGATAACCAATAGGAAATAAGAATCATATGATAACTTAAGGTTGATCCTAACTGAGCTTTTTGATTGAATGATTAAGATCAGTTTCACATGTCGTTTCAAACATCATGGTTAGTACCATCTTGAGAAACAACTAGAAGTTCCGTTAGTGATGAATGGAGCAGGACTATCACTTCCCCATGTAATATAACACAATGGGATCCAATGGCTTCTTATGTATGCTCATGCCCCAAGAAGGGCAACAAAGCTGGTGAAGGGTCTGGAGAACAAGTCTTACGAGGAGCGGCTGAGGGAACTGGGACTGTTTAGTCTGGAGAAGAGGAGGCTGAGGGGAGACCTTATCGTGCTCTACAACTACCTGAAAGGAGGTTGCAGCGAGGTGGGTGTCGGT
>JAYKAV010000533.1:1854224-1882010 GCA_035582835.1 Phoebastria nigripes | reverse complement strand
AAATAATAAAAAACCCCAAACCAAACAAAAAAACCCAGGGTTATGAAGGACTTCTGAATTTCTATCTACAGGCACAAACAAACAAGAATGTTCTGATTAAGTTCAGTCATTTTGTCAATTCTATACACAAAAAGTAATTGCCAAAGGTCCTTTGAGTTTAACAAATATTTTATTAAAGTTGAAAGAATATAAAAACAAAGGTAAAAAAAAAAACATTAAAGCCATAAAAATTGGCACTCTTACAAGTCCACAAAAACCAGTTACTACATTAAAGAAAAATCCAAGAAAAATACTATCCTTTACAGCATTGATTTAGTATGGAGACAAACTACTTCTGTACCTAATTAGATAGAAATTTTATTGTCAGCAAGGGGTAAAGCTGGAGGAGGAAGGAAGAGCAAAGAAGCAATGCTTAGAGAGGAACCACACAGCGTAATTGCCCTCAGACAAGTGGCACATGCACATTATAGCTAAGACAGTATGATACCACTGTCTCCCAAGGTCATACATACAGAAAAATGTTTGTTTAGCAAGATAAAGGGACCAAATATTTTTGTCAAGAAAATAAAAGATCACAGTTCAACTGTTTATAGAATTTCAGATGTTATGGTATATTCTTACCTTTTGCAGACTAGTAGGATTTAGCTGGGTTTTATCTATTATTTTCACAGCAACCTTGGGAAAAAAAAAACAACCATGGATTATTAAACTCAGAAAAATATTTGAACAAAAATATATCACACCTCTGTGAGCAAAAGCATAGATGTGCCTGTAAGACATGCATATATGTCTGCTTTTATGCATTTCATCAAGCAAAATTTCTCACCTATTAGGACCTACCAGCAGGAGCTCAGAACTTTGGCACCAAATGGTACCACCAAGGAATCAGTTTTATACTTCTGTCAGTGTCTGGACAGAACAATGTTATCCTGTCCACTGCAAAATCAGGCCCTCCAAACACAAGGTCTATCTATCAAAAGATTTCAATATCAAGGATCTATCTATCTATCCGTAGATTATCAATATCAATGAAATCTATCTATCAATAGATTTCTCTTTGGTTTTGGAAATGCTTGGGGATGAATGGACCCCCTCCCAGCCCCAAAATATCCCTTGATGTGCCACTTTTTGATCTCTTCACCACATTTTAAAAAAAGGGGCAAGTGGTTAGAGGGAGAAAACTCAGGCACCTCAGGTACCTTTTCTTATATCCTTAAACAGCCTCTTTGCATCTTCCTTTATGATGACAAAAAATGTGCTGCTTCTATTCAGAAGAGAAAGGTAAAAGAATAACAGAAACATTTATTATAAAGATAGCCAAAGAGAATATAAAACTCACTGTCAGCCTTTTGGTTTTTTTAAAGGCTTACCTCTCTTCCAGTAAGCACATGCCTTGCCAGTTTCACTTTGGCAAAATTTCCTTTTCCTATTGTTTTCAGTAAGCGATAATTTCCAATGTGAGGATGCTCTTCATTGGTAGACGTAATGGAGTTTCTACACCGGGGGATGTTTTGTCTGCTACTTGACTTGATTGGCTGGACATGTGGTTCAGTGTATCCATCCACAGAGGTATGCTGGAAGGCAGATAAAATAGTTGGGAATTTAGCTACTTGGATTTTAGACAGTCACAGCAGAATAGACTAAAAGCATAAAAAGGTGTAGAGGGGAGTCATTTATTTACTTTTACAAGTATTACTGGTAACTTTGGATGGTAGCTTAAGCAGAACATGCTGTCTTTGGGCAGAGTTTGATGCATGTCTTAAGAAAAAAGTCTGCAGAAAGATTTTACCAGCTCCAAAAGTAAAACTAGAGACACCTAGGCAGTAATCAACAAACCATTACAGACTTTTTTTTTTTTTTAATATGAAACTATGCCAAACTATACACTATACCACTATGTTGCAAATAAACTTGTCTCATCATAACCAAATTTAGTCTTTTAAAAATACACAGTACAAAAAAAATATTTGTATTTTGGCATATTTGGAAACAAGGTTTCACTCAATTATTTTTTTCTTAACTTCTTCATCTCAAGTAACATTATGAGAAAAATATTTTATCAAGTAAGCTTTGTTCCCCAAATCTGTTTGCATCTTTTTGTAAGTCACAGAAGTTCTCATTCAAGTAACAATCTACATCTTTATTTTAAAATAATAATCTATTCTTAAAAAGAAAACTCCATGATATCTCACAAATACATTTTAAATCTCAAAAAGTCTGAAGAACTAAAAGGATGTTATTTTTAATGCATGCCAACACATCATCCCACATTAAATGTTAGTCACTGAAATCTGCAGTGCTTCTGTATTCTAAGTATATAAGGGGCAAGACATAGACGGGGCTTGGAAATGTTCCAAGGAGAAACCAAAATAACAGAAGATATCAAAGGGGTGTTAAGGGTTTCGGTATTTCAAATGCTTTCTAACATTAGTGGCAGATGGGTACAAAAGTTTAACAGGTAAAATTTAGCCTCTAATCTTTTAAGCTACAGATTTTAAGGCAGGCAAATACTGTAGGTAGAACCAGTGTCTTCTCAGAGCAGTTTTTAGATTTTTTAACAGAAAGGCATGCTTACTCCCAGCTCACTCAGTTCCTGCTAAGCATAAAGCACCAACAAAACTCAAGACACCTTAATATTTTCCTATTTCCTATTACCCACTGCTTCAATCAAAAAGTCGGTATCTCGATATCTTTGTACAGAGCACCAATTGAGCCTGTTTCTTTACAGACCGAAGGTTTCCAGATCTTTGACCTTAAGCTGAAAGCAGAGTCAGAAGGCAGCGGGAGGTTTCACTGTTTCTCCCAATACCCAGCCTAACGTTGGTCGATGCTCATCTCACCTGTCATTCCTTATGCAAGTAATTACTTTCTTATACAAAACAGAATTTAAAGTACCACTTCCAACTTCAGCATACACTTATTACAAACTGAAGTCAGTCCCCTCCTGTAAACACCCAGGCTTACAGATAGTCCCACTGAGCCGAGCGGAGTTATTTCAGGACATAAGCACTAGTAGAATTGGGAAAACTAGCAAACAGCTGCAACACAACCGGAAAAAACAAGGAGTATACCACAACGAGAATGTTCTTCCCAAATGTAGCACAGCTCTGCTTACATCACCTCCAGCATTATTAATTATTCACTATGGCCAGGAGAACGGTCCTAAATATAATTTTCTGTTTGTCTTTTCATTAACTGAGTCTTCTCTGCAAAATACTACTACACCCCCACTGCTAAACTGTTTTCCAAATTACTGCAGAACCAAGCAAGCCAGGCATGTTTAGATTCTGTATATCAGACAAATTTATTCAACCATGAAATAACATGCTAGCAATAGTATTTATCCTTTAGAAGCACATAATTAAAATACTTTCTGTGGACTTGGAAAGAGAGGATCAGAAGGAGAGCTCCAGGCAAAGAGGCTTTGAAACATTCCTTCAACATTGGACACTAGTCCTACATGTGATAAACCAGAGCCCAAATAAAAGTCTCGCCTAAGAAAACACCCCGCAAGATCAGTATTTTTATGGTGCTAATAATGAATATTATAGCCACACCTAGAACCCCATCCAGAGCGACAGCACTATGCTATACAAGCAAGTTTTAAAAGTCTTTGAGCTTATTTATGCACACAATTAGATCTTCACTACTTGAAATACACAGCCTACCAGAAGCATTAGCAACCCTAATATCAATTGCCAATTTCATACGCTTCATAGGATTAGCCTACGTCCAGTAGGTACTTGAAGGGATCTTTTAGATAAGCTGTTGGATAGGCAAGCAAAACCAATCCCATAGGCAAAGCACAATTTGGCTTCACAGGATAGATAATTTTATGCAGATTTAACAGGGAAATCAGTTATTTAATCATAATGACAATATAACACAGAACCAAATCTGAAGAGGAAAAAAAAAAAGTAACAAGGTTTATGGTCATGATGATTCTGGATTTTAGTCTTTTTGTGACAGAAAAAGTAAGCCCCTCCAGAAAGTTTCTTAATTATTCCCTCTTAGACAGATTAACTTCTAAGTCAACCCTTCTCCCCAGCTATGCCCAAGGATGACAGAAAACATCCATAAAGAAGGTCAAGTTTCTTAGTTTGTGAGCTACATATATATATGTGTGTGTGTATATAAAATTTCTGAATTTGAACAGCACTGAATGAAATTCATGTTATTCTTCCAAGTCTTGCAGTAGGCCTCTCTTTTGCACATAAACAGCTTGCTATTGTTGGAAAGTACAGAGGAATTTAAACTAGAAACTCATCAACTTCTAGAAATCAGCATTCAACGAAATTGAAACATAACAAGGTTAAGATGTTGAAAAACAAAAAATCAAGTTAGGTCAAATAATGGTATCTCAGAGATTATTTCCAAACAATGCTAAAGCTGAGTTCCACAGAAGCATGCAATATCCACACTATCTAGAAAGGCTATGTAGTTTTAAGATCTTTCTGGTCCATTACAATACGTTCATTCATTATGCATCAGCTACTATGTGGCTATTTAAAAATGTCATTTCAGAAAAACAATCTCTAGATTCTGAGAAATTTTTCAGGGTGCTGGAAACAAGGGGGCTGTAAAAACCAACACTCTCCTTCAAGTCTGCTGCCATCCGAAAACAATTCCAGCTAACAACCTGCATTTCCTACACAAGATTTTAATTAGGGATTCTGATATTTCTCTAGATACCTTGATAATCTATCTTAACATTATATTTTTTTATATATATATATATAAAAAATGTAGTGGGAAACACTACCTTACATCATAAACATGACTCCCTGTATGTTCAGTTTATGTCAGTGTTAAATAAAATGTCTAGAAATCAACACATAAAATTAGTGTTTCTTAAAATAAAATGCAATTTTAAACTAAAAAGGTGCAACAGTAAAAAAAGTTTAGAGCTGAAACAGTATATTAGAGCAGCCATTTAGGTATTTTGCATATTAGTCAAGTCTTAAAAAAAAAAACAAAAAACAAAAAAACAAAAAAACAAACCCCACAAAAAAATCCCCAAGAAAAAACGCATACAAAACAAAGCCCACCACCTTTTCAGAAATCTCCAAAAAGTAATTCTAGCATTCAATTTTAGATTGCAACTGAAGAGAGCTCAATTAACACTTATTACTCCTTACTAGGTTTGTTTCTGACACGTTCCATTAGAAGTATTACAGAAAGTCAATGGCACTAAAACACAAGAGAGTTAACCTGACCCATTGCTTCCCCAAGACTTGTTTACCCAAGGCAGCTTTGCAAAAGCAAGATGACACGATGCCCAGACACACTGTCTTTGAGAAAGTGCAGAAGAACTAAGCCCACCAAGTAGATACAAAGTGTGTGCCCCTCTACTTTACTTATTCAGCATCCTTTAGCCACTTAGCTAGCCACTGGGGTAGTATTCTCATGGCTTATACACTGTAATTAAACTTACATCATCACATATATTAACTGCTCTTACAGCTTAGTCTTAAAAAGTCCCCAAAACTATTCCAGCCACCAAACCACACAGTCCTCCTCAATCAAACAACACTGAAGGCCTCTATAGTCCTTCTGAGTAATGGGGTAACTTCCACACGTTGATCTGCCTACAAATACACCTCACTTGATTAAGCAAACATCTTAGTCCTGAATTCTCCCTTGAATTTCTTCTTGAATTACTGCAAGGCAAATTCCTTGGTATAGTCAGCCCATGGAAGCAAAGTATGCACATGTGGTGCTAGAAAAGGCACATCATCACATTTCCTCTCTCAATATTATCTGCTGTTCTGAACTTAAGTTTCTTGCAGCCAGTTTCTATATTCATAATTCCAAACATTTTCAAGCATGTGCCACACACATGAGCATTTGTAACAGCTGTCATATTTTGCAAGGTAATCAAAACAGCTAGCCCAGACAGTGGGAGTCTGAAGGGTTTAGAAGACAGTCTTCTAAACAGCTCTGATCTGCAACAGCTTTGATTCACAATACAGGGGAAGGAAAGGGGAGAAAGATGAAAAGTAATGTCCTGCATGTCCAGCTGCTTTCATGTTTTAACTGCTTGCTGTCTGTAACTATTCCCTTAGGACCCAGGAGCTGCTAGCAAACCACCTCAAGCAAGTCTTTTTCTTTTGCTTAAGTAACAAACCAACCAAACCAGAAGAGCCCAATTTTTTGAAAGATCTTGGTAAACCTCAATGTAGAAACCAACAGAGATGTTCAGATCAGCTTCTTCTACATCACATATCAAGAGTACCCAGAGGTCCAGGTTTACGGGTATGAAACGCAGTGCAACTCTGAACTGCACGAGATGATARTACCTGATCCATCAGTTAGTGCCAGAAGAAGGGATTCACTCCTCTTACAGGTAAACCTCACATCTGCACAAAACCACAGCTTACTCTTGCCACATGCACCCCTCACGTCATACTACAATTACTAAAGCACCTCTGATCTCAATCAAAACATTAATACAGCACTATCTACTCTAATTTTTCATACCTCTCAGACATGTAAGAAAGTGCTTTGGAGAGGACAATTAAAAAGACTGAATGTGTGTGTACGCACACATGATTCTTTTCATAATTTCTTATCAGCAATTAAATGCATACTAGATTGGGAATGCATGATAGAAACTTTGTTATTAAAAAAACCAAAACCCAAAGCAGTCAACCTACTCCACTGAAACAGGGTAATATGCAGGACTCAGCTCAGAAAAACCCAAGAAACGAACAAACAAAAAAAACGYAGTGAGGGAAAAAGTATGTACAGATTTTAAATCAGATACCAAGGTCAATGCATGGCAGAGACAGGAAGGAATCAGACAAAATTGTGAAAAGTTTGTCTTTCACTTGTACCCATATCCTCACCCAGCTCACACAGCCTTTCCAGAAGCGCACAAAGAAAATACTCAAACACATGCATGTGCATCTTTCTGTTTATATCAGATTTACATAATATGTAGGAATTCCAGGCATGAACTTTTGAAAGAGCTTGAAGCTATCAGCAATAAGAAACAAAGATTTTGAATAAAGCTGGCCTCGGTCAAGCATATGGAAACATTTCATTAACTGATGCTGTAACTCTGAAAAGCATTTTATATAAAACTTTTTTTAAAAAATCCAAACTATAAGCATGGAGTTCAATATATAGCATCAAGTGAGATACTAAGCAAAATAAATTCCTCTTACTCTTTTTTTGTATATCTTTCCTTTTCTTCCCAATTGTAGTATTCTGTATTTCAAAAAAACAACTTCAAAGCTAATAGTAAAACATTTCTATTGCAAGGTGAAGTACAATCCCTTCAGGTCATTACACAATAAAGATTCCTTTCTAAAAGCATACATATACGCTGGTGATAGGTAAACTTATGCTGAGCATTGAGTAAATCTTACCCTGTGCTTGTTACTATGGTATCTAAGGCCCTTAGAAGTTTTGGTGAGTTTTTTTGTTTTGTTTGGGTTGGTTGGTTTGTTTAAGTGCTCAACATAGCTATATGAGTCATATCAGAAATAAGTTTCCCAACTTCGAGACAGAATTGTTTTCCTAATCACAAACTACACATAATGCAATGTTTACAACACGTACTTGAAGACATCTAGGATAGAAAACAGCGTACCATCTACCAGTGCAGCGCCATACGCAGCTACCCAATGGGTTTCAAAAGTTCATACATGAGGTTCTTCAGAAGACTTGTAATTTTCATATGGTGACACTAACTGTCATAAATCCTGTCCGTGTTATAGTAAGCTTGCTCACAGTTGTTTTTTTTCTTTGTTAACACAATAGTAATGTCATATGGAAGGGTGGAGTTCATTATCACATAGCATCACAGATACTTTTAATTTAAAAGATAAAAACAAAAAACAAAAAACCACAAAAAACCCACAAAAACAACAACAACAAAAAAACAACACACCGGTCCTCCCCGAGAAGTCAGCCAAAACATTTCAGAAAAACAAGTACCTTCATAGCATTAAACCAGGTCTTGTAACCTGAACTCAGCTAACACGCTTCCTCCTCCCTGGGCCCGAAGCCCTCGGCCCAGCCAGGCGTGCAGGTGCAGAAGAACAGGACCTTCCTGCCTTTGTTCCATTTCACTCAGAATTGGCACAGTTATTTCAACCTGGCACTTTCCTTCCTGACTCATCCCAAACACACAAACAAGATTTTCCAGGGCTAATTCAGGACAGTCGGCCCATATCATCTCCATTAATTGCTATGACAAAACTGAACCCTCCCTGTAGCCCCAGTGAAAATTGAGACAAGCCAGCTAAAAGCTCCTACAGTAAACCACAGGTGGAACCGAGGAGGGGGGAAAAAAAAAAAAAGGGGGGGGGGGGGGAGTTTTTCCCCAAAACGCTCCTATGTTTACTCTTTTTTTTTTTTGTCATTTGGTGTAGTATTAGAAGCTACAGTCAGCCCTATCAAGCAAAAGCGTAAAACATTTCCTATCTTGTCAAAATAAAATGGTTAATGTCCCTCATCCATGAAACCTAACACGAACCCGTGTTTCTGAAGAAAAAGCGCTTATGGGAGGGGGAAGGAAGGAGAAAGGCTATTCCTGCTGCAGCCTCCTGGACACATTTAAACACCGCCCTTCACACAGAGAGAGTTCCTTGAACATTTCTTGCCAGCCATTGCTCTTTCCTTGGGAGGTGATCAGTTTAACCTCACCAGTCTTTTTTGTCTTATTTCATGAGATCTTCAAACCTGCCAGCACAGAGCTCCCGGTGAGCGTTCCCAGCTCAGCCAGGACATCTTGCCAGCACCTGGAGACGCAGGCAGCTACGGCACACTGCTGCTAAATGCCACGGCACTCACAGTTTGCTCAAAAACTCTCAGTAAAACAAAAAGAAAATGAAATGCTAATGTTGATTGTTAATTGAACCAACCAAACAAGAACAGGAACACACCCAGAAAGCAAAACTTCTGGCAAAGGAAACTGGCAGGAGTTTTCATTGCACTTATAAATGATGCAGCCAGGTCATTCTTCAACCGGCCTGATGAAAATGTTCTGATTGTCTAGAGCTTAATGTTGGTGACAATAGGGTTGAGTGTTTATGGGTAAGAATCAGGGGGAAGGCCAACAAGGCAGATATCATGGTGGGAGTCTGTTATAGACCACCCAACCAGGATGAAGAGGCAAATGAAATATTCTGTAAGCAGCTGGGAGAAGTCTTACAATCGCTAGCCCTTGTTCTCATGGGGGACTTCAACTTACCAGATTTCTGCTGGAAATACAACAGCAGAGAGGAAACAGTCTAGGAGGTTCTTGGAGTGTGGAAGATAACTTCCTGACACAGCTGGTGAGGGAGCCAACTAGGGAAGGCGCCCTGCTGGACCTGTTGTTTGTGAACAGAGAAGGATTTGTAGGTGATGTGACAGTTGGAGGCCATCTTGGGCATAGCAATCACAAAATGATAGTTTTTGATTCTTGGAGAAGTAAGGAGGGGGGTCAGCAGAACTGCTACCTTGGACTTCCAGAGGGCAGACTTTGGGCTGTTTAGGAGACTGGTTGACAGAGTCCCTTAGGAGGCAGGCCTGAAGGGCAAAGGAGTCCTGGAAGGCTGTACATTCTTCAAGAAGGAAATCTTAAAGGTGCAGGAGCAGGCTGTCCCTATGTGCCAAAAGACGAGCCGGCAGGGAAGACCAGCCTGGCTGAACAGAGAGCTTTGGCTGGAGCTCAGGAAAAAAAGGAGAGTTTATGACCTTCGGAAGAAGGGGCGGGCAACTCAGGAGGACTACAATGATGTGGTGAGGTTACGTAGGGAGAAAATTAGAAGGGCGAAAGCCCAACTTGAACTTAATCTGGCTACTGCTGTAGAAAACAAAAAAAAATGTTTCTATAAATACATTAGCAAAAAAAGGAGGGCTAAGGAGAATCTCCATCCTTTATTGGATGCGGGGAGAAACATAGTGACAAAGGATGAGGAAAAGGCTGAGGTACTTAATGCCTTCTTTGCCTCAGTCTTTAATAGTAAGATCAGTTGTTCTCTGGGTACCCAGCCCCCTGCACTGGAAGACAGGGAGCAGAATGAAGCTCCCATAATCCAAGGGGAAATGGTTACCAACCTGCTACACCACTTAGACACACACAAGTCTATGGGGCCGGATGGGATCCACCCGAGAGTGCTGCGGGAGCTGGTGGAAGTGCTCACCAAGCCACTTCCAATCATTTATCAGCAGTCCTGGCTAACCAGGGAGGTCCCAGTTGACTGGAAGTTAGCAAATGTGACGCCCATCTACAAGAAGGGCCAGCAGGAGGATCCGGGGAACTACAGGCCTGCCAGTCTGACCTCAGTGCCAGGGAAGGTTATGGAGTAGATCATCTTGAGTGCCATCACGYRGCAYGTACAGGACAACCAGGTGATCAGGCCCAGTCAGCATGGGTTYATGAAAGGCAGGTCCTGCTTGACTAACCTGATCTCCTTCTATGACAAGGTGACCHGYTTAGTGGATGAGGGAAAGGCTGTGGATGTTGTCTACCTAGACTTTAGTAAAGCCTTTGACACCATTTCCCACAGCATTCTCCTGGAGAAACTGGCGGCTCACAGCTTGGATGGGCATACTCTTCACTGGGTAAAAAATGGCTGGATGGCCAGGCCCAAAGAGTTGTGGTGAATGGAGTTAAATCCAGTTGGCAGCCAGTCACAAGCGGTGTTCTTCAGGGCTCAGTATTGGGGCCAGTTCTGTTTAATACCTTTATCAATGATCTGGACAAGGGGGTCGAATGCTCCCTCAGTAAGTTTGCACATGACACCAAGTTGGGCGGGAGTGTTGATCTGCTTGAGGGTAGAAAGGCTCTACAGAGGCATCTGGACAGGCTGGATCGATGGGCTGAGGCCAACTGTATGAGGTTCAACAAGGCTAAGTGCCGGGTCCTGCACTTGGGTCACAACAACCCCATGCAACGCTACAGGCTTGGAAAGCTGCCTGGCAGAAAAGGACCTGGGGGTGTTGGTCGACAGCCAGCTGAATATGAGCCAGCAGTGTGCCCAGGTGGCCAAGAAGGCCAATAGCATCTTCAATGGCTTGTATCAGAAATAGTGTGGCCAGCAGGACGAGGGAAGTGATTGTCCCCCTGTACTCGGCACTGGTGAGCTGCAGCTCGAATACTGTGTTCAGTTTTGGGCCCCTCACTGTAAGACAGACACTGAGGTGCTAAAGAGTGTCCAGAGAAGAGCAACAAAGCTGGTGAAGGGTCTAGAGCACAAGTCTTATGAGGAACGGCTGAGGGAACTGGGGTTGTTTAGCCTGGAGAAAAGGAGGCTCAGGGGAGACCTTATCTCTCTCCACAACCACCTGAAAGGAGGTTGTAGTGAGGTGAGTGTTGGTCTTTTCTCCCAAGTATGAAGCGATAGAACAAGAGGAAATGGCCTCAAGTTGTACCAGGGGAGGTTTAGATTGGATATTAGGAAAAATTTCTTCACTGAAAGGGTTGTCAAGCATTGGAACAGGCTGCCCAGGGAAGTGGTTGAGTCACCATCCCTGGAGGTATTTAAAAGATGCGTAGATGTGGCGCTTAGGGACGTGCTTTAGTGGTGGACTTGGCAGTGCTAGGTTAATGGCTGGACTTGATGATCTTAAAGGTCTTTTCCAACCTAAACGATTCTATGATTCTATGAAAGGCAGGAGAAGAGATACATGAAACAACTTACAGTTCAGGATCACTTCAAGCACATGGAGCTTCTGAATTGTTTGCAGGACTATAAGAAATGGAAAATACTTTAATATTGAACTTTAAAACTGAGGGGAAAGGGCTATTTCTACAGTCTGGAGACTACAATCTGGAAACCTGAGGCTTTTCTCCAGATGAGGAGAATGGCAGCAAGAGGCAAAAGAGTTACCAGATTATAGAGCTAAGCATCTCATACTCGCGATCAAACAACCAGTCTTCTGGGCCAGCTGAGGTTTCTTCTGCAGAAGGAAAACATACACACAGCTAATTGGGACCAGGCTCTGAATCCCAACTCATTCTTTCTCTCAAAGGTTATGAAATGGGAATTTTTTCCTTGCCCCTTGCATACCTAAAGGAAGAGTCCACATGTGGCATGATGGCTGCTGAAGCCAACCTAACACTGCTTACATGCCTGCACCCACTTAGAACTGCACTACCACTGGTGCAGCGGGATGGAGAGCCAACACAGGGAGCCAAGCCAGACAAAACCTAGCAACTCTCTCCCTGAGCATGTGCACCCCCAGACAGTTTCTCAAGCATCAGTGCAGGCCCAAGGAGAAAGGGGAACGCCCAGCCTGGGGAAGACGGGGCCACAGCAGCTCCATGTGAAGCTCTTGTGGAACCACACAGTCAGGTTAGGAACGACATGGAAAAGAAAATTGATCACACCACTTTTCTTGATAATCCAGAGGCAAATCAACACCAGTACTGAAAGTTTACCTAGGAGATACTTATTCCCATTCCACAACAAGGTAGAAAACCAGAAGAACGGGGGGAAAAAACCCCAAAAAACCCACAAACAAATAAGTAGACTTGCTTATTTGTGTTGTTTACCTGCACTGGCTGCGTGAGACAGAAGAGCACACAATGCGAGCTTAAGAAGCTACCCTTTAGGAGTGACATGCATGGGCAAAGCACCCTTAGCATTTGTGCTACATAAAGGAGAAAATTAAGTTACTCCTTTAGCAAGCTGGACAGCATTTCTAAAGTCTTTACATCCCCATTACTAGATTCATCCAACAGATCCAATGACGAATCCATCAAGACAGATCACCATCTTATTTTGAAGACTATTTTACCTCAAGGTCTTATTAACTTTCTGAAGTAAAGCCTGCTTCTAAAAAGCAATGAGATGACCAATTAAAATATCCAACCTGATGGCAATACATACTAATTGATGCACACGTCCTGGAAAAGAAACTGTAGGGCAACACAGGACTCTGATGTTTCAGGATCATATCAAGCTATGTTTCAAATGAAGTTACCCAATATTCTTTTGAGACATACCTTTATGGATCTTGAAAGTCTAATTTAAAGGGTATAGAGACTCATCTTAATGTTTCCCTTCATACAGTACAGTACACAACACAAACATATCTAAAAGTAGTTGGGCAACCAGTTCATGTTGAGAATTAGAAGAGCAGAAAATTGCATGGACCTACAGCAGATTAATAGGGCTTATTTCATGCCCTTCCACAGCAGCTGCAGCCTTCAGGGGAGGGGCAGGGAATCCTTCCTGACCTGGAGAGCACTTTCATGGCCTCTTGCACTAGAGCATACCAGCTTAGTTTCTTCAACTTCAAGGCTTGATAATATTTTCTGGTCCATCTCTCTGCAGCAAGGCCTTCTGATGTCATTAACAAGTTTTGCCTCAGAGGACTGAAGTGCAGAGTGCCTACTGGACCCCATCTGCCAAGGAGATGCAGTTTTAATATTTAAGCCAGGATTTAATCAGACTCAGCATTCTGCAGACATATTTTTTTCATAAGCATTGATACAAAGGTTAACTTTCTGAGGAGTAATGCATATTTTGGCACAGGAAAACCAGCTGCCTTCCTAAGAGGAGGAAGCACCTTAGATGGCATGGGACACTTCTACCAACGAGCCTGCACTCAAGCAGCATTCAGTTACAATGGTTTCGTCTACCGAGAACAGTCTATCAGAGTCTGATCTGATGGCAGGAGCTGCAGATAAAGTTACAAGGACACCACTAAACTTAGCTGGTCTTCTGAAAGCATAAACCATGTTTTACATATAGAGCAAGATTATGATGATGTATCTAAGCCAGCAGGTGTAGTGGGACATGAAGAACTCAAAGAAAAAAAAAAAACAAAGCAAAATGAAGACAGTCTTCTGCTGAGTGCTCTCTGCCCTGTTTTTCTAGCAAGTGTTAATTAACAGATCAAATAAAATGTTCTCACTTGGCCTGTAGTAACTATTCACCTTTATGTGGATAACGCTACACCACATTTCAACTTAGCAAATATATTCCCAGCCTTGCAGAGATTTATGCTTAACTTTAAGCTGTCCAAACACTGTATGCCCCTTGGACCAGCTCATATCTTATGATCAAAGAGTGCGCTCTACGCAGAGCTCAGACTACAATCTCCTCAGAGCCCCTTGTTTCTAAACTCATGCAGCCACCTATTTTAATCTTTGGGCTTCAATTATTTATGATCACAAACTACCAGAATTTAGCACTTTAGAAATATATGCAGCTAGGAAGCTAAATTGAAAAAAGGAAAAARAAAGCAAACAGCAGCAATATTCCTCAAAGATTTTGCAAAGTATGTAATACAGCTAGAAAAAATAAAATAAAAATATTTATTTATATGCTTTAAACAGGCAGATACAGTAATACAGTACATAATGAATACTGACAATCACACATATACCGCAGGTATCTGTCAATGTACTGAATTCAAACCATAAACAGAAATCATGTGTGAGTATAGCTGAGATGTAAAAGCCAAACAAGAAAAAGAATGAACATAGCAAATTAAATAGTCCATATTACATAAGTCAGCAAAGGAAGTGAAAGAAAAAACATCACAGGATGCAAAGAAAATATTAAAAACAATAGATGCTGGATTTACCCAGCCCATTAAAATAAAAAGATAGGAAAATGTGGAAGAAATAATGTACATATATGTATAGGTAAAGCTTAAGAATACAAGCCAAAGAATCTACTATTAAAGGGTTGAACAAAACCTAATATGTATTCAAAATGAATACAGTCATTAAAACAAGCAGCCAATCCAACAATAAGAAAAAAGTACAAAAAAAGAAGTATGACTTTCTCTCTCCAGTCCTTGACAATCAGTGGSTGAGGAATCCCAGATCCCCAGCTATGGTCTTTAGACACTACTCCAGCCTGCAAGCTGTCGAAGTCAGGCATTTCCAGACTTCTTTACGTAGATGGTGAGGTACAGCAAATAACCAGTAGCAGCAATGGTGGCCTCCAGCTCACCATTAGCAGTGGCAACTCTTGGTTCTGTCCTGGATATCGAAACAGTTTGGATAACATTAGAGCAATCTGTCTTACAGTCTGGAAATCCCCAGTTGAGGTGGCTTACCTAATCAGATGCTGTCTCGTATTAAAACAGGAATTAATTTGATTCAGTCTTAAGGAAGGGAAAGTCAGGAAAGCAGAGAAGTCATGGGAACCCGAGGACAATGTCAGCAGGTGACAGGAACTATCAACCTCCCTACCAGCAACTGGGAATCCGTCCTCAAAACCTTAAAGGAGAGTCATCCTTACGCAGATTTCAAATGGACATCATGGAATTATTCCAAGTCTTAGGATGGGTCAGACAGCAAAGTTATGTTCTGTCTTCCACCATCAGGCTGCCAAGGGTCCCTCTCCCACCCACAGCCCTAAGATGCTCCTTGCCTCTTAAGAGATGAGGAAAGCCACAGCACTGTATGAGACATGACCACATATCCCCTTATGCAATGTTGCGATTCCAAAATTATCACAGGCTCACCGGGAACTCCATCTGTATTTTTTTTCCTTAATTTACCAAACTAACTAGAACCCTTCCAATCCCAGGGGATGAGAGCTATTGCATTAAATATCTTTCTCATTTCACCAAGCAGCTAACAAAGAATCTATTCATTTTCTACCATGTTCCTACCACCCAATAACTGACCTGAAATCAGGCACAGCTTTCTACCCTTTCTCAAAAATTATCTGAAGGTAAACGTAACTCTAATATATGATAACCATACTACCTGCCAATATACTTGACAGTCTCCCAGTTTGCTTCCTTCTTTTTTCTGTTTGTCACCCACTGAGCTAGTCTTAGTAATATCTTCAATTAAATCAAGACAATATTAGGAAAATGGCTAATGCACCATTAATATTTCACTTCATCATAATAACTTTAGTCTAATAGTCAAGTGCTATATTTAACTCAGCTTCTTCAGGTTGGTAATGATTATGTGAAGGGAATGAAAACAAACAGATGGATACAGGAGTCCAGTCTGTCTCTTCTATGCTACTGCAGAAGGCTTGACACCACTCACTTTGAAAATAATTCTATTTAAACAGAATATTACACACCACTAGGAAATGGATTCAACAAGTAATGGTGAAAAAGCTTGTACACAAAACCAAAATACAAAGTTTTACAAAAGGTCACACAAACAAAATAACAACAACAACAACCACCAATATTTTATCTTGTAGTATTTAGAAAGCATCAAATTTGATTTTGATATCGGCACTATACTTCTGCAATCACTGGATAAGCAAGAATAGCTTTCTTAAAAAGGACCTTTAAATGCAATTTTTATTTTATCAGTCTACTTCGCTTTGCACAGGTTGGGGGATTAGATTTCCCTCAGCCTGTCTACAAACACTGCTGTAGGCATATATTCTCTAATAATAATTATGTCTTCCATTGACTAATTCCAGCATCTGTATTAGATAGACCCTCATTGTTCACACCAACTTTCTGTAGATAAGATTTCTCTAGACTATGCAGTAGATGGAGCAAGAGTTTCATTGTGAAGTGCTTTCATAAATTTTCTTTGTTCATGTGCATCTTATGTCCATCACTGGAAGAAAGAACTCTAAAAAGCAGCCAGCCTTGTTCATTTAATATTAAATTAAGAAAAGCAAATTTGAAAAGCTATTATAYGTAGGTATGCCTCGTAAAGACTACTCAGACAGTATTATTAATATTTTCTGTATACATCTCATTGTATTGAATGATTACAATTGTTATTCCTTCTGGAGTCTGATCTTAAGGAGAAAATATTATTTTAGTCCTTCACCAAGTAATGACATTTTCCTGATTTTTTTTGACCACCGGTAGACAGTCCTGTAATAATTGGTGGGGGAAGAAAATCTGATTACTGTTGGAAAAAAATTACTAAATAAAAACACAAATGCTTTAAAGAATTCTATTACTTTCAATCGGTAATATTATCTGGAATAGAGATATGAGTAAATACATTACACATGTAATCCATTTGTGGAAAACAACCATATCCTCTGTAAGAGCTCAACGTAGCTTTTAACAGGCTAAGGTAATTTCCACGGCAAAAATCAGACTCTTCTTAATGCGCGAGATTCTCTGAATTTTTGAGCTATGCCTCCGATTATTTTAAGTAATGACAGAAACATCTAAGAATTAGAAAAAGATACTTATATACAACTGAAGCCAAGCATGCACTCTCAAAAGGAATTTCAGATATTTACTGTTTAAGCACAAGTAATTTACACTGCTGCTACACGTACTGCAGTATGCTCTACACTTTGCTTCCCTAACTCTGCAATTCTTGCACATTAAATTCCTCACGTACCTGCTGAGTTTACAAAGAAAATCTCTCTCTACAAATGACATTATAAAATTGTATGTCCTTTCTAACATCATTATAAAGCTTTGGTTACTCTCTGCTGTTATCTAGAAGAAGAAAGCACAGTAACTTTACTAGCAGGGAGGGAAGGAAATGCAGAGTGAGGAAAATATAGTCTAACCAATGAGTATTTAAAGTCRTAACAATCCTTTTTGCTAATAATTTCAAGAATAACCCCCAAAACAGAAACAACTCCCCCCAACCCACCCACAGCAAAGCATTTCTTCACTCCCTTTAGCTGTACAATTCAGGTTATTCCCATACTAAAATCCTCCTTGGGATTCATACAAAAGGATATTACTTGAAGGATAAACAGGAGCTACAACTACGTAGCTTTAGTAAAGCTTTGTATTGGTTTTGCGATGTCATTAAATGAGCAAAACTGGAAAAGGTCCCAGAAAGAGTGAGAAGCATAAGGAAGTTGGCAACAAATACGCAAGCTCAAGCACAAAAGCACATTAGTAAGCAAAATGGGGAAAACAAGGTGGGGGGGGCAAGAATGTGATAAGATAGGAAATTACAGGTATTAAATGGCCAGCAACTTAATGAACATGGGTAAATGGAATCTCAGAAAGATGGATATTGGGAAGTACATAAGGATAAAGCTGCTGTGACAGCAGGTTACAGACGATCACCAGGTTTAAAATGAAATTGGTCAAATATTTGAGGGATTATACAAGAAAAATGGTCTACGTAATAACCTTTAATATTAAGATTACAAATAAATGGCCTTTTCCCCCTCTGAAAAAGGGGGCTGCTTGGAGACAAGTAAAAGATGTTTTACTTTATTTTTCTTTTACTTTCTACCTAAGTATTGCGTTAAGATGGAAAAGATAAGAACCAACAGTGGAGAACAGAGGAAGCCGGGAGGAAAGCTTCCGAGGGAGCTGAAAATAGCACTCTATCGCAGTGACTAAGGCTGTGCCTCCACTTACAAGAAGGTGCGTGTTTTACTGCATCATGAGTAAGGCGTGGGTCCTCCTACAGAAGCACGGCAGAGCAGAGGCACTACAGGTTTTACCACAAGGTTAGCCTTGGGCAGGAGCCTTCACAGCAAGCCCTGCTAGATAGAGCCTAATCTATCCAAATCTAATCTATTTTCTCCAACCACATCTGTCTAATGAAAGATATCACTTCTCCCTAACAACCTTGCCTAATTTTGTCTCTGCTTGAGATTTTAAAAGTTATCATGCACTACCATTACTTTATAATACAAAAACAATTAGACTTTGTCACCAGTAATATCATCATTATCTGCTCTTGCAAAAGACTGCCATGGGCTATCCAGTAASTCTGTATGTTCAGCTTTGTGAACATCGATGTACTACACAAGTGCTTTCATCAGAGGTGAAATAAAGTTCTGTCTTATTATTCAAGCTATCCATATCACAACTATGTATGTTTAAAATACAGTTCTGCAACACAACTGGACGAAGCTCCTCATGTTGAATCAATTAAAATATATCATAAGTTTGGATATCATTCTCTGCTCTTATTAACATCTCTTACTTTGCTACTTTTGTGAATTCTACAGGCCACGTGTTTAAACATAAACAGGATTATTATTGTACTTGCTGCCAACACACCATTAGGGTCATGGTGAACAAGGCAGACACCGATCTGCACGAACGTGTTTCGTTTCTCTCCTCAGTGTAACTCAACTATGCTTATTAGTCCTTACCTAAGAAACCACTAGGACTATGAACACACATATCACATTATTATACTTACTGGGCATTCAAAATTACTGAACAATTTAAAGAATGTTTTACTGCTCTTTCTTTTTTTTTTTTGCAAGTGCTTCTTTAGATTTTGTACACAGCTTAGAAATTAAAACAATGAAACTGGCTAAAGCTTATTGTAACCACAAGTCCTCTTTCTGATATATTACTAGTCTTTTGAAGAATGCAAGGGTGAAGAAAAATAATCCTTTTTTTCAAAACACGTTGTACTATTGTATTATGAATGTAGGTTTCTCTAACATGTCTTACATTTTTATAAAATGCTGCAAACTTGAAAGTTTGCACACAAAGGGCCAGGAGTCATTGGTATTGAGCACTTAAATCTTGAACAGCTCAGCAGGAGTCTTTACAAAAGGCATCTTGATCCTAAGCCACGTTAATGCTAACCAAGTAAGTGGAGTGCAGACCGCTTCTCATCGTGACACCCACAGCCTACACCTAAGGTGTCCCACAAGCATAGGAATGGCAAGACAAAAGAAGGAATATTACTTTTTCCTGGATCCATATACAACAAACAACAGAATACGAGAAGTTGAAACACACAGACAGTGCATTCATTCCAGCAGAAGAAAGCCTGCTTTCCACGATGATTTAAGTGATGTAATGTGACTGTCGATCAGCTGTCCTCATAAGATGGAGAATTTTAGAACAACATAATGATCTTCCATTCTACAGAGATGCACAGAAAACCTGCGCTTTTGGGTTTTACATAAATCCACTCTATAAATCAATCGTTACAGCCTAAGCCATGGCATTGCTCCATGAGCACGTCCGGTTCATTGCTTTAAAGGTTAATTGTAGCCCAGCTGAATTTAACTGTGCAGACGCCTTACTATGACTGTGAACATATGTCCTTCAGCATAAGTTGGTGTTTTCTTTGAAAGCATACACAAAGAAATCCCTGACAAAGTGCTCATCTGAAAAAAACCAAAACCCAAAAAACAAACAACCAAACTTTTTTTTCCAACTGCCATCTCAGTTCAAAAAGAAGCAGGATTATGATAAGCACAGAGAATACTTTCCAATGCTTCTGCCTTAAACTATTTTACCATGATAGCTATGGCGTGTTTGGTCACTACCTAGAAAAAATAAGATGAAACAAGCACAGGGAAACCTGCCTTAAGAACAAGGACCATCTTATCCTCTTGGAATTTTTAACCTTAGATTCGCTAGGATGCTCACCAAAACTGTCTAAGCTGCATCATCACATACAGCTATGAAGTCTTAAACTGACCTCGAGCTCTCAGCAATCCTTTGATTTTACTACTTTACCAAGTTATTTACAGAAAAACAAAAAAAGGAGAAATTTTCTTTCTTAGATGAAATACAACTGGCCCAATTTAAAGCTCAGTTTAGCACTGAGCAAAGAGAACACACAAAAAAAGTTAATTTAGAATGGGAAAAAAGTAGAAAAATGTTAACAACTAAAGAGGCTTGGTAGTTGATGTGGAGAAAGAGCTTATTATTAAAACTCAGATTCAGCTGCATTATATTCATTACACTGAATGATGTGAATGTTTCAATGGAACTTTCCTGCTTTCGTAGTTGTTTTCAGAAGTGTTCAACTGTGGAGAACATTTATTCTTAATTTACCACTACCTAGAGGGGAGTCAACATTTGAGAATGAAGACCCATAAAAAATTGTGAAGTCATAAAAAAAAGTTTTTGGTGATTCTGAAATTCCAGAAAGATTAAAAAAAAACACCCACAAAAAGGAAGCATTGTGTTTCCAACAACAAAAAAAATTAATAGATCATGTCATGACCACAACACAAATAAGCTAAATTTGAAACATGTCACTGTCTGCAGCAACTTACAAGTAGTATGTTTAACCTGGAGGGCAGTACAGAGCATAAATGTGTATTTAAAAAAAAAAAAAAAAAAAAAAAAAAAAAAAAAAAATAAAAAAAAAAAAAAAAAAAAATCAGAATTTAAACATCTAAAAATCTCTCTTAAAGAAGTTATCAATATACAGCAGTGTAATTCCTTCTTTATCCTGTTCTACTACTTATGTTTGCTTCTTGAATATTCCATGATCAGTGTGTATAGGTTGGTGTACTGGAACTGCATGCAATAAGTTAATCTCATTTTGCACTGTTGAGAGGGACTTTAAAAGGATTTTGCCCTAGGTTACCATCCTGGANCAGAAGCGATAAAATGCTTTCTCTCTGATATCACAACATTTGAAAAGTTTGAGCAAACTCTCAAGTTGTTAGTAGGCCAATTTGTAAGAGAACTGTCTTAGGGCGTTAGTTGCACCATAGATTTCTAGCTCCACATTGATAGTAAAATCACCTCTCCTTTTTACAGGATAGTTTCTCAATGAAGCTGCACTACTGGCAAACAGTGTTTAAAGTTCTCTCTCAAACACCAGTAAGATACTAAGGCTAGGTCTATACTAAATTCTGAGAACAAGAAAAAAAATTCTGCAAGTGCAAATACAAATCACTGATCGAGAACATAATTTTACAGAAATCACTGGATCTGCACTTAAAAGAAAAATAAAATTACTACTTTTTCTGTCTTTAAACTATTGATATCAATTAGAAGTTAGCAGGAGCTCCCTCTGCTAAACAACAGAAATTGTGGTGGTAGAAACTTACCACATTTATAGTAGAAACATTAATTTCCAAATATAATTGGGTGCCATGGAGAAAAAAAAAAAAAAATCCTGCCTTTACTGATGATTAAAACATTTTAAGTGCAGAGTTAGAAAATTAAAAAAGCTATATTAATATAAACAGTAAGACCGCGTGATCAGAAAAATATGATGGTAGAGACCCCACCGAACAAGGCTCCATGGAACATAATCTCCTTGTTCTAGTTCAGCGTTTAACTCCACTGACCACATAAGTACAGTTTTCAGAACACCAACCACAAACAAACTAACTTTACGTTTACCTATGAAGTAAGAAATGAAACCAGTAGTACAATCAAACTGCATTAACTCTTTCTGAACTTTATATACACTTTTACAATGTCTAGAAAGAACACTGAAGCATGAAGCTACATTTTCACTCGTTTGTTCCAAAATATTTCTCTTTACAGAAGGAAAACGAAACTAAACATCTATATCACCTGTCCCATGACTCTCTATGATTAACATGGAAGGTTAACGTCAAAATGGATAACATACTTCATAATAAAATGAACCTTGCGCTCTCTGTGCATAATGCTCTAGCTAAACATGTGTTTTACCCCACAAGATAGGAGCGTGCTCAAGACCTGAACCAAAACAAACAAACAAAAAAGTCTGCATAGAGCAAACACAAACCTTCAAAATAAGATTAGGAGAACATACCCTGCTCTTACCATTCAAACAAACATATGACCTACTGGTATATTTATGATCAAGGAAAACAATCTTACAAGGAAAAAACACAGGCATTCTCCACTTTGCTAAAGCCCATGTCCTGTGGATAAGAAAGATGCAGCTGTACTCTTGAACCCATAAGGCTTGGAAACTAGGCCATTCTTCTGCTTAAGGCACTGAACGAAAGAATTCTTGTCAGATACTTTCTCCCACGCCCCCTCTGTCCAAATCAAAACCATGTGTTCTTACTGTGCAAAAGCAAATCCAGAAGGAAAAAAAAACAGAAAGAAATTAAACAAGGTATAATTTTTATTACCCCAACCTGGCCACTCCATTCTATCCTCTTATCTCTTGCCCTGTTCAATTTTTTTCTCTTTAAAATGCAGCTGTCTACTTGTCCCCACTATCAGAAAGTCATCCTTAACCACACCCACTTTAGCTGGCATCCAAGACATCACTCTTCCCTCACTAGCCTGCAAATGGGTGTGCGTGTGTCAAAATTATAATTATTTGTATGATAATGAAGCAAATCACATGATCATAGGTCACTGTGTTATCCTTCCTTAAAATTCCCTCTGCCATGACATCTCTTAATCATTCTCACACGGCACTGGCCAGGTAACACAAACCACAACTCCCACATTCCTCCTCGACTCGGGCCAATGTTATCATCCAGCACTCCTGCCTTGTTTGTTCCTTCTTCCACCGTAAACATGCAAGATCTCTGCCGTACAATTAACCAACTTTTATGTGTCTGAAAAGTACAAAGCAAAATAATACCTTAAAACTTAGCTAGATGGGTGACACCACAACACAAATAAATAGTAATACCTTCATGAATAATAGTAATACCTTCAAAAGATTAAACTACACTTAATATAGAAAAAAAAATATGTATTCTTATGTCAGACTAAGAGGTCCTTATGTCAGAAAAAGCAAACTACAGCATTCTCATTTTTATTAATTTTACTAAAGCAAGTAGTATACAGCCAGCTGTTGAATCTCTGTGAGTCTTTTCTTATATTCTCTTAAATGTTTTTGGGGAGCTCTGTGTATTACCAATGTATTTTTTTTATTTTGCCTTAATTCAGGAAAACCATTCCCCAATTTAATGGCATGATACAATACAACATGAAGGGAAAGACATAAAAGCCCCTCTTTCCTCAATTAATACCAACTCAATGAAAACAAAAGAGCTACTCTAGCTCAAAGCTTTTGATTCCTCTCCCTCTCCTCCTCCAGCCTCAGCAGAGATGGGAAGCTCAGTTCACCCAAACTAACCCCAACTGCAAGTGTTTGAATGCACTGAAACATTACCTACCGCAGCCTACATAAAATGTATCAAGAGGAAGCTGTAAATAGTTACACATACAAAATCAAAACACAGGAAAATTATTATTTTGAATACTACTCTTACCCCTCACTTGAAAAAAAAAAAATCTGGTAATAGGCATGAAAATAATCTTTACTGTACTGCCTCCACCCATTAATTTCCCCAAGTTTCCCAATAAACGGTTCAATAGGAATAAGTGTTTTACAATCATATTCTATTTTGTTTCCTTAAACATAGCTTTCATGAAAGAGAAATAACATTTCCAATGAAAAATATTTATGGACATATGCTAGAAAAGTTAAACGTAGTACTGGGAGACGTAAAGAATAGCAAAAAGGAAAAGACAGAAAAAAAAGGGTGTGAATTGCTATAATGGAGACCTATCAGTTATACACATACTGACAGTTTCACAACCACTGTTTCCCTCCACCTGTTGTTTGTCTGTTCTCGGCGGTCCCTGTGCCTTTCACTTCAGCTTTCTGATAAGACCTCATCAGGTAATCTGCTGCAGGTTCTTGTCCCTTCTAGACTATTTTCAAAGGGCGCTGTGCGATAAAAGGCCCAAAGAATTATGGAAATATGCATGTTTTTCACCCATCCCGCCAGGAACTCCCATAATTCCTCAAGGAATGTGTATTCTTATGACATGTGCTATATCCAATTATTACTATATTTTTTTTCAAATGACGGAACACATGCTTGCATACTCACTGAGAAAAGCATACCTTGAAATTTTATTTTCTATTTTAAAGAGCACTGAAAGCAGCTGCCAAGAGACAGGGGGTGGCAGTGGTAGGGTAGTTCCCCATGATTTCATGCAACGACCTCACGCCATGTGCAAAGCACAGCTGGACGCGTACGTAGGTTTGTACTCAGAACCATCAATCAGCTCTCTCCGGGATACAGAGCTACAGTCTGTCCCTTGAGAGTCACACAATGGAGCAACATTGCCGAGATGGCCATGCATATGAGACAGAAGAAAAGAGCGGCTCTCCTGAAGATCACCATTAGCTGCAGAGCTTGGGAGAGCTTCGCTAATATACGTACTCGGAAATTGGAAATATGCACTACAAAGATGGATTTATTTACCAGGCCAAAACCACTCATATTTACACTGCTCTTTAATGCCTCACTCTTTCCAAGAACTTCTTCCCTCAGTTGCAACTTCTTACCACCTCAGTTACCCAGAGCTGACTAGCTAAACTTTGTGCATCGAGATCCATCGGCATAAACACTTCCCCAGTCCATTAGTGTTTATTAGCTGGAGGAAGCACATTAAAAGTAAATTAAGAGTCTCACCTCACCCTGACAGAGTCCATTTTAAGTCAAGGAATGCTGCTGTTTGGGAAGTCAGCAATGGATCACCTCCTTCTCCGTCCCACATTTGCCACTTCAGCAAAAGGTCCTACGTAAGGGAGGCCACCGGTACCAGAAGGGGCTTCCCGAGGCTCCCCCACGGGCAGAAGTGACAACCTCCTTGAGATCTCTGCTCCAAAACCCAGCAGACACCATACTAATGGCAGCACTAGAACTACTTTGTGCAGACTTGGGAACTTAGTACTGCACAGCTCTTTACTGTTTATCTGACTGGAGGATTATATTCATTAGTATTAGGTTACAGACTTATACCAAGATTTTCAGGAGCAAATGTGCAATTTTGAGTATTTTGATGTCCTGTACAAACCTGGTTTTTTTTATTATTATTTCAGAGAGTGCATTGGGTATCCAAAAAAAAAAAAAAAAAAAAAAAAGCTTATCTATCTCTAGGTGTCAAAATAGAGCATTCAAAATAGCATAATCTTTTCTAAATGAACTACTAACACTTTAATTGAAGTTTTCATTCTATAGAAGTTGATGACGTTTGAGAATATTTCCATTTGCCTTGTGTAAATTACTTTGCAAGTCTTATGTACTATATTACTGGATATATGCATAAATATTTCTTATCTCTTCCTGTCATCTATCTCTCATCTACATTCCCATATACATTTGAAATGGAGACTCATAAGTAACACGTATCACTCAAACCTCGACTTTGTCATTTAATTAAATCTAAACTTTCATTTTCATCTCAAGGACTTGCTTTCATTCTGACACTAATACAGGACTCATCAGCCCRTGAAGAGTAAGGACAGACCAAATGCATCTACCTGCTTTAAACTTTAACTAGTAACCATGATATTACTATGTCAATTAAACTTCCACTGAGCGACTGATACTAAAAGCTCATTATAAGAAGACACCAAGCTAGGGTTTCACTTCTTTAACTATATTATCCCATTTCTGTTACCTTTGTCTTCCAAATCCTCTTCTCATATTCACTTTTCATTTCATGTAATTCAGTAACTTATTCAGCAGACACTGCTGCTTTGGCTCATACAGTAACAAACATTATGAGCTCCTACTGTTGGCCAGAACCTCTATGGATTGTTGCAATACAAACAAGCATCTTCTTCAACCCATTTCAACCCACCAGGCCATCTTCCTTCGTTTCTTACTGATCACTTTCCACTCAACTAGAAGTTGGGTGCAATTGCATGTGTTAAATTTCATGTGACTCCTTTTTCCCTCCTGCACCTTCTGCCACCTTCCCAAAAGCAACTAACGATATCTAGCACACATTCCAAACATACCTCTCTTAATATTGAGGTATCACCTAAGATGAAAATTTCACACCTCCCATACTACCTCCTATTTAAATAATCACCACTGACGGACAGGACCAGACACAGTCCAGGATTTTAAGATTTCTCAGGTACACTGTCTACCATAACCAAGACTGCTTATTTTCTGTGGGAAGACCACCACAATGGAGAACAACCCTATGCTTCTACTCCATCAAGTCTGGGCGGAGCAGAGGAAGAGCGCAAAGATGTTTAAACAGAGCACAAAGGAAGATACAAACAATCAACTCGGGAGGTACCAAGGACACAACGACAGCCTCTCTCAGATGCAACACAAAGCAAAACTGAGGAAGGAATACAGTAACAGCAACGCTGGGGACCATCTTCGAGGTGCAAACCAAACAAAGAGCAAGTACGGCTGAATCCCAGAAGGCGAGATGGGGCCGAGTGCCAGGCAGTTGGAAAGCCCACGAGTGGGTGCCCCGACCCAGGCACAGGGGTGCCCGGTGTGGGGGACGCGTGAAGGCAGGGCAGCCCGGCCTGCAGCCCGCGGGGGCTAGAGGCCTCTCCCCGGCGGGGGACCGAAGCCAACTGCCTGTATGCGCCTACAGCCGCCGGCTCCAGCCAAGTACATATAAGGGCAGCCCGGCCCGGCCCAGCAACGCGTGGAAGGGGTTGCCTGGCCGGCCATGCGGAGCGCCAGCCACCCGCCGACCCTGCGGGAGGCCCGGGGCCGCGGGCGGGCTGGGGCGACGTGGAGCCCAGCGCGCCGGACCCGCCCCGGCAGCGCCGCATGGAGGAGCCTGAGGCGCGGGCAGGCGGCGGTGCCGGCCCGGCGCTGGGGAGGGAGCGCCCGGCCCGCCGGGCGAGGGGACTGCCGCGGCCCGCCCACCCCTCGGGCACCTGGCCTAGGCGGCAGGACAGGCCGGGCCGCCGCCAGGTGCCGGGGAGAGGCGGCTGCGGAGGGGGCGGCGGAAGGAGCGCGGCGGAGGGAGGCCCGGCGCAGCACTCACGTTCTCCGTGTCCCGCTCGTTGACGGTGGGCAACGGCGTCCGAGTGGACATCTTGTGGGCCGCGGCGGCGCCGCGCCCGGCGCGCTGAGGGGAAGGCCGCCCGCTCTCCTAGGCCGCGGCGGAGGCCGCCGGCTGCCCCCGCCGGCAGCCGGGCGCACACGGCGGGACGCGGGCCTCCTGCCGCGCTGCCGGCCCCGCTAGGCGCCCGGCGCCATGGCCTCGCCCGCCCGGCCGACCCTCCGCCCGCCGCGCTCCCGCCCGCCTCGCCGGGCTCCGCGCAGCTCGGCCGCCGGCTCCTCCTCCTCCCTCCTGCCCGCTCAGGTGAGCGGCCGGCAGCGCAGGGCGGCCGCGGCGCCTCCTCGCAGCATCCGGCGGCGGCACCGACTCCTCCTCCTGCCGCCGCTGCCCTGCGCTCCCTTCCCCGTCTCTCCTCTCCCCTCCCCTCCCCTCCCCTCC
>JAYKAV010000533.1:1665475-1854031 GCA_035582835.1 Phoebastria nigripes | reverse complement strand
GCCGCAGCGGCCGTCACGGGTGGCGCCGCGCCGGGCCCAGCCGAGATGGGGGCCGGCCGGGAGGGCGCGCTGGGCCCGGGCCGAGGTGAAGCGGGCCGGGGTGTGCTGCTTCGTGAGGGAGGCCGAGGGGAGGGGGCATCCCGGTGCCCCTGGGTCGGGGCCGGGCGCTTCCTTCAGCCTGCCGGGGTGCGGGGGGCCCCGGGAGGAGGCTAGCGGGCTCGGGGAGTCAGCCGCCTGGGGAGCCCCCAGCCCCCTGCGTGAGTGACGCGGCGCGGGACGGGGCCCACGGGAGTGCTGGGTCCCGCTGCGGCTTGGCGAGTGGGTTGTCACAGGGACTCGCCCATTACCAGGAGTCGGCCTTGGAGAGGGCGGTGGGGCAGCCCTGCCCGCCTCCCGCACAGCTCCGAGTTCACAAGTCACAGACTCCGGAGGCTCGTAAAACCCTGTGTCAGCATCTGCGTAAATCAAGCCGTTTATTTGTGCGCCTGAGCCAGCCACCCTCCTTTACCCACTTGAAGCTGAAACCGGATCAACAAGACTCTGCGACGCATCTATCGGCTCGTGTCCGACCAGCACTCAGTCCTCGAATGCTTAACTGGTGACCTCATGTACTTAAAATTAGAACCATACACACATTTTTGTCTTTGAGAAGTTACTAGTGTTTACATGACAGCAGCTTTTGCTATAAAACCAGCCAAACCCTTCACCAAATTCTAAAAATAATCTGTAAAAATAAAAAAATAACCTCCCCTGCACCAAAACAAAAGAAAAACAATGTGCCTGAATTTCCATTGCAATATTTTGACAGATTTTTGTAGCTGAGGCTGTAAACATGTTCATAAATGCTGTAAACACAATCCTTGTTCTGAAAGACCTTCCTTACGAGAAATACTCTGGAAGGCACTTGACGGGTTGTATATCTATCTCCAGGAAGCCCTTATGTGCTTGTGAAAGGGCATGGATTGTTATTTATTACCTATATTTATAGGTAATATACATATATGCGCCTATATTTATAGGTAAACACACTAAATAGAGTATATTTAGTTCTGGTGTGATTCAAGAGGTGCCCCCAGCTCCTCAGCACTGGTCAGCCGACAGTGGAGTTTTCCAGATGTTTGGGAAAGCTCTTCCTCTGTAGCTGATGCAGGCACAGGCAGAGAACATCCCCAGATTGTATGAGCAGTGTGACTGGACTTGCTCTTTGCACATTCAGCATCATGTTGCTCTGAGCATGGATGATTTGTCTGTCTGGAATGATAGAGGTTTCCCAGCTAGTCCTCAGCCCAAAGCCTCCCAAATCCTTGCGAGGGCCTCTGTGAGCTTGTAGCTCTCTCCTCATATAGCTGGCACTACCAACTGCAAGGGAAATTTCAGGGTCCTTCATTTTTCCGGGAACAAGATAATCCAAGATTGGGTTTACTCAGAGTAAACAGCTATGGTCTAGCCAGCATGCCAAAACAAGTTTGTTGACAAACTGGATATTAACCTAGTTTGGTTGCTTAGCTCATCAAAATACATTCACTTTTATCCCAAATAAGAACAAGGCTGTGTCTAGGGCTCTGTGTGGGGCCTGACTCTGCAACCCTTGGTCAAAACTCCCACTGATGCAAGCCCGTCATGGTACGGATTTGTGTATGCGCTTGTGGTCAGAGAAGAAAGCAGTGTGAACTCAAATGTCTTCTAAATGTATTCAACGGCACCACTGATTAAGGGAAAGCTTAGAAAGACTTCCTGCCTTGGAATTTGAATATGTTTTGGTCAGTAATTCACAAGAACATGTTGGTTCATCAGAAATTAAAAGTATAATAATGTAATAATTCTTCTTATCTGAAGATCTGCTTTGCAGTTGTTTTGGCCATGGTTGTTGCTGTTATCATCTTCTTTCACACTAACAAGGTCACCCATTCATTTAAGAGCTCAGTCTAATTTTTGTTGGTTATTATTACAGGCCTCTCTGCTCGGAGACAGTGACTGAGGAGCTGCTTGGAGGAGAAGGTGACCACAGAGATCGTCCCGTTGTCCCCCAGCCACTCTCCAAAGAGACAAAACAAAAGGTGGGCAATGGGCTGAGCACAAAAATAGCCTGGAAGAAGGATGCTCCAAACTGTCTGAGACCTGCACTAAAATATGCAGAAAGTTATTGATGCTTTGAGCAGCATTAAGTCCCGCTTGGTGCCCAGCGTAAGTCACAGAGCACAGGCAGGGCTCAGATGGCGACAGCAGCGCAGCCTCTGTGGCTGCACAGAGGTGCAAACAGCAGGCAGCAAGGGGAAGGCTGTCATTTTGGGAAGGCGGGAGCCAGCAGGAGCGTTTTGCTTGGGATCCGTGTTTTGAGGGACTAGAGGAAGCCTTGGCTCCTAACATCAGAAGTGAAAAGGACAGACTCCTGTCAATAGAAAGATCTGGGTAGTGGTTGGGGTCTTTTACCCCGAGCTCTGAGAAACCTGTACAGGCCCTGCTTGAGCCTGGGCAAGTGCCTGGTTGTTTTGTTCCTAGCTGGTTGTTCGGGCAAAGAGAGAGGATGCAGAGTGCAAGACTTAAGCTCTTACACCATTATCATTCTGAAATGYGCTCATTCTCTGCATTTTTGCCAGAAATGACATGTTTATTTATGACTAGACAACTTTGTTTATTGAGGAAACTAAGGTGTCAGTCAGCTTTGTAGGCACTTGTCCCTCCCAAGGGGATCTCCAGCAGTGAGTCAGCTGCAGCTTCCCAGCACACAGGCAGAACGGACTCGTTGCTTTATGCCTTGCAGAAGCCAAGCTCATGTGCCTCCTCCTCCACAAAGCCAGCTGGCTGGTGCTTAGGCCCGCTTTTCTTTTTGTTTGCAGGGATGGGCTGGATGGGAGCAGTGCAGCCAGGTGAGCACAGAAATCCCAGTCCCCCCACCCTGGCACAAGGCCGGCGTCCCAGCTCCGGCACTCCCTCAGGACCCACCTCAGGTGGTCTGCGGTTCATTTAGTGACTGACTTTAACTTTAGCACTGGAAGGGTGGATGTTCCACCACTTTAACAATAACTGAATCCTATCCACAACTGTAGTAGCAGTTTCAGACACTAATCTGAATGAAACTTTTTCCCACAATTTTCAGGTTTAGTTCTCAATAGCAAAAAGGTGAGAGGTTCAGAAATAATGCAGGAACAGGTGACCACTGAGATGTGAGCAAAACAGAGCTAAAATCTTGGTCTTTATTGCCATCACCAGGATATCTACTATATTGTGAAAAACAAAATGAAAGACCTGGCAAATATGTAAGGAATAATATACCTCCAGCTGTATGTTATAAGACTGCAGTAGCATTAAGGACTTCTGAGATCATTACAAACTACAGATACGGGGCTCCATGGATTATTTACTTTCATGGGAGACACAGTACAAAATTATGTGTACTCTGAATATACGTAGACTTTGTAAATACATTATTAATTACAGTCAAGATTCTAATTTTGCCATAAGAACCGTTGGGGAGTACAGTCTTGGTGAAAAGTTAAAGTGTAGTTTGCCCCAAATACTTCAAGCCTCCAAACAAATGAGCAATTTTTCAGTTTAATAGGAACACATACCTCTTGTGAATACTCTTATCGCGTGTATGCAAACAAAGGTTTACAGACATTTAACAGGCCAGAATTTATCTCTAGGTCAATTGTACTGAAATTTGTCCCTAAACATAGTTAAGTTTGTGTCTTCACATTTTCTAGGTAACTGAAGATTTTTATAGTTTTGATGCCATTAATGAGGAACTGCCATAAGAATGTCCATGTAAGAACTTCATATGAAAACAGTAAATAAAAGCAGCATTTGTCACTGATCAGCCTGGATCTCTGGGAGGAGTATAATAAAATCATAGTACAACTTTGTGGTTACAGAGCTTTCTTGCACATCCCCAAGGCCTCTAAAATGGTATCAGCAAATCTATTTCACAGAAGGAAGACCACCTGAAGAAGAGCTGCACCTTTCAGGAGCGAGCCCTGGTGGCACCTCTAAAATACGTGGGTTGCCAATGGTCTGAAGAAGCTAGTAAGGACATTTGCTCTGTCCCTGGGCATGCCTCTGATGGCCTGAAAAAACAGAAGGGTGTTATAAATTGGTCCTACATTGCTAAAGATCCCTGTACTGCTCTTAATAATCATCACCAAAAATAACTAGTTTTGATTGTTTCCTTCAGCTTTGATATCTCATCTTTCTTTTGACGCCCCCAGTCTCTACAGCCACAGCCAACTTCTTCCCACATCTGAAGAGTTTCAAAAAGGAAACTAGCAAGCCGCTGTAGCACTGAGGTAGAACCACAACGAAACCTGGGGCGATGGCAATTGCATGAATTTCAGCCCTTGTTTTCATTTGCTGCAGTCTTTTTTTGACTGTTGTGGCTTTCAATAGTGGTTTCAAACTCACTTTTTAAAAATCTTATTTTCTTTCTTTCCTTTTTGTAGCTTGAGTTTAGATTAAGTATATTGGCAGAGGAGGTAAGGCTTGAATCGTTTTCATGCATCAGCACTGTCAATATATTTTTTGATATTCATTTTTTTGGCACTATTAACATTCTTAGAAAAGACTATATATCAGAGAGTAATAACAATGAAAATGTATATTTAGATAGCGTAGCATATTTGAAATATCTGTAACATAATGCAATATCTTGGTATCCCTTTTATCCGAAAATATTTATTTGTTATCAAAGCAAGGTAAAGATTAAAATAACTATTTAAAGCAGGTACTTACATGATTCCTATCACAGCTGTATCTGAGCCTATCACACAAGACATAACACACCACTGCATTAGACCTGTGAAGCTGTGAAGCTTCCCTAGCTGTTGCTACAGCTGTAGATCTGAAGAGCAGAGAGAGTAAATGGCCTGTCCAGGAACAGAGAGGAAGCCAGGGACAAAGGAGACAGCAGACTGTCTTAAGTAGTCCTTTGGGACCCTCTGGGTACAGATTTAAAACCAGCTTTAGATAACCCCAGGAGATGGGGCAGAATGGCAGAAAGCCTGCAACAAGATGCCTGGTGATCTGCCATTGATCTTCAGAGGGCTATCAGAGCCCAGAAGTGGGGGAAGAGTTGGGAAAGGCAATTAACCTAAGTGGTCACAGATGTTCTCACTCTACATCTGCCCTCTGCAGACTTCAGTAGTGTGGTTTCTGTGGAAACAGAAACTCTGTGCTAAATGGAGCTGCTATCCCTAGCAGGATCTAATTTTTCCAAAGATGTATTCTACAGTAGCGCAACAAGAGCTTGTTGATGCAGAAAGGTGCAAAGGTCTCCTGCAGCAGCATTGCATATTCCGATCCAAACTAGAACAGCTTTTGATCCAGGAATAATTTCAGGTTTTGATACGAGTTAATCCAATAAATGATTCTGTAACAGGGAATTCTCTAACTGTTGCAAAGACCCTACGTGAGTGCAGGGGCTCACCCCCTCAGTGAGTGCGGGGTTAGTTCCAGTACTCTTTCCTCTCCCCCATTTTAAGGTGACCAAGGAAAGAAAGATTTGAGCTAAACTCCTGATGGCAAGATTTAAGCATGTGTGTGTGTCTGTGCAAGTGAATATTTTTTTACTTATTTAGGACAACTTTTATTTCATATTTTTATAATATCTTATTTGGTTAAGATACCTTGTTGAGTGGACTGCGTTTCATTTTTCATGGAGTCATTCTACCACTTTAGAGGCTTAAAATGGCTTGGGATGTTGGGTACTTTTTTTTTCATCTCCCCCCCACCCCCCAAAAAAAGCAGTCTCCCTGTTTTGTTTTCTGCTGACTGCACTGAACTGGCAGAATAGCCTTAAAGATAATTGACAAAATGACAGGATAGAATAAAATGTTGGAAGGGAAGATCTGACACAGGCATTCCTGGACTTTTCAACAGTTAAACCACAATGGCCTGTTCAAATGAACGCGTTACTCCCACAAGAGAAAGTAAATTTTATTCCTCCCAGAATTTGTATGCGGAACAAAGTGGCAAACAACTGCTTACTGCCGTGAGTCGTACTGACCACGTCTTACAGCAGACTAAAGATTAAGTTGAATCTGTCCCACCTTCTCCGAGGTTATCAGGAGCAAAGGAAGGCCATCTGGACCTCCTGTAACAGCTGCTAAGCAGGAGCTGGCAATAACCTTGGCTGCAATAGCTTCAGCGATGGATTTAAAAGAGGATGGATTCTAGAGGTCTCCTTTAAAGAGTCCTAAGAGGGTGTAAAATGACCAGATGAGAATGATAGGCAGCAGGGTTCACTTTGTGTTGACTAAATGACTGCACAAAAACAACACCCCAAAGTTGGGCGCAGGGAGAGGAAAGAGGACCTTACTCTGAGTTACCTGGTCGCCCCGAGATGTGATAACTGACTGTACGGGGCCGTAATCTGCCACCGGTACCATCGTCTTGCAAAACCACATCATCTTGCTTTCCCAGCCTGTGAAGGGAGGGTGCCTGGAAACAAATAGGGGAACACGGCAAACAAGAAAAGAAGCACGTTGTCGGATTTTACTTTTTAAGTTAGCCAGAGAAGTAAGAAACAATGTCAACCCGATTTCCAGAATGAGCTAAAAATAAACCAAGGGGTTTATTTTTAGATGTACCAAGCTATCCAATAACAGCTCAGCTTTATGGCATGTAGGAATACGATCCAGATTCTGATTTTGGTTATATTGCTGGAAGTTTTCCATTGGCTTCAAAGATAATTAGTAGTTTCACCAAAGTAATTTGATCAGAATTTGGCCATAGATCTATTGTTCCTTGATGTGATGCACTAATAAGTTTTAGTGGAAAAATAATTATTAAAAAAAAAAATAGAAGCAACATACTGATCGACCTCACAGCTTTTTTTGAGGTTTAAATGATTTTAAGTGTTTTGAGAATAAACGGTGCTATGTGTATGCTAAGCATTATTATGAATTATATAAATGCATAATCTCAGGCATGCTATTTTCATCTTTGCCCACAGCACGATAATGACGTATCTGCAGTGGGATGAAATGCAACACTATATTTAATAAAGGTTATGGATTATGTTTGTATTTCATGTTGTTAGGTGATATGCTGCTTGATATCTAGGTCACTGTTCAAAACTGCCAGGGGTTAACCATGGCCAGTCGTTCCTAGCTGACACCTGGTATGCTTCTGCTGCTAGAGGAAAAGTTGTTCCCCCTGTAACTCTTCAACTTAGTTTAGAGCCAGTGAAAATGCGCTGTGATGATGCCAGCACTTACAGGGGTGGAAGAAGATGCCAGTCTTTATTCTGGGATAACCTATTCAAAACTCAGCTAAGCAGCGTTGGTGATAGTGATGTAAAATGAATTAAGGACGTATAGCTAAAATACTGTGAAGACCAGCACCTTTTAGGAGCACTAAAAGCTAACTAAAATATCTGAGAATAAGTTTAGCAAGCTAATGGTTTACTTAAGATAATAGTTCCTTTTTTTTTTACAGAGATCTGATATGGTTGCAATGAAGTATGGGACAGAAGATCTCGCCTGAGTACCAAAACATTTTGCAGTAAGGTTTGCAAGTCCAGCTTTGTGAATACCAAAGTTTATTTCAGTTGCAAAAAAGGTATACAAATTTTTCAGGTTAGATTTGTGTCTCAAGCCTAACTTTTGGCACTGTTCCTCCATTGCCAGTATTTGCCCTGCAGAAGTACACTGAAAATCCACTGGATCAAATCTTAAGGCCTTCTGGTCAGTTTTTATTGAGCTCTTACTAGAAACAGAACTTGCAGTAGTTCAAATCCTGATGGATAAAAAGCAGCTGAGCATGCACCCTTCCCTCTGATTTCCATAGCAGTTGTTGCTGAGTAAGGCCTGGATGCGGCTCCTGCTCCTGCATCAGGACTGCTGACATGAACAAGTGGGAGGAAGATCAAGCTGCAGCGAGGACGGACTTCAGGAGCTGGTCCATTCTTCTTTCACACGGATGGGAGTGTCACAGCGCGCTTTCCTGCCTAATCAGTCTCAACACAGCCTTGCACAACTCAGCCTGTTTTAAGCTTTTAACCAGGGTGTAGGAGTTCAGAAAAAAAAAAAAMCACCTCCCTTCCCTGAAGAAAAATGTAATTGCAAAGATTTGTTTTGATGTAGCACGTACAGTAAACTTGAATCACTGAAAGTGAACCACGCATTTGTGCGAGTATTTTTTCTTTCCCTAATTTTCATTCCTAGTTAGCTATTCATTTTATTTACCTCCTAGAGAAAGCATGCTAGAGACTGGATCCGACTCCCAGTGAGGCTCACGGTGGAGCTCCCAAGGCCATAATCCCTGGGGCTGTAAGACAGCTCCTCTCTGTTGACCCCGCTGGGGCTATCCCAGTATATATCAGCAGACAGTCTGGTCCCCATCATCGTTAATGCAGACAGTCCTCTGTGTGACTCGTCTTATGGGCCAAAGCAAACATTAATACATAGTAATAATATCAAAATAGTGCATGGTGATAGCTTCCACTCTCATTGTAATTGTGTTACTAATTACAAGTGCTACTTATTCTTTATAACACACATTTGTTTTAATACTCTCAGAGAGATCGGGAGCCTAGTGTATTTAAGGCTTCATACAACAAAAGCCTTGATGTTACAATACGATCTGCGCTAAAAGCCATGCATATATGCAACTTCAGTGTCAAGATCATGGTCCTTGCAAGCTCTCTAGACCTCTGCTGAAGCCAACCCAGAAGCTTCAAATTTATTCTTCTGTTAACAGGTTCAGAATATGGATCTTGGTTATTATTATTACCAGTATATAGCATGCCAAGATGTGGAGGACAAATGGAAGAGCAGTCTAAAATCCAAACCATGAAATAAGTGGGCATAGTAAATAGCAGGGCAAGAATGGAATACCAAGGAACAAAGCCAAGAAAATGATTGTTCAGTTTAGGGAAGACGGTCCAACAAAATTGACTAACAATCACGTACTCACTGTAGAGTCATTTATTGTGACCAGCAATAAGAAAAACACTAATGAATGGCTAGAGAAATGTACAGATTGGGCCCCTTAATATAGATTCAGAACAATGCCATCAATGAATATGGGAATTCCTTGACAAGATGAAAAGGGATGTAATCCTGTCTCCAGTACTTATACAGCCTCTTTTACCATGGCACCTGAGCATCTTTCTCATAATAGTCCTCATATCCCATGCAATTGGGAAGCTTTAGAGCAGGCCCACAGCAGTAGGCATCCCTGGGAGAGTGCCAGGCTGCCAGGGATGGCACAGCCGGAATGGGTTGTCCTAGCCTAATCCCTACCTCCTACTAGCACAGCTGCTGGTACCATCACCTTGTAGCAGCTCTTCAAGCCTCCCCCGTCCCATCCCATCCCATCCCATCCCACCCCACCCTGTCTCATCCCATTCCACCCTGCCTCATGCCATGCCATGCCATGCCATCCCATCCCATCCTTCTCTTCACCTTTGCTCTTGGTTTCCCTGCAGCAGGACTACGCCACAATCTCAGTTTTCTTTCCCTCTATTCCCAGCAGCATGGGAGATACGGGAGAGAAGGTTGGGACTGCTGCTTCTCAGGGGAAAGGAAAGAGCTGTTGCTTTTTGGAGAGGGAAAGAAAGTAAACTCTTACTCTTCCTATCCCCATCTGCATTTCACTGATCTTACCAGTCCTTCTCCCTTCAGACCTGCTCAGTGCAACTACAAAATTCACCTTTACCCATCTATTTTGGGATTCTTGGGAAATATTATGTCCTTCATACTAATGGGAACTGAAGCATTGAAGGAATAAATGAGGCTATCCAGAAAGTCTACAGTAGAGAGAGACCCAAAAAATGAATCTTCTCACATGCAGGCTGTTACCCTAGCTACCAAGACTTTCTTTTTTGTGGAGCCGTATTTTCTACATGTTAATCCAGGCTTCTCTTTTCTTTTTCTCGTATTTTTGAGTCTTGAGTTCAGTAAGAATGTGTTTTTGTTTCCTCTGACAATGTTGATCAACAGAATTTCACTTGCAAGCATATCTAGGTAGCGAGAAAGTTCTGCAAATATTTGTGGAAATGTTCATCCAGTTCATAAACTGCATGATTTGACCATCTTGAAACCTTCCTATGGTTTGGAGAGTTGTGCAGACAGGGATTAGAAACGGTGCCATCTGACAAATCRGGCCAAACTATAGGCAGATGGTATTCTAAGCAATCGTCCTAATGCATAGTTCATGAGCGAGCCATTGGCTGCCATATATGTGTTAGTCATTTATCAAATAATAATGAGCACCAAAGGCTAAATCCTGTAAATGGATGAATGGGGCTGATTCCTGCACCTTGGTATGAGGAATGTGTCTCGAGGCCCATGTTTATGGAGCTACAAATTTGTTCTTTGATCTCTTACCAATAATAAGACTAAAGGAATGCAATTTTTGTTGTTAATATTTTGCTTAACATTAGTCTAGGGAAAGGTCGTTAGTATTCTATAGCTATCTCGTCAGTCTCAAGGGACATGTCATGTACATTAAAGGGCACAAATCAATAATTAACATAAAACCTTCCTAATCCTGAAGTAAAATATTAACATCCTCCCTTTTTTCTTTTCTTCTTCTTTTTTTTTTTTTGGCTTCTGGCAAATTCCTAAGGAACCCAAGGCCGAGAGTGGTAGAATATTGCCCAGAGATGACAAAAATAATGAGACAGCCATGTGCCTGCCTGTCTGTGCCAGATTTCAAGCATATAAGTCTGCAGTAAACTCAAAAGTTAAGTATGGAGGGAAGTGCTTTATGATGTGCCCGAATCCTCCAGAATGCTCTAATCAAGAGAAGGTTCAATACCTGGTACCTATAAAGCAAGAAATTTTTGGGACAAAAGGTATTCTTCTCTGGAATAAAGCTGCTTCTTTCTAAAAGTCTGTACAAAAAAAATAATTGCCATTTATAGAAACAATTCCATTGATATAATCCTTAAAATATGCTTATTTAATTATTTTCAAAATTAAATATTGCTAAATGTTTCCAAAACTGAGTTATGAACCTGTACATAAATCCTTGTAGTAAAAGCTCCGTTTTCATCTCGCAGCGTTAACATTTAGAGCATTTTAAAAGGTGCAATAGTGCCACATGTTCAAAGCAATTCCAAATTCCAATTAAAGGGTAACATCATAAAGTTATAAAGTGAAATACATGTCCATAATTTATTAGATGTAGGCATAATTTTTTTTTCAGGTGAAAATGGTACCTATCACTATATATTTATACCTGTATGCATAATAAACTGCACRCCCATCGATACACTAGGTACAGACATATAGATAGTTCAGATACATTCCCAAGGCATCTTCAATTACTAATATTTTTGTCAGTGGGAAGGAATGTGATCTTTCATTACAATTGTTTATCTTCTCCTTGCCATTTTGTTGCAGGAATTAGACATTTTGTGTTACTTATTACCATGAGATAATTCCTGCCGGTCTGCTGAAGGCACAAGCAAGGCAAAGTGTTTCCTAATTCCCAGAAGGCATGTGTTATCTCATGGTAACACACACACGCATTGCAGTGTGACATTTCTTCTTGATACAGGTAAATGGACCATACTGTATCCAGGATACAGCTTTGTGCTTCCATTAAAATCTCACTTGTATTTCCCTGCTTGCAAAATACTTTATCAAGCTGTATAGTACAGAATAAAAATTTTGTGGAGTGCTTGTACCACTGCGATTTTAATAAAATCCAGAGAAAGACTAAACAGAAACATACAATTGCTGAAAAGCTAAAGGGCTGACATTTAGGTGAAAGTTGCTGTCTTTAGTCTTGTGTGTGTGGGAAAGGATATTGGTAATCTCATGCTACTGATGGGCAGCAGTGTGTGGATAGCTGTCTTAAAACATATTGTGAATATAATGGAAATATATTATTGCCAAATGTTTCCATGATGTTGCTGTCGGGGCCTGACTACAACAAGGTTTCCTAACTTCGGTCAGCAAATCGGACGAAGAGCCTTCTGCAAGTCTTCTCCTCCCTGGCTCTTTGTATTTCTCAATATTCTCAGTCAGGAACGCATCCAGGATGCATCCCAACTTTCAGATGGCTCCTTGCACTGGCGGTTCTGCAGTTAGTGGCTTAGAAAGATGGACAAGTCTGTGCGGTGGGCGGCCCTCTTGCATCACGTCAACCGCACCCCGGGCCAGCTCTGACTTATTTTTCCACACATTGGTTTACTCTGAGGCAGATTCTCCACGCTGCTAACGTCTGCTCAAGGGAGATGTAAAATTTCCCTTTTAGGAGATGTAGGAGAAGGAAATAGGGGAAGGCATCTGTCTGTGACAAGCCCCCAAATCCATTATTAATTTGTGATTGCAGCATATTTTTCTCAGTTCCCCATAGTAGTCTCATTCCACTACTCTCAGCTCTTCATTTGAGTTTAAAGTCCACTGAGATCAATATACAATGAACGCGGACATGAGAGGACAGATTAATGATGGAATAGAGAGAGGACAGTGAAAACAGCCTACTAATTATTGCACTTGGGGACTTCCTCCAGAAACTAAGGTTCTTCCAGATTCCCTCTAGAAAGGAATTTGCAGCCACTGGGCACATACTCTTTGTGTCAATAATTTATTATATACTGCCAATGAGGCGGTACAGTCCTTTCTTTATGGACAGCTAGCTATTACACTTGCAAATAAAGTCACACATATCACATTATAAACATGATCTTTAAACCCCAAGCTCTTCTGTATTACAGAATCATCAGCAGAGGAATCTCTTTCTTCTATTAAATGGGGACTTGGATATGGGAAAATTCTCCATGGGGAACTCCCATATACCATAAAAATGATCATGAACCTSGTTATCTTCTAAATATGGTCATAAATCATGTTTTCCTTTTTGTTAGTAAAAATCCCCCTGATTAGTTTGGGACGTTAACAGGCAATTTTTTGGCAATAGCTGTTGGTGCTTCAAATGCTTTCCTTCAAGAAAAAGGGGGAAAAGACATTTGGATTGGAGAGAACTGGAGAGGCACGCTGACTCGAACACAGTTAGCTGCAGTAGCAAGACCAACATGAAAAACATATTTTTTGCTTGTGGTTTTCTTTTTCCCCAAAGTTGTCTGTGGGACTAGCTCCCCTACGGATGTATTTCTCCAGATGACAGCCTCTGCTTTGTGTTTGTTACATACAGAGCTGAACATGGGCTCTGAAGTTTGAAACTGGATTTCCAGTCAGTCAGAGTTCAAGGAAGACTTGGGATTTTGGCTTGGTTTCATAGCTAATTACATGGGGTAAAATCCCAGCTGTCTTKAAGTCAATGGCACAAATCCCACTGGTTTCAGTGGGGCAAGAATGTCACCCCTTGCAGTTTAGAGGTCAACTACAAAAAAAGAGAGAACTATGATTCTGACCATACAGTAATTGTATCATCTTTATTTGTGCCCATCATGCTTTTAGTCTACCAGATCTATCCGTTTCCCTTACTATATATTTATAAAGGTTTCCCTGCCTGCCTCTTTCTGGAGTTCCTGTGATCTGTTCAAGGGGTGCGATCTTCAAATCTAAGAGACAGAAAGACCACTAGGAAGTGCATAAGCTTGTGATAAAATGCTGATAGCATTCTGGCACTTAAATTCCAAATCCCAATGGAGTCACAAGACAGATTCCATTTATTTTAATTGTCTCTACATCAGTTCTTTTTAGTGCTTGAGGAGTACTGGACACCATCAGATGAGACGTGCCAAAAGTGTTCGTCAGAACAAATTGGCAATAATCTTCTGTGTAGCTTTAATCTTTTTTTTTTTTTTTTATCAGCACGTCTTCCTCAAATATTCCTGGCCATATATGGTATGAACTTTTTGCCTTTATTCAGGAATTTCCTTTTCAATTTCTCTTTTTCTTAAGGCAGCCTGTACTAGGACAACATGAAAAAATTCTGGAGTGTGATCCAGTCCCTYGCATTCATATCTGATAAACAGATGGTTCTGTGAGCCTCAGGCAGTGGAGGAATATCGTCACATTTATAGAGTTTTAGTGATAACTCAGATAGTTACTCCCAAAACATCATATGTTACACCAATATTTTGCACCAACTGAGTAATGTGGAGTGTTCTGCCAAGGCTCCTCAGTGTGCTTTTTCACAGCTGTGATGCTGTCAGCCCAAAGACAATGCTTGCAGTGAGGAGCCCAGTGCTCCCACAGACGCTCAGCTGTCCCRAGGCTGGATCTCAGCCAAAAGGCTCCTGAAACTTTTTCCATGGGCTACATCCAAATTTATATTGCCTGTGCATTCATACAGTTCTTTCTAATGGGAGGATGGTTTGCAGGATAGCTGCTGGACTGGCTTATAGTCCACTCTGGAAGTGCATAAGGCAGAGGTCCCCTCTGTAGAACTAACATTGCATTATTTTCTATGACAACTATGAGTTTACACATAGATGTTGCGTTGCATTACTTTGTTTGCTCAAACCTCATTAAACCGTGTGGATTTTAAATATACGCAAGCCACAACGCTGGTTTATAACATCCTCCTTTGTTGACCACTGTGTTGACATAGCTATGACCTTGTTTGACTGAACGGCATGGTGTTCTGGGAAGACAGYCCCTGGTGTGATGATATGCCCCTTGGTTCTGTACCCGGTGGCTTCTCTGGCAGTATACCATGGGATGGCCACCACAATGTATAGGGGCTGGGGCTTGGAAATTAATGTCCCTGCTTCTTCTCTAGGTATTGGTTATGATGAACCTGAGCAATTACTTCAGCAGAGCATTTATCTGCAACAGCTCTACTCAGTGCAGCACCACTGTGGGTGCAGTGGTGGGTGCAGCAGGGTACAGATGCCATCCTGGGGTCACCAAGGAGAATGACTATTCCACAGGAGAGCTAAAAGCTCCACTCATGCCTGCATCAGCAAYAGGCACACACACAGAGCTCTTCTCCAATTGCCACTCCAGACTGCTAATGGCTGTAGCAAGCCAGTTTTGCAATGACTGATCAACTGTGAAGGTTGTTGTTATATGGGCATTTGTGATTTTGTGAGAAGGTTGCTGCTGTATCACTTAATAAGACATCGCAATGCATAGGAGTTTATTAATGGCACTGCATTTCAAACAGTTTAGAAAAAGTCCTTACTGGCAGACAAATGGGCTTTATCAAATACCTTTAGCAGGTGACACATTAATCCTTTGATTAATAATAATAACATAAAAATAAGATGACCACACAAAATTAAGTAACACACCCCAAGTCACAGGTTCCTTCTTTGGTGAACAGGTTATTTATGCAAACCTAGGTTCCTTTCACACCCTTCATGCAAAGACATCATCAGTGAGAATGGTTATTTCTTAGGGGATTTTGACATACGTCAGTTCAGTGACCATATCATTATAGAAAAGACACCTTGCCTTATGCTTCTCTGCTTTCTAAAACTTTTTACCTGTTGGTTGGACAGGAGAAAACAGTGGTCTAATTCTGAACTATGTGTTTGCAGACTGCTATGAATATGCTCTGAAATAGCTGAAATTGGTAGCAACGCCCATGTAAAAGCTGATGTTTCTTAGCATCATGAGTCTATCATGCTAAGTGCCTGATGGGTTTTGCACATTTGTGAGTGTAAGAGAAAGATGCCGTGGGGAACAGGAGGTCAAGAGATCCTCTGGACATATGTCAGCCAAAGAGGGTATGCTGGCAAGCTGCCTCRTGTGGTCAGGGAAACAGGATCAGGGAGGCATTATGCTCCCATTTAGAGACCAGAAAATAGTTGGAGGGAAGGAATGTCATGTAACCAAGAATATGTGTTTGCATTTACTCATACTTGGAGTTAGCAGCATGGAAGGATATTATGCTATTTATAGGTGGTTCTGCAATGAAATTTTGCAACTGAGTGGTATCAGAATAAGTTTATTTTGCGATAAATAAAAACAGAAAATAAATGTAAAAATATAGGTGGTGCATTGTTTCTTGTTTCAACAAGCCCCTGGTGAACTGACCTTTTTGTAATTAGGTGGGTAAGTAATAAAGCAAGCAGATGGTGTAAGTTAATTGAATACAAATCAGGACCTCCACTGGAAAAGTGCTAGAGGTCTGCAAACCACAGATCACAGGTTAAGAATGACCAATGTAGGTAATGCATTTGTTCTCGTCCATCTTCTGGGGGGTGGGATTGTACATTGCATGCTGTGGGAGGGCCCTCCAATTCCCCCTGAATGGTGTATCTTCTCCAGAGTGCAGTACTCTGGGACGCAGTCATTAGCACCGATCACAAAAGAAGTTGATCCATGACATTCCTCCCCTGCAATGCCTGCGTCAGGGCTCTTTCCAGGGCAATGAGCTCCATTTCAGTCCTCTGAGGATTCTCTGGGAAATGCTTTAGGGCCTTCTGGTGGGTTAGGTCCAGTAGTTGCTGGAACAGATCCCTCCCTCCCTCCTTTTTCTTTTTGAACTACATGTTGGCCAATCCGCCTGTGTGCACTACGTACTGCTTCGGGGGAGCTGTGGCATCAAAAAGCCTAAAGCAGATTTTAAAAAAAGAGGAAGGGGTTTAAAATTATACTTTCTTAATATCAGTCCTCATGCTAAATGCAACAAAACTGCTCCCTTAACACTACCCCATCTTCAGTTCACGCTCTGGAGCCTAGACGAGGTAGTAAATTGTAATCCAAATTGCTTTCGCTTGCTGTAGGTCTTCAYGTAGCAAAGATGAGATGCTTTGGAACATGGCAAGACAGGGGGCAATTAGCTGGGGGGGGCTGTGGTGGCTCATGTAAATAGAGGACATCAGTTAGCAGGTTAGCAATTCCATTGTACCCCCGGTTCTCTTTGTATGGGAGGATATTACAGCCTTAGGAATCAGAAAGAGCCTTGCAAGGGTCTTGTGCAAGAGAAAGGACTTTGTCATGATGGTGGCCCAGTGGCTTCAGTATTCCTCACTGTGCTGGGGTCTTGTGCAATTTTCAGCCCTGCTGGTTTGTGCAGCGTTGGCTGCTCTCATAAATCTTCTGATTGAATCCCAATGCATACACAAGATCAAAGGAGCTTGCAGTGGGTTTTATGCTGTTTGTTTGGCTGTCTCCAGTGCCTGCGCTGCAGCCTTGGGTGCTTTGCGAACAGATAACCACCACGTAACATTCAGAGCCTCTGCCTGCAATACTTGCAAAAAGGTGGTCCAGCTTGTCCCTGGGTAATTCGCCTGGAGCTCTCTAGCTTTGCCTTGGTAGAGCAGCCAGCGCAGTGTACTCGTTATTSCCTATTTGTCTTGAAAGTGTTCTCTAAAGGTATTTGCATTCTGGTGAGTCTTCTGAGAGAGACCACAAAGGTCTGTATGAGTGCCAGTAAAACCTTATCTCTCAGAAAAGGCACACTACGGCATAGTTGCTACAGTGCTGGTAGTTATTCTTTAAAATATCAAATAGCAGCAAATTCACACATAATATTCCAACCTGAGGTCTTTATAGACCCCAAAACTAGCCCCATATGAAGTGCTGACCCTAAATCCTCTAGATCCTAGTCTAAGCCTAGCCTGGGAAACTTGGCAAGTCCCAGCCCTAACCACAGCTTGCCAACACTTACATACCACGGAGCTGCGTGGTGTGAGGTGGCAGTGACCRTGGCCTGTATTTGAGCCCACGAGCTGCAGCAACAGCTGTAGGAAGTAGAGGTACGGAGGATGTGGTTCTAAGTATAGAAATTCTGCAAGACCATTAAGATTTGCTTTCTTTTGCTAAGTTGTTCCTGACGGTAACTTTCTTATAAACCTTGCATGACGCATCTGCTTGCTGCTCTGCTAGTTTTCATTTTACCTCTGAAAATTGATTTCAAACTCTAAGACATCATGAGACAATTCAACTTTGCTCCTTAGCACCCTCGCAGGACTGCAATCTATCATTTCGTATCGCTGYTTGTGATGGTCACTAGCCATACGCTGCAATTTTGTAGTCCGCATTTCTGTTAAAAAAGCAGCTAGTTCTGATTTCTTCAGACTGAATATTTGCATGTTTATAACAGCCTGCTCCCTGCCTCTCTGTGAGACAATACAGGTTCTGTAATCTTCTGTACAGCTATTCACATGCTGAGTGTTGTCTGGAGACTTAAAGCTACTTGAATGCTATCATCTCCTATTCCAATCCGAAAGGTAGAACTTTGCTGTTTTGTTAAATTCACACGTGACCTGTATACACTACACTTTCCCTTAAAATCACTCATGCAGCTCCACTGCATAAGTTACAGGGAGATTGGTGTGGGCTGGTAATGAGGTTTCTACCACCACGTCAGCCAACCTTGTCCGCAACACTGGCCTATTTTGCATTCTCAAGCTGGAAGCCATAGTATACCAGTACATAGGAACACCTAATTTCATTTTAGCATCCGTAAAGGGGACATTTCGATCTCTTCTGCAAAAATGAACTCTGATTATCATTTGATGAAGTAATTTGATGAAYGTACAGAGTTATGGGAACAAAAAATACTGCAGCAGTTATCTTTTGCCAGATGATTAGTACAGTGGAAAAGGGTTACTTAGGAAGTTGAACAAATCATGACAGAAACATATATCGGTCGTGGTTTAACCCCAGCCAGCAACTAAACACCATGCAGCCGCTCGCTTACACCCCCCCTCCGGTAGGATAGGGGAGAGAATTGGGAGGGCATGAGTATGAAAACTCGCGGGTTGAGATAAAAACAGTTTAATAATTGAAATAAAACAAAGTAGAACAGTAATAATAACAGTGGCAACAACAACAATAATAGAATATACAAAGCAGGCGATGCATAATGCAACTGCTCCCCACCTGATGACCGATGCGTAGCCCAACATGCGAGAGCCTGTCCCGTGACGCCAGAGCCCCCCCCAACTTAGTTTTATACTGAGCATGACGTCGCATGGTATGGAATACCCCATTGGCCAGCTGGGTCAACTGCCCTGGCTACACTCCCCACGCCAGCTTCCCATGCACCTGGCAGGGCATGGGAGGCCAAAAAGTGCCTGGTGCAAGCACCACCCAGCAACACCCAAAACATCAATGGGCCATCAACGCTCCTATTATACCAAACCCAAAACACAGCAACGTCCCCCCCCAGCTACTGGTAAGAAAGTTAACTCTGTCCCAGCCAGAACCAGGACAATATCATAGAAACATCATTTTCAAGTGGTGTTGATCTCTTCTAACAGCATTGTGTAGACAATTTTAACAGAAGAAATTAAGACAAATATAAGCAGTTACTGCTAGAGGTGAGCAACATATCAGTCTCTTAAAAATACCACTGACTGACTTCACATTCCAGAGACTCCACATAGATCATTCCCTGGATAGTGTTATGAATCATTTGCCCATCCCAATGTTTTGTTCGAACAGCAACTCTACTAGTCATCTGATTTGTCAGACAACTGGATGATGTCAAATTTCTCCTCTGCATCTCACTTTATGCCCCCAAGGCTGAGCAAATGGATTGATTTTAAAATGGGACCTATCGTGCCAAATTTCCTGAGCACTTCAAATGAATGCTTTCTCTCGGTCATGACTAATGCCTTCTCAGATTCTGAGAACATGGCCGTGGCTTGTGTGCTCTCCTTTTGGTTGAATAACAAAGAACCTCCATTCATAAAGAGATCTTTCAAGAAACTTCTTRTAAATCAATCACTGACAACTGCATAGTCAGTCTTCTTGGTCTTGTCAGTTTTTAATTAAAAAGTTACGCCAACAAGTGATGACAGACATGAGCTGCACAGCCCTCTTCAAAATGTCCAAATATGTCTGAAGGTGAGCATGCAGGACAAGTTACGGTGCCACTCACAGAATACCAGCTGAAAATAACCTGCCAAGTAGAAATTTAAAAATTACGTTGAAAGACAGATTTTTTTTAGTTCTTTGTGATTTGCGAATACCTGAAATGTGCTCTCTAACTTGCTGCCCTAATCCAGGCCTAGATGTAGCCCCAGAATAAACAAGGCGACTGTACTTACTCTTGCATCATTTGACTGCATGACATCAGCATTCATTCGGTGGTGCTAGCTTACAAGGAATGATGATGGCTCTGTGTTTCCRTCCATATATTCTCCTAAAAAGCACTTTACTGTTTGGATTTTAAATTAATTAACATGTTGGAGGAAGGAAGTCTCTGTTACTAAGCTATCCAGCACTGAATGCATCTTGCCCCTCGCGTCACCTCCTCCTGGCCGTTTTACCTAACGCGTGAGAGGTATTGGCACACATCCTTACAGGATGCCAACAGATTTCATGCAAAACTAGTGAAGACCCAGAACTGACAATCCAGATGATATGAGGTGAAAGGAAAGCAAGGCAATATGATTTAGAGGTTAAATCTTCTCAGGCTGCCTTTCAACATAAAGAGGGAAAGGCAGAGAGAAAGGACAACTCAGTTTAAAATTATTTCTTTCAAGGCAGATAACCTTAAAAATAGAGAGAAGAAACGTACTGATTTGAGGCTTGTGAAATCTTCTTCTGTCCCTAGACTCACAACCCATGTAGTTTTCTGCTTGGTCAGGAAGCAGAGATTAAGGAAATTGGACCAGATTCACAAGAAAACTTGAGGCTCATTTGGAGACTTTTTTTATCTTTGACCCCAAGTATGAAAGTTTACATTTTTATCATTCAGTTAGTCAACTCAGGATTACCTAAGATACAGGGACTTACTGAGGATTTGTAGAAGTCTTTTCAAAGGGCTTTTGTTTCTACGCTATCAAGTAGTTCAGGCCGGCAACTTCAGAATTCCCCACTGGTTTTGTTTTTGTTTTGTTTATGTCAAGAGGTGCTTCATACAGCTTAATATCAAGGTTATTATTTTGCTTTTCCATTAATAATTCAATGTCTTAAGAAAATGCCATAATTTTGTCTATTTTTATCCTTCAATTCTTTGTAGCAATATCTGAGAGTAAAGTAACCGGAAGAGAGTGGAACAAAAAAAGATCAGTTTTCTCAACTTTATTTTATCCCAGCACACTGCATAGCTTTTACTTTCTCACTTTTTATGGTGTTTCACCTGCATTGCCAGTTAGGGCTCGGTTCTACACATGGATCCAGCAGTATTGACTACTGCAGTTATGTGGTATTTTATTTTCTGAATCCCGTTTTCCTTGCATTCTGAGTACACAAGGCAGATCATGGCCTTAAAATTTAACTTTCTGCCTATTTTTTCATTACAAGAAGATCCTTTTAGACTGTGCAAGTTTCCAGCAGTGCTTGATGCTCGGTGCAGCCAATATATGCAGTGAATATATGTGAGGTACATTACTTGCATGGCCCAGCACGTTATAGCTTATAGTATTTGAGAAATATATTTCACTGTAGGAAAGGCAGAACACAATGTTAAGCAGACAGGCAGAATTGCTTGGAAAGCAAGAGAAAATACTAACAAGAAACTAAGAGGAGAGAAAAAGTAAAAGACCAAATCAATGCTATGTAGTTAACAACTCCATAATGATCAATAAAGCCCTGCACTTCTCAGAGACAGGCAGGGCAACCGCGAGAACATTCACAGAAAAAATTCAGTAATTACAGATCAAGAAATAACCTGCTTATTCATAACTTTGCCATTACAAACAAGTGATATATTTGTAGGAAGAAACCAAACATGTTCGCCTCCTCCCAATACATTATTTTGCCCCTCTTTAAATAGCCAGTAACTTCCCAGCCAGAGAAGTATTCATCCATATCTACCATACATTCTTTTCCTGAGGTTTGCGTTATTGCTTAAAAAAACCATATGAAACACTTTGGCTTGACCCGTAGCTTCTAGACTTTTCTGTAACGTCTCTCATTAAGAGGAAAGGATAGTATTGTGGTTAAGGTATGGCATTTGGGCTCAAAATGTAGGGGAGCAATGCCCTACAAGTTATCCCAGGCCTCCTTTGGCAGAGAGCTGTAGGGCTTGTTTTCAAAACTGGCTTCTGATTTTTGTTGTGTTTGGTTTTGTTTGCCCAGTTGGAGGCCTGGCCTTTAATGCCTCCAACTCCATCTGAAGTCCCTGGGACCTGCAGTTTTACCATGTGCAAATCAAGGTCAAGATGCTCCCAGAACAACCAGAAATGGCATATCCCCAAATTAGAAGCCATGCTTGAAAGTCAGGTTTTTAATCTCTTTGCGATAATTCGGAATACCTAATTTAGGTGGCTGGGGACTTAACTGACTCTATAAGGAGCCTAAGGCTCCTATGTGCCAAGTCAGAAGCTTAAAGGTTGGCAGTGTGAATATGTAATCCCCTGTAAAACGCAATACCGTCCCATCGCACAAGGCCACCCTGAGGTTGAACCTCTGCATGATCTTGAAGCGCTCAGACACTACCAGGTGTACATCAAAGACAATATGTAGAAAAAGTAGAATAGGGCTCTGGTGAGCTTTCAGTTACGCCAACTGCAGGCACAGAGGAGTATGCTACCAATTTCCCCCCAAGGAAATCCCTTGAGTAGGCCCCCCGTTTTAATCCAGAAATCACACCAGCATCAATGCCTTTATGGCAGGGATAAGGAACGATGGTGGGTAGCCAAGCAGAAGGTTAATATATTAATATTAGGGGCCTGATTCTCATCCTTTTTATACGAGTTCAAACCAAGAGCATCTCTCCTGAAACTGATGGATTTGCCTCTGTGAAATTCCTTCAGTGGAAATGAAAAACAGGCTCTGACTGACAGAGGCTCCTCTCCTCCATTTCAGATGGCAGTACGTAGGCAATAGATACTGACAGCGAGAAAGAGCTTAACTTCGGTTTAATCCTCTTAATGACTTATTATATGTTCTAGTGAGCTTGATGTCATTTTGGGATATCATCCAAGACTAATAATAATTATGATACTATCGCATGAAGATTGGCTTTTACCCTCACCGGAGCCCAGCGCAGCAGCAAGGAGGAGAGCGAGGAGAGAGGAGACAGAGACCCTTCACAGCTTTTCCCCATCCATGCTGTGCACAGGCATTCAGGGAAAACTCACTTCTGCAACACAAACATGCTTTGGATGAGGGTCAAAGAAAGAATAATGGCACCGCCAGCAGCTATAACTCTGCCGAATCCCTTCCTGATGTGGGATTTACAAAGGTTATCATGGACTGTGGAATAATTTCAAAGGACTTCTCTATTGCTATGGCCTGGGGTCAGGGGAATAAACCTTCTGGAGCAGAGGAGGATTCCCTTTACCTTAGGCTATTCGTTCTAGCTGTGAACACAGAGCAGAATTTGRCCTACCAGTCTCTCCCTTCCAGAGGATCCCCAAAGTCTCTTCTTACAGCACCTAAAGAAAATCAGCTGCTTCTGGAGATGAAAAGATTAGAGCTGAATTTGCCACTACCCAAAGCACATTGTGTAACATGGTAGAGGTAAAAGGCTGTGCCAACGTCAGGGGAAATACGTGCTCCCATAAAAGCAGCACCAGGAAAGAGAAGCCAGGAATTGATTTTCAAAGCTACATGTGAAACTCCGAGACAAGACTACAGAGATCTATGTTTAAAAACTTAACAGATAAACTGAACGGTTAAAATGGGGATTTTTTAGTTCTCTGGAGTCTGTGGTCTGAGGCAAACGCCTCATCAGCTCTTTTGAAAGTCCCAGCCTTCATTTTTTAAAATGACTTCTTAGCAGATGGTTATTACTCTAAGTCAGACGTCATCTAAAGCTCAGGTGGGGCAGTTAAATACCGAACTTTCCTCTTCCTAAAATCAAGGTTTGGGTGCTTCAGAGTAGGCACAGTTGTACTGAGGCAACAAATGGGAAACTCCTGGAGAAGGTGTCCGATGCTGGGAGACCGCCCTCGCCAGCAGGACCTCCTCGAGGGGTCCGGCCTCATCACAGCATTTCTGTTCCTTTTTTTTCCCCCAGTCCCTTGTTTCATTGAACTCTGGAGACTGCTGGATCATCATGGTTGGTAGAACTCAGTATATGCCTTTTTTTGCTTTCTAATGGAGATGTTGTAAGCTTGTGTAATCTTTGTGTCCCAGGCAGGTCGACATAGCTGTGGTTTGTAAATGAAAGCGGGCTGGAAACTTTCTTTCTTTGCTGTCGTTAGTCAAAAGGCTACGGTACAGTCACTCTGTTTTGATTGTGCCCTACCTTATAATGTGGCAGAGGTGCTCAGAGACTGATTTCTGGTTTACTGTGGAAGATACTAAAGCCCCAATTTTCTCCCATATCCTTTATTCACTTTTCCGGTCTCTTCTTTCCATGACAACCACAACTGCCATCACTCTGCCTAAAAAAAACCCCATCCAGTCAGGAGACAGACTGAAATCCTGGGAGTGGCCATACTCTGCTGTCAGTTTTAATGCACATCCTTTTCATTGGCACTAAAGCTGGAGATCACGTGGAGCTGATCATCACGGACCGAGGGCAGGGTATGAACGTGCGTGTGCAATCACGGGACTTATCTCTCAGTCAATGGGAATACAAAGCCCACCTCCAGGCCATTATTCATTCGGAGTCCTGCCTTTTGATCAGTTAATTAGGACTTACTTTTGGACTTACTTTTGGATGATGCTAAGTACACCTAAACTCCAAGTAACTTCAACGGGAGCTAAGACCAAGCTTTCCAAGCACTGAGCACAAAAGAATAACAAGAAAACCTACCCCTGACCAGGTCTCTTTGCGTGGTTGGTTCCCTGCTCAGAAGTGAGCTTGTTACACAGCCTCAGAGCAGATCGTCTTCTTGTCTTACATGGTAAGACTGATGCAGAAGAGGGTTTCTGCTGCAGATTCCAGCCTGAGCAGCTCCTTCTTGGAACCGCTTCTGAAAATGAATTTACAGCTTCAAGACTACACCTGCACAGGAGATGCCTGTGGCAGTCAGTAGGGAATGTGGCTAATTAAATAGGAACAGATTTTCAAAGATTACTTCATCCAAGAAGCAAAAGCTAATAATTATATGGAACAAGATGATTACCTGGAACAAGATGATAAAACTGCTAATGTTCCTGTTTATAATATGACTGTGAAGCTTCTCTGTAAAGCTGGGCTGCAATGCATTACAGTTTATTGTCTAATAATACAAGAAATAATGCTGCCGGTATTCTGTCAGAATCGTGCTTTTCTTCCAAATAAAATTCCACCTGGAACTGACCCGTCCAAGTAACTCCCACGGTTTTCCGTGGTTTATCCTCACCTGGGAGGAAGGAAGGCTTAAGAAGGGAGAACTCTGGTTTTGCCTCATATATCACATATATCCGGGAACCTCGGTAGATGTTGAAGGATTGGTCCCTTCTTTACAGGAGGGAAAAAAACCCCCCACATTTCTATGAGACAGCAAGTTGCAGTCAGTGGGGAAGATCTGTGATCCTGTGTGACAAAAATGTGCTGATGCAATGGCCACAGCTACCCCTCTCTCCTGGATTTTATTTTAAAAGGAGGGCTCTGCCACTGTGTGCACACGGCTGAAAGCTACCTGAGATCTTTTGCTCACCATCAGCTGGGGGTGTGATTGCAGGGTGTGCCTGGTCCATGCATCCAGCCGTTACACAAGCAAATATAGCAGTTAAAATGTTAATATTTCATCTATTGTTGCTGAGTTAATTCCTCTGACCTCTCCATGGCAGAGTCCCAAGTTCTGTGCAGGCTCCGCTCTGCTCTCCACCCAGCCTCTATGCCTTTTTATTTATATACACATTTTTGCTACCTTTCTATATTTCTTTTAAAGAAACATGAGATTCTGGAGAATAAAATAGCAGCTTATAAGAGCTGCCAATGTGTCGTACCACGAGTATAGCTCAGTACAAGCGCTGTCTAGACTCAACCACAGTACTCTCTATATTTTACCGATGACCCTCTGCAGAACATTAAATTACTGTTTGTCTCAAAACCAACTCTTCCTCCTGCTTTATCGTCTCCCACAGTCTCCTCATGGCTTCTTCCCTGAAGCCATTTATAATGACCTCTGCAGGTTGGCTTCAAAAATTTGAAAGCATCTTGGCATCTGCCAGCCTAAGCAGCCTTGATGCTGTAGCTCCACACCCATGTGGACCCCCCCCCTGAAATGAATCTTGACAGTGGGGTCAGCATCACTGGGGTTTCAATGCACCACTTAGGTCTTTGGAAATTTTTTAATTCTTTCAGTTTCCATGAGACGGTTCACATCTTGAGAGCTAAGTATGACTCGAAAAGGCTTGTTGGATCAGGACTTAGGGCTTTACCTGAGACAGTATCTCAGGATTGGGACCTGCATTTCTATATAGCCTTTAGCATACCTGCGTAAAATCTCCTGCAGGCAGGGATCCTGGAGTCTCTGCGTTTATAGGGCTGAGTGGCCTATTTCAAGTTAAAAAAACTTTGATAAATAATGGCTCTGTTTCAGCTGCTGTTTGTTTTTAACCATTTGTGCAATACCTCGAGCCAATTGGCAGGATTAATAGGTTAACAATGCTGTATTAATTAATATCATAAAATTGCTTTGAAGCAGGGAAGAGCTAATTAACTACGAAGCATTAATACTCCAACCGAGAGAGAACCCAAGGGAAAAAGTCTACAGTGTAATTAAGAGAGAATACATTTTTCTTCATGCCCTACTGTCTCCCCATTGTCACAGTCACTAATGACTTCAGCCTGGCTTTCTGAAAGGTTTTCTGATCTCCATCAACCTATGCCATGCATAAAAATACCCAGAGATAATTTGTATTATTTTTTCTTTCTCGACCTTTTTTTCTGGCAATACCCTCGATGCAAGCTACTTTCTTCTTCCCTTTCCTACTGTGAAATACTCGCGAAGCAGCTTCTTTCTTACACGGGAACAGCCGTGCTGGTTAAGATCCAATCTCCAGCCGTCAGTAACACAGGCACAGCAGGAGAATGGGGCATGCCACAGCAACCCTTTCCATGCTATACTTTCCCTTCCTACTGTACATCCCACATTTTCCTGTGAATGTCAGATGACTCACTGATTTATTACAGACTTTTTTTTTTATCTCGTTGGCAGTCAATCTGCTTCAAACCACACTGCATTTTATTCATTTGCCATTCTCTAGTAACAATCCTCAAGAAACAAACAAACAAAATGACAAATTATAGACAATTAAGGGGGGAAAAAAGTTAACAAATATGTGCTTGCTTTTATAAAATTCCAGCTGTCCTGAGACAGGGTTTGAAATGAAAGCTTACTGCCCTGCTTTTTGTGTTTGGACTTCAATCACCTGCGCAGCAAACGTTTGTGAAGGTGCCCCCGAGTGAGGAGCTGGGGAAGGGCGCAAGGAGAATTGTCAAAATAAACATCACAGAAAGTGAAAACTGCTACCTTCTCACTGTAAAAATATCTCCATGACAGAGTTTGGGCTGAGTTGACTGATGGCATCCAGGAAACAAATGTTTATAAACGTCTAAACCAGAATTTACAAACATGCAATAGCAGCTTCAGTGAACTAGCCATCAAAAACTAAAACCTTTGTCCAGATGAAAATGCTTTAACTACATCAGTATAACTGAAAGAGTAGAACAAACAAACTAATAAAAACCAACTGCAATACTGAAGCATTTCCACAACATATAGCTTATTCCCTAGTAAGAAGTATTTTCATGCATCTGCAGCAGTGATTATGCTTAATTATTCAGTTTAAGAAAAAAAAAATCATAATAATGAATTAAATTTATTTTAAAAAAGCCGAGGACTCCAACCTACACAGTCCTTAGAAGTTATTATGCATCCTCCAGCTCTGCTTTCTTAGTGGAAAGCAGTTAGTACAACCCATACGCCTGAATCAGGAGGTTCAGGTCTGAGTCCAACATGGAAAATACAGCTGTGTGGTATTGCCAGGAGAGCGCTGCGTCATTAAAGAGTCTGTCCTTCAAAGGGGAGGTTAAATCAAGCTCCCTAATCTCTGGATGAATAATCTCATTATTTTCCTGAGAAAACATCTCACCGAGCAAATGTAGTCGAGTCTTGCCCGGACAAGTTTTCTATAGGTGGGAATTGATAATACGTGGATGAGGGTGTGGAATGGCCCTTCTTGGTGAAGTCTCTCTACATTAATCATTACATGTCTCATACATGACAAAAAGTGTTGATGGAATAGGTTTAGACATACTTTTGGGTTAGAACAAAACCCATGTCACACCAGCTCAACTAACATTAGTTTTCACATTGGTCGTTGTCTGGTATGATGCAATGGAAAATTGATAATAAAATTCTGATGCGCTGTCAGCTCCCATGAGCTTTATCTGCAGGCAGGAGGGTGTCACAGAAATAGAGCAGCTTCCCAGGTCTGGCCACAGACACCTTCCTGGGACAGGAGGAGGGGAAGACTAAGATCACCATTGTGAGAGATTACTTTCTTACAAAAGGGGTTTTGACTTTGAGGCCTTTGCGTCTTTACTTTACCTAGGGTTGAATTTCCTTTATCACCTTCTATTAGTCTGTTTAATCCACACGGGCCAAATTCAGCTGTCGGCTTTATAGAGATAGGCAATGCACCGTGATCCCTGTTGCTGGGCTAACACTTTACGTGGTGAAAGGTTCCTGCCACCTCTTCTGAGAAGCTCCAACACCTTTATTATTTGTCTCACGCTTTGAAATCTGGCAGGAAGAAAGCAATCAGCACAGAAAAGTACCTCGTTTTTCTTCTATGAATTTCTCTTCAGGTATTGCCACAATAGAAATGATTGAAAACTTACTATTTCCTCACTCCTGGAGCTACTGCTGAAAGGAAAAATATTGGCAGCACATCAAAATCGTAGCTGATTACAAATATTCTGAAGAGAGGGATTCGCGCACCACCAACGCAGCTGCAAGAACTGGTACGGCACTGGCAGTGCTTGGAAACTGCCGGAGCAGATGGAGCAGCAGGTCTGGGAAAGAAGAGCGAGTCCAAGCTTCTCCAGCTATCACATGGTGGTGTTCCCTGCCTGAAAGACACGCAGGATCCTCCAAGCTATTTCCTCCCCCATCCCCTCCCACATTATTCCCTACCACGTCCCATGGGTGACCTGGAATAGGGCTCTCCTCCTATACCAGACAGGCTGCAGGCTCTCCTGCCTGATACTAGGTCTTATCACTTTTTAGAGAATCTTGCCTATTCTGTGGGTCAAAAAACCCCAAACCACCTCCAGTCCAGCTCCAAGCTTCTCACACTTTTTACTCTGGGTTCACTGGTTGTTGCCTGAGGAGAGAGCATTGCAATCGGCACTTACCACTTCTCCTGGTCATCAGCCCAACTGGCAGGTCGTCCATAGCAGCCTCGGGAGAGAGCAGGAATTGGTTTGGGACTGGTGCCAGCTTCCCTCAGTAGGGTCAGGGAGGTAGAAGCAGCCTTGTTTGATGAAGTAACTGAAGGTGGAGCTGAGGGTCTCCCCGCCCTGGGCCGAACAACTGTCTGTGCAAGATAAGGAGTACCCACGGCTCACTGGGACGTTTGCACCTCCCATCTCGAGCTGCCTTGACACACAGCTCACAAGGTATCTGCTCTCTGAYGGGAGAAAGGTAGCTCTTGGAAATACCTTTGCAATGTAAATCCTCAGGGTGGCAGGTTCAAAAAACAAACTTTTGACAAATCCTTTTGTGATATTTCCTTACAATGCCATTGTTATCACGTACCATCGCCAGTAAATTTATTTACTGAAGTCCTTACAAAGTGGAAATACAAAATGGGTAGAAATCCATTCAAAGCAAAGCAAACCAATGGGATAGCAGAGTTCATCTGGACCTTTGGTGGTGGAAATGAAGCAGAGCCCGCACTCAGCCACGAGTAGTACAAAAACCATTGCTCACTTTTTCTTCACAGTCCACCTCCTGGGCTTCTCCAGCTTGTCAAGTTTAGTGAAGTTGCACACTTAACATGTATGCCTGAAGCATGGTCATTTAAACATTCAAACCGTGAAATATTTATGCAAAAACTTCTTGCAGTAGTCACCCAATTCTAGGGCTGCTTTTCTATATTTGTTACAAGGGAAGAAAAACAGGTAGGAAAAACATACRTTGTATGTAATGTTCAATATATTTTTTAAAATGTGGGGTTTGGGCCTAAGGAAGCAAGCGACATCTTCTTCTTCTCTTACATTTTTGCAGGATCTGCATGATTCAAGTTCAAGCATATGGCCAAAAAATAATGCAGACTTGTGAGCCAAAGGTAATATCCCCGACTTACTGGCACAAAGCACCTTTTCCCTGCAGATATTCTACACTGCTTTGTCATTTGGCTCTTTATTTTTAGCAGCTTCCAAAACTGATAAAATGTATATTGTTACAAACATTTTGGATGTACATTTTCAAGGCCTTATGACCATGAAGTCATGCTTATGCATGTCATTCTTTCCATTAGTGATGAGCTCGAGGTGCTGAGTTTATTTCTGAATCCAGATGGGTATTTGGAGCCTGATTTTTCATCTGGGCACATGATCAGATGCATTTCCTGGCTAAACACATGTTAGTATATGTATTTTTTGAGTATTCAGAGAAAAATGTAGTCAGCTTTACATTAATACTGAATGAGACGATCAGTATTTCTTCCCATGCAGAGGACAAAATAAGGTGCAACTGTAATAAGTGAACATAAAAAGTGGAATCCCCATAATCTTCTGAAAATTTTAGTGTGTTACACGTCTGTCTGGGTTCAGCATCTTTTCACACTTCCTTATTTTTAGCTTGAGAAAGGAAGAGAAAGCATTGTCTAGACTGCGTCCTTAGAGCCGATTAACTGTTCAGGGGGAAATACACAGCAGGCACAAATACAAAGATTTGGATGGGACCCTTGCTATGTATTTGCACGCTGTGTCCTGCAGGATAATTCATTCCTTTGGGAATGCACATAGCACAGACTGCTATATTGTGCTACAAAGTCATACTGAAGTTAGTATTTAGGTCTCTTGAGACTGCCCCGGCTCTGCAGCAAAAGCGTGCAGTTGGGGCTTGTCCTTGAATCAAAAGTTGCAGTTCCTGAAAGCAGGAAAATGAATGCATGTGGTATTTTCTATGTACGCTGTATACATGCCAGCTAAGCTCCCTTTGTCCGCAGCTTCAAGATTTATTACTTGCTGCAGAGTGCTAGTTTCAGCTGCTACCCAGAGCAGTGTTATATCTGGTTAAGAGCTAGCTAGGGACCCAGAATGGGTACAGGGGTTTTTACATACACCACCAGCRGGCAGCACACTGGCCTTCCAGGGCACATGGCAACACGCATCTGTAAAATGGGCATAATAATCCTTACTTGTCTCCGGTGTAGGAAGCCTAATAATTAGCAATTTTAAATCATCTTGAGATCCTCAGAGTGATGGCGCATATGCTAATAGAGTGAGTAATTTGGCACAAATGTGTTATCACACCTACAACTTTACCATGTAGATACGCTAGGGCAAATAGAGCAGCATGTGTCCCAAATGCTGTGGAGACAAATAGCTCTGGAATTGCCCAAAGGCCTCTAGCAGAAGAGATGGATGCACCTACTGTGCACAGGCTTTATTATAGCACATACTGATATATCAGCAGCCTGCAACTTTTCAGCCCTATAGACAAAGACATCCACAATCACAGGCTTTCTGGCAGCACAGAGATACACCTACAGTCCAAAACCTTTCGGGAACCCTGAGGGATATAGTCACAGCCACAACTTACTGGCAACGCACAAAAGATATGTCTATAGTGTGCAGACTTTCTGGCAACACAGCTGCATCCCCAGAGCCTGGTTTCCTATGCGCAGTGATATACCAGTCATACCACATCCCTTAAGGCAGAGAGATGATACAGAAACACCTCACATTGCAAAGGCAGATGCCTTTGAAAAAGAAAAAGTCTTTTTTTTTTTTTCCAAATACACTGGATAACAGGGGCTCTAATTGTTACCTAAGTGCCAACAATGTCAAAAGCTATCTGTGCGTGAAGTGAATGCTCAATGTTAATAAAATACATCCAAACTGAATAGTCTGTACGTTCTGCTGAGCTGTACAAACCACGAGGGCTCTCTGCTCTCGTGGTTTATGTTTCCACCAAGAACCCGTAATAATGAAAGCACTGGCCTAGCAATCAGCGTTTTGAGTGCAAGCCCCGAGATTGCTCAGTTGGGTATAGTTTCTTTCTCTAGAAGAGAGCATGTAATGCAATTAATCCAGCTAGTGGTAGGGGGCATGTTAGGGGGTGGCCGCTCCTCTGTATGAACAAAACAGCTGGCATTCAAGTATTTCCTTATTTCTGAGTACTTGACTGTCAAAGTTGATGATGTTCCTTGGCACAAGGAAGATGAAAAGTAAGGGAGGAGTTATTTAATATTATACAGCAGATCCAGATTTGTTGTTATTTAGGATTATAGCTAGAATAAAATACTCTGGGATTTACTTTAATCTTCATGAGGGGCTAGGTCTGTTTGGAAATGTCAGTGTTTATGCTATAGCTGATCTACTGGAGATCACTTAGACCTAGAGCTTTTCTCATGGTGGTTGTCCTCATGTCACACTTAAGAACTATTCAAAACGGGGTCCTGATTTCCAGGTGTTTTGCTGGCTGCAGCTGAGTGATGTGGTGGGAATGTAAAGGAGTTTTCTGTTACCTTGTGGCTTCTGCTCTCAGCTGGGAGGGCAGCCAGGAGGGCTGGAGGCAAGTGGCTGCCAGATTGCTGTTTGTCGTCTTGCTCAGTCCAGAGCAGCCACGCCACTCCCCCAGCACCATGTCCTTCAAGGATTCCAGGAATCAACAGAGCAGGACATCTCTGCCACTTTCACACCACCAAAGGAGGAGGAGAGTGGAGCCAGTACTCTCTGTGCAGAGGAGAAAATTATCAGAAGTCATTATTAATGGCTTGCCAAGTAATAAATCAAAGTCACTTAAATTTTGTCTATCATGCAGCAATAAAAGATGCCCATTACCCTGTAGGATGTGACTACACAAGGGCTCTGGAGAAATCCAGGTTAGGATTTGGAGTTTCTTGCTCAGGCTTGTCTCCAGTAGACATAACTCACCAAGAGTGATTCTGCCTTCTCTCTAGCTCATTGCTATAGCCCAGTGGTCGACTAGCTGCATTGCACATGTTAGTGAGAAGACACTTTGACTGGAGTATGCCTTCAGGTGTGAGACTGTGTAAGCGGTGGTATGCACTTGCAGTAGATGCAGATTTTTCTGCAGCTGATGCTTATTCACCGTCTTCCATGGAATGAAAGGCAGGCAAAAGGCCCCATCCATAGGCACTGGGGAGCCATAATGGCAGAAGGATTGCCCCATGGAGCCTGCAGCATTGGAGACTGAGAATTGTGAAGACCTGTGTGGTTATGAGTGAAAGGTGTTGCTTCCCTCAAGAGCCTGCATAGACATATATGGCTGGAATTATGAGATAAGCCTTTTCTAAGTATATTTGACAGGTCTGGAAAATGGGACTCGGCACAGCTGCTTCCAGCGCTGTAGCTTGTATGAGAGGTTCTACACAAAGATGAAAATGGAGGTGGATGAAAGGAGACTGCTRAGTGTACTGATGCACTTACATCCCGACACCTTCTCTTGGGCCTTTATTGAGCTCTTTGTTTGCTGCATGGTGGTTTTGTGGGGGCACTGACAGCATTCATTGTGTGCTAGTGGAGCTGGTAAACTGCACTGTTCTGCTGTATGATAAAATGCTATCAACAGTGTTTACAAAAAGTAAATATAGTCCATATCTTTATGGAAAGCTTGTAAAATAAGTTGCCAGCACAGCTTGTACTTAATGGCATGAGAACCAAAATGTATAATAATAATGATAATAAAAAAGTAAGTCTTAAGGTTGGTATCTTGGACAGGAAATTGAAAATGAAATATTTCCAGTTTGTTGGGTTATGCCTAAGTACAGTATGTCTTGCTAGGCTATGTCAGGCTCCATTCCAACTTCAAAGTTTACTTTGATCTTCCTTTATTTACATTAGCCTTTGCCACAGTATTCACAAAGAGTTTTCAATGACTGCTCCAAGTCATGTATTACACTCTGCTAAGCAAAGTTTTAAGTCAGTATTGTGATGGTGCACATTATCTGGAATAATGATAATACCCCCAGCAGTATGAAGTATTACCCTTATTCCTTTAACGCACACATGTCAGAATTCATACAGCCTCAATTAGGGACAGTTTCTAACCAAAACTCCCCAAAGTTCTGTGAAAGTTGCCTTATAGACCCAAACCTTGTACTCAGTATGCTTTTTCATGGAGTGTGCTCCCTCAGAATGGTACATAATGGTACATAATGGTACATAATGAGCAAACTCATAGATTGCTTTACCCAGGAGAGGTACATAAACAATTGTACTAGGACAACCAGCCAAGTAAGGATCAAGCTGGGCACCAAGTACAGTGACTTTATATTCTGCCTGTATATGTCAGGGAAGCACAAAATGTGTAGGGTTTTTACCTTTTTTGCTTAGGTGTAAGCAACCCGCATGTTTGAGGGCAACAGAAAATCAAGCCCTAAATGCAGAGTCTCTTTTGCATCTCTTGGCCCTCCCTCGCCTGATGCCACAGGCCAGGGCAGGCAGAATGGTGGCTGGCTTGGTCATCCCATGGAAATCACATGACAACGTGGCTTCTCCATATTTCTAAACATCCTGAGGGCAAGGCAGGAAGTTTCAAAGTGTTAGCTCTTCATTATTTCATCACTTACAGTCAGGTCTATTTAGGAAGTATCATAATAATAACATTGTACCAAGTGTCATGATAAATTAGGTGGCATTTTGCAATGCAAAATCCTAGATTTTTTCCTTCCCATTGACTTTGGCTAGGTAGTTGAAAGCTTGACGTAATGGAGAGACTCGTGAGATGATCAAAGCAGTAGGCCATGAGTTTCATTTTCTTTAAGGCCTTCTTAGACTCCTGTAGAGCAAGAGATTCTTAAACCAAGCAGGTATACTGGCAGTGACAGACAGTGTGAGAGGACTATGAATGACTTTGAATGCAGATTTTATTCTGTAATTTACACTTGTCAGAAGGCTACAATAACTATATCACTCACGTAGGGTGTGGAGTATGAATATTCCACCACATTTTCCAGAAACCAGACAGTTGGTCCAGAAGACATTATGTAAACACCAAGCTTCTTGCTCCCATTAAGGATCTGTTGCAATCCAAGTAATGTTCCAAACTTGAATGTGCTTAGGAAAACACAGAATTCTTTAGATTAAAAATTTTAGGTTTACTTATGTAGCAATCTACCACATTTCCTTCATCATTTAGAATAACAATAGGAAACAAAATAATGCATTCTGCCAGCCACACTGAAGAGTAAAGGGAAGAAAGCCAACCTCACACCCTGCAACACATGCATAGAAGAATGCCTAGGAAAATATACTATTTTCCATAATGCCATTTTAAGAACAATTGTATTCTTACCAGTATCTGTTGTTACAGTAAGTCTAATTGATACTGCATTTACATAATAGATTTTTTTAAAACAAAAATGTCACATTAATTACTGCAACATGACCAAGTAGTAATAAATCAATAGTGAGAAGCTATGGCAAAATACTTGGACGGTTGTATTTAAAAATAGACCTGGAATTACTACTTTGTGAGCTGCTGATTTTTCATTTGATTGCGTTGTTTAAAATGGAGTGTTAAACGCTAAGTAATTCTCATTTGATATAATGTAGTGTGTGCAAATTGTGAAAGGAATGGACAGACATCCTAGAAATCCAGGAATTTAGACGTGACATTGGACTCAGTTCATTTTTCTATAATTCTCTTGAACTTTCTGTGTCCTAATTTCTCTGTCTTTCAGTCTGAGAAAATAATGAAATCTTATCTTAATAAAACACTGTGAGATCACCATATACAATTTTATTCATAAATACAAACCATCCTAATTTTACATATAGAAAATACGGTCGATATTTTCAGTGAATACTGACAAGTGGATTTTAACCTTTCCTCTTTAACAACATTGCTAGCACAGGCCTGGGAGCGATGCTGACTATAAACAAAAGTCACAGCCTCTCTGCTTTCATCGTATGCCTTAGTGGATGGCATGCAGTTTGGGGAAAAGACTTTATTACGGTGAAGAGGTGTAAAGCTGAAGTAGGACAGGAGATGACTACCATATTCCAAACTGGAGGTAAAAGGGGAGCTGGACACATCACTCCTGTTGCCACTGAAACCACTCATCTCTATCAGTAAGGAAAATAAACAAGTGGAGAGATGCAGCTGATGCTGTATATTAGAAGTCTGTGTCTGCTGTGTTGTTCTGGGTTGCCTGGTTATAAAATCAGCAGAGCAGCTGGAAAAAGAGACCGTAGGAGGTACTATCTTTGGGAAAGGAGACCGCAAATCCTGTGGAGCACAGAGGCACCACAAATTAAAGATAGGATGTGCTCCTCAAGCTCAGATGGGAACATAAACACTTCTAGACTTCAGGATATTCGGATTCCAGATTTGGATGCTTCCCATCATAAAAATACAGGGCATTTTTTTCAGGATCCAAATCCAAACTCCATCAAGTTCATAAAAGCATGAATGAAATGCTTTTTATACTTCAAGGCCTAATCTGCAGTGGCTATAAATCTTTGTAGGTCCATTGATCTTACTGAGAATCTGACCTAAAAGTTTTAATGTTCTCTCTATTTTTTTCCTAAACATTTGTTTAGGAAATGTTAACAGCATTATCAGTCATGGACTGAAATGTCAGAAACGGTTCATTAAACCTCACAATGCTGAAAATTTCATTTTAGAGGGACATTAGTGGAAAAAAATTTAATGACCAGATCTTTCTGTTCAAGAGTGCTTTATAACTCATAACAGGCAGGTAATCTCTTTTCTGAGATGTCTTTTTTCTAGAGTTTTTATTGAATTGAATGAAATTATATAGCTCCTGCTTGTATGACTTTTTCTCTTTCAAAACAAAAAAGCATCGTAATTGCCATGAAAATTGAATTGCTCTGTCAGGTCACCATCCTGGGTTGCTGTGACCAACAGCGGGTCTTGGAAAACAGTATTAATCTGGAGGGCTTTTCCATAGTAGGATCAAAGCTTTGCTGGTCTGCCGTGAAATCATCTTGGGATGCACAACCGTAAAGCAACACCAACGATGTTTTAAGAAAAGTATAAAACAGAAACCCTGTTATCCAGTCTGGGTGAAATGCCAGCCCGTTTGGCTATCCCCATGCAGTGAGCCAGCACAGATTCAGAGTAAACTTCAGTTGGGGAGAGGTTTAGTCAGAGAAAATACAAAGCTAACAATTCTTAAGCAACAAACTGAAAAGTTTCAAGGACCTGTGTCAATGAAATGCCCAGCACCATCTTGTGGCATTATCATTAATTCAACCAGTTGGTCTTTCTACTGTGGAAACTACGTAACTCCTGTGTTGTTCTCCCCTGAAGAGAGCTGATCAGAGACTTCTCGTTATAAAGCAAGAGTACGGCTACACATCTGCTGACAAAAAGAAAGAGCTTAGGACTACCAGTATTGTTAAAGATAAGTTGTGCTCCTCAAGTTCAGATGGGAACATAAACATTTCAACACTTGCCATTATTACTTGAAAAGTACTTAAAAGCTAAAGTTAAGGAGTGTTTATAAAATGCTGTTAGGCAGGAACTAGACGAGGTGACATCGTGCATACCCAAAGCACGATGGGGCAAAAGGTGAGAATGCCTATACCCAGTGTGAAATTTTGCAGCGCCTGCGTTGCAGGCTTCCTGACAAGGCTGTCATCTGGGTCCTGCCTTCCCTTGCGCTGCCAGCATCCAGGAGGACACTGGGAATCCATCACTCCTTTAGAAATAGGCTGGGGAATAATCCTCCTTCTGGATGGCCTGGCCAACATTCCTTTCTCCGTAAGATGGGATCGACTTTGTGCCAGCTATCACTGAAATAGAGCTGCTGCCACATTTGCTTACATAGCTGATGCATTACCAGTATCTAAGTCATTGTTTGTAGAGTGCTATGCAAGATGTTCTGCATAAATGTGTATATAAAACGACATCATGCTTTCAGCTAAGTTTATAAAATATTCCCATACAGTTTCTCAGCTTCAGCCCAGAGTTAAATTGGGCCAAAGAACGGAAAGAGTCATTTACGGGAAGTTTTCAGTATTCTGGACCAATGCTTCTTCGTCTTTCTTTGTTCAAACAACGAAACCACCCAGCTGAATTGCCTTGCTTTCTCCACATCTGTGTGTGAATTAATTTCCAGTGTGAGGTGCTTGGTTCACAGATGTGAAGACTAAAACACATTTTTATCCAATTCAGAGGAAACTCTGGAAGCTCACCCTATCATTGCTTGAAAACTGAAGTTTCTCTGCCTCTTCTATCCCAGTGCTTCTCAGCCTGGACTTCAAAAGCCTGTATTTATGAATAAGATTTTCGTTCACTCAGTCTTTGGCCTCTGCTGAGATTGATAAAATGTTCCAACTTTAAACAGCACCTGGCAGGGGGGTTGTTTGTTTATTTTTAATATGGTTTGTTGCAGCAGAAGTTGTATTATCATTACCAGATTCATTTCAGAGGTCATTGGATTCTTTGGCCTCCACCCACAGCTAATGTAAACTGGTATAGCTTCACAGACATAATATCTCCTGAGGATCTGGCTACATTTCTTAGTAGTGTTCATAGCTATGCTACAGATGTTGCTAATGCATAATGCACATGTGTATAAGTATCCACATATTTTTAAAGCCTTTGCTTTAAATTTTGAAGCTCATCCAAATCACTTCTATGAGCCCTTAAGTGGCAAAAGATAAAAAATAAAAAATAAGGCAAAAGGATGTAGTACATTCTTCAATTCTGTAATTATTAGTTAACCAGAAAATCATGTTCATGCCCTGAATTAAAATGATGGAGATGATGTCCTCCTTATACAAATACCTACTCACGTTAACCTCTGACAGCAGGGAGGGTCCTTGTAGCTGGCTGTAGCCTTGCAGCCAGTTGTTGCACTCTTTGGTGTGCCCTTCCCCAGAAAGCAGGAACGGGATTTCAAAGGGAATTAAATGGGGCCTTATAGTCAGCACTTCAGATAGTATCTTCCTCCCCTCTGAGACTACATTCAGAGCCACGGAGGATGCTGTACCAGAGCCTGGAGACATAGAAGTCAGGAAACCCGCTTATGAACCCATTGTGACTTGCTCATGCTCCAGTCACGGCACTCGTAGATACTGGATAGATGCCTAAAAAGACCCCTGAAGTGTTGATAATTTAGATCTAGGGTAACATTTTGTTTTGTAACGGCCCTTTCAAGCAGGGAGCGAACACAGGTTCTCGAGGTGCACCTTGGCAGTGTTGGTACCTGCGCTCTGGTGCAGCTACTTCTTTTTAAAAAAAAAAAAAATATTTTGAGATAAAACCAATTGTTGACCAAAGGTAAATCTACACAGATATTTTTGGACAAAACAAAGTTAATAGGTATTGAATCTCAGATGTACTTGGTATTTAGTTTAGCTCTCAGTTTACTTGCTATTTGAGTAAGACAAGGCTGCACTTTGTTGTAAAACTTCAGTCCGTAGCTACTGTAACTCCTTTTTTGCCTTTCACAATAAAGCAGGCGAAACAGAGCTCTGAAATAAGACACATGCGGACACATGATTTGTAGTCAGTGGCCACTGCAAGATATTTTAAGTCGCAAAGCAAGTGAATAAAATTACTTTACCAGAAAAATTGAAATATAGTTGGGAACATATATTAACCAGATGGGTGCCAGGAAGACTTGCCTGTGCTTTTATAAAAAATTGCTTTACAAACAGATGTCTGATCTCTAGCTGAAGGGATTACAGAATAAATAGCAGATTTGTCCTTCTAACTGCAGCTTAGTGAATCATTGGTAATATGTCAAACCTGATGCACATCAATAAATTGACTTAATGGGTAAGTTGCTGGGTGGGTTGTTTAGTGCTGGTTTTTGTCAAATGGAATTTCAGTCTGTCAGGAATAAAGTAACGTGAACTACAGCAATGGACTACCTTGATGTGCACGAAAAAATAAGGAAGAATTATCAAAATTCAACATAGACAAAAGAAATTATCTGCTTTGGGCCAGGAGAGCAGACTGTGGCCTTACTAACTTATACAGGATAACTAAATGAATTCATGTTCAGAAAAAAATGCTAAAACTATAAATTGATACATACTAATGATAGATAACTTAAGTGAAGAAAAAATAATTGTTTTATTTACAAAAATGTTAGAAAAAGATACAATATTCAGTGGTCAATCATTGAAAGAAATGCCTCTGAATGCTTTGAGTATGTTTTTAAAGAGAGACTTTCTGTCACTGTTGCCTATCTGGAAACTTGATGAATGAAGGCTGTTAGTTTTTAATGCAGGATTACTGAAAACAATTTTTTTGTATAAAGTGTTATTCAGCAGCTATATTTGCCTTTTTAAATTAAAATAAAGACATGACATTAGCTTTGACAACAAATTTCTGTAACACAGCTTCGTATCCGTTATCCACCCAAGCCCGCAATTGTGCGCTAAGGGAAGAGGATGTTTTCTTTGAGAATAGAAATACACCATTTCTGCAGGGCAGCGATGTCTCTCGGCTCTTCCCGGCAGCAACGCTTGTCCCAGGATACTTTAGAAAGAGGGAATTATGTATAATTTGACAAGGAGCAGGCCCACATAACCTTACAACCAACCTTAATAGAAAATTGATATGTTTGATTCCTGTGACATTGGAAGGATTAACAGCTGAGATTGAATCCAAACCCCTCTATTAATCCACTGCGTGAGCATAACATCAGTATGAGCACTGGCAGCGCACTTGAGACATTATTCTGTCACTGCCCTCCGTGCCTTAAATAATTTTCAACATCAGGAACCATGGTGTGTGGCATGCCCTCGCTTCTGCAGGACGTCCCCCCAAGGGATGGGGCAGCTCCTGCCTTCACCCGGTGCAGCATCAGCGTGGCTGAGAGGGCTGGCCATGGGAGGCTGCTGCCAGTTTCATTTCCTTTGCCTGGAAAAAAATCTGTTTTAAAATGCTTTTCTTCCGATTTCCACACCCCTGATCTGCTGGGTGGTTCCTTGAGGTGATGCAATGAGGGTGAGAGTTGCTTTCTCCTCACCAGTGAGGGGACTTGAGCCTTCCGTACCCCCTGTCCCCTGTGAGCCGGAGAGGACCCTTCACCATCTCCTGGCAGTCTGAGCAGCGTGGCACCCCTGTACTCAGGGTGCTACAGCATTGGCCTCCCGGAAACCTCTGAAGCCCCTTGGCTCATTAAGTGCTCCGAGCCTTCACGCGTCCCGGGTGCATGGTCCCCTCCTGCTCGCGGGTGAGCCAGGTGGCCACCTGGGCTTGGCAGTTCTCTGTCTGCACCAGCAGATCGGCACTGACTCCTGCCCCAGGCTGAGGGAGGGCTGAGGCTGGGAGCCAGGCAAGGGTGACAGCACTGCAGCCAGCGTGTGCRTCACCCGGCGCTCTGCAGCCCTCTGTCCCCACGAGCAGCTCCCCACGAGCTTGGTGCCCCTGCTTCAGCCAGGAATGACCCCTCCAGCCCTGTGCCAAGGGGCAGCTGGAGGCTGGTTCCCACTGGCTTCCTCCCAGCATGACCACCTTCCCACCATTGGGGTGAGGTGTGTCGTAGTTTCTTGATAATATCTAGTGGAATCTTAGTGCTAACATAGATGTTTTCATGTAGGACCTTGCTGATGGTGGAATATTCCTGTGGAAATTTTCAGCTGGAAATTTGTTGATGGGGTAATGCTGTTGTGGCATTTTTCTTGTAGGAGTTTGTTGATGGTGGAGTGTTTTTGTGGGAGTTTTCACACAGGAATTTGTTGATGATGGAGTGTTACTGTAGAAGGACTGCTGGATTTATTTTGAGGTACAATATGGAGAGGACAACAGTGGTTTAGTGCAAGTTCATGGAAACAGGACTCTTGTAAGGGATTGATAGGTGCAGCGTAGAGGGCAATGCTGAGGTTGCCTGTACATTGCAATAGGACTGGTGTGGAGAGCTAACGCGGGTGCTTTTTCAGAAGTGAAGAGAGTTGAAATATAGCTGGCTGCTTCAGCCCCTTCTGCCTGGGCTGAGGAAGGCCAGGTGGAGCTCAAGTGTTTCCCCAGCAGCTTACTGCACCACTGTGAGTCTGAACTTCCAAAAATCCAAGAGAAAACATCAGGTGTGTGGAAAAATCTGTTCCTAAGCTGTATCATCTGTTAAACAGGCAATGAACTTTCCTCTGCATGTAGTAGATTTGGATTTCAAGAGAGAATTTCAAGGGATATTGACATTTATTTCAAGAGAGGCCACTGTAAATTATCAAATAAGATCACTTCTTAAAGTGTTATTATAATATAATTAAATAAAATTCAGAAAGACTCTGGACTTAATTAAAGAAGAGGAAAGGCAACACAACTGTCAGCTTTGTAGTGAAAATGAAATAAAACCTGTCTTTCATGATGTAGGAGAGTATTTTATTGTCATGCTACTAATTTAATTTGTATAATAGAGACTCAAAGTTCAAAGAAAATCTCACCTAAACTGAGAAGAAATCAAATAAGGCTGGTGGGTTTTGGTATTAAACCTAAATTACACCCACCTGAGAGAAAGGTGGGGACTTGAAACTGGGAGTGGAGAATGTTACAGCCAAGAAGGGTGTCGTCTTTGGAAGAGGTGGGCTGTGCTTTTGGGAGTGATGGGGATGTGGTTTTGGTAATAAAAGAGCAACAGTCAAGGCTTGCCTCCTATTTGGGAGAGGAGGGCAGTGCAGTTGTAGAGGTGGTAAGAGGGAAGGAGGCCAAGGGCTGTATACTCTTTGGGAGAGGTGGGTTTTGTAGTTCAAAACAAGTGCAGGTGGACTGAAAATTAATTTTTAGCATAAAGTAGCGACATGTTTCCAAGTCCAGGGCTATGCTGAGCCAGCTGCCCAGGCTCCCTCTGCACAGTGACCTGATCTGGAACCAGGACAGTGTAAAAGAGTTAGCGTAACTGCGCTGAAGAGTCCGCCTCATGATGAGAAATCTATCTATATGCCAGTTTAAAAAAAAAAAAAAAAAAAACAGTCATGCTAGTGCGTTTGGGAGCTGTTTGAGCAGGGGTTTTCTTCTATGTGGTAGAAAGAGAAACAGTAAAACAGACCTCCAAAGCTAAGGGGGTTGCACAGTTGTATTCCAGGTTCCCCTGGGGTTGGAGTGCCTGTGGGCAACAGGTTGGCTGTTAAAAGGCATGAGAGGTATTGGGGGCTCTAGAAAACGGATAGTTTTGCAGTCTTTGCAGGTAGCTGGGATATTGGCTACATGAGTGTGTGGAGAACATGCAGGATATTGCTACACCATTTAGATCGATTAAAAAAACTGGATCATAAGACCATTGTAGTTAGTTCAAAAGACAGACATACTGGACTCTAAAGGAAGACACTGAACTCAGTTGGAGTACCAGTGCAGTTTGCTTCCCTGCTTGGCCAGGATATCTCTGGTTTCCTTAAGTTAGTCTGTTTGCACTGGGTTTCTTTTTTTCCTCTTTTGTTCAGCCATCAAAAGACATACAGAAAGGAAATCTCCTCTGTAGGAGCTGAGGGGAGGCGGGGGGGGGGGAAGTTCCTATCTCCCTGGGAAGAGGGATAAGTGCAGCTGTGTGATCTTAGTACACCTGTCTTGAATCTTTTAATCGTTCCCCAGAAAAAATAAAAGCCCAGCCTGCCACCTATAAGGATCATAAGTAAAATTGTCCTTGATTTCTGGGCGATTATGGGGTAATACCTGGAACAGCCTTGTACAGAAGCAAAAGAGCATTGCTGGCTCTGTTCCTTTTCTCATTCCAGATGAAAAGTGTTTTTCAGCCTTTGCTTGCAGAAGCTCAGCCTATACTCCCTGGGTTGAGGGAACGTGCTTCATCTACTGGTTTACGTTTGTACGCTGTAGGGTTTTATTCTGCTGGTGGTCTGCAAAACTCAGCGTCTCTCATTTTAATCTGGTATAATGACTTGACATTTAAGTCACATTCCTCCCATCTGCAGAAACGCAGCCATAGAAAGCTCTCTGTGACAGGCCAGTGTTAGCAACAAAGTGCAAACAGGTTCATTCCCCTAGCTGCAAACTGTGGTCAGCTAGGGCAAAGTAGTTAAAAAATGAAACAGTAAAGTTTTAGAGGTCTCCTATAACTAATTATTTCCAGCTACAGCCTGCTCCTAGGGTGACACTGGAGGAAGTTAAAGTTAATTAGCGGGTATTTTGGCTGTCTGCTCAAATTATATTTCTACGTTCAGCTAGGTTAGAGTATCCAAACAATAAAAATATCTTCTAAAAGTCATGATGGACTGCTCTTTTATCCTCACTGCAGCCCTTTTTCAGAAATTACTTGAGCAAATTTTGTAGCTAGAGGTGTAGGTGGACAGCTCAGAAGAGAGCAGCCAGGCCAGAGAGCAGCCTCAGGCCAGGACAGGCTCCTGCTCCTGAACCAACGAGCTCCCACATACCCCAAGAGCAGTTGCATGTTCCAGGCTTTCATTCTCTGCTTTCTCTGATGCACAACCAAGCCAAAAACACCTCACAGAAAGCTTTGCCAGGGGAAGAATCCTCTCTGTGTCTGCTGCAGCCCCCCAAAGCTTGCAGCAGCAGGCACGTGGCAGTTTAGATTGCACGCAGAAAGGTGTCCACCAGAGAAAGCTCCTGGATCCGTCACAAGGTAATGGATGTTTCTTTCTTTCTTCTTTATTTAGTATTTATTTTTCTTTATTTAATATTCTCATTCTGTTCACATCGTTCTGAAAATGAATAACCCATGCTGCTCTTGTTTTGTATGATAGCGTTTCCTTAGGGTCTGTTGCATTCTACAAATGCCCACAGGTACCTGCACATGTGTCCAAAGCTTTCTGTTGAGATGTCCACTGGCTAAAAAGCATTAAAGTTGTTGCTATCTACCCTATTCAGATTTAAGGCTTTTCTTTATTTATACAGGAGCTAAGTACCAGCAGTGATATTCACATCTGGGTGCAGCTCTATACACTAYGAAAATCCAAGGGTATTTGTATCCGGATTGCAGGCTGAAGCTTTTATTTGAGAATGCCTCATTGTTAATTCCCCACCTGCGGGCTGGTCTCAGTGAACCAGACAGAGAATTATTCCTGGACAGCCTCAGACTCTGCACTGAGAAACTGGTACAAAGAAACCTTTTCTCTTCTAGAGCTACCCTGTTCTTTCAGTTTAAAAAAAAAAAAAAGTTAGCACATTGACATTTTCTCTTCTGCTTTCAGCTGAAACAAATTACTCTTGCTACTAATAGCTGTTTCTGCAGTCATGAACTAATTTCTTTAATAAAACTAAATGCATATCAAAAATACCGTTCAGTTGTTGCTGTCACTGACCTTGGTGTAATACCTGTGCACTAGAAAAAAAAAAAGAAGTGGATTAGGAAAGAAGAGGACTTGAAAAATATGAGATTGGGAAAAAGGAATGAGTTCTTAAATTACCACAGGTGAGGCAGAAATGCTTAAGAGAAAAGTAAGATATTTAATGAAGTAATGAATAATTCCTTTAACCAGTTAGAATAAAACTGGTACAGGAGCCTGGGTCTTCTGGATGTTGGCGTTATTTAACAATGTGATGTTCTGTTTAAATAGGCTGTTCTTATTAACCATCCGCAGAAATGAATGTCAGAAAGGAAAGAAAGACAACACTAGATTATATTTAGCTGAGCCTGAGCGTTATCTTCATTCAACAGGAGAGCAGATAATTTTCACTGGACTGGCTGATGTCCACCCTGTATCATCTTTACCATTAGAAAAACTTCTCACAGCCTGTTCTCTTCACAGCTCACGCTTTCCTTTGGCAGCCCCTTTGCAGTCCCACTCCAACTGCAGCTCTAGGCTTTCATTCAACCCAAACCTGAATCCTAACCCTAAAAATAACCATAATCTGAGGATTATCCTTCCACACGGGCAACTAGCCATTACCCAGGAAAAAGGTTCTTACAACCCAGGTCTCTCCACAGCCCACGCTTCCCTTTGGRTGCCCTTTTCTAGCCCCGCTGCAGCTCTCCAGGCTCTCTCTTTCTCTCAACCCTAAACCTAACTTTTATTTAGGCTGAGCCTGTAAAAAAGCCCCCCAGTTACTGTCCAGATGAAAAATTTCTCATGGCACAGTCCTCTCTGCAGCTTATGCTTTTCTTCACTAACATCCCTTGTGACAGGGATTTATTAAATATCAGAGGTGTGAGTGGACATTGCATGTGCAAACCTCTGACTTTCTTCATTTTCTTTATTTATGAGGAAACATTTATATTCAGTATCTTTAATCAGGCTGATATGTTTAGTCAGGATTTCCAAGAGAAGCAGTCTGAAACTAAGTAACTGTTGAAGGTCTCTTTTTTGTGCAGATCACTAATTATTTGTATAGCATAAACATTCTGAATAATTCTTCCAGAGGAATAGCAATCCCTGAAGTGCAAAATCACAGGAAGAAACAATACCTATATTCAAAATAGACTCACCAGGAAAGAGGAGAAAGAAGAAATGACTCCTGAACACGCACGTTTCTATTTAAGATTTAACGATGAAGTCGAACTTCTAGGCAGAGTTTGCATCCTAAGTTTGCATTAGCAAAACAAACAAAAATACCCCCAAAATCTGATGAGGTGAGATTCTGAACTCAGAGGGCTAAATGTGGAATAATGCAGACATTCATTTCCTTATCTTAGTTCTTTTATACTGGCTTGGTTGCGTAGATCAGCAGAAACACTGTCCTCAATAGTTTCCTGTGAAGGACCCTGAGTAGGAAGAACCAGTGGGGCACAGCAAGATGGGCAGGGGTGCTACAACTGGGCCCCCATGGACAGGAGTTACAAGCGCCCATATAAGATCTATCAAATACCCACTGTGTACTAAAATGGTTCACTCCTTTGCCATACTCATATATTTTGCTTAACTAATGCTACTGTTCACTTCTGATTCAGGCACAGATTTTCAAAGGATTTGCATCTGCTTTCTCCAAATTAAAATGTGGCCTGCATAAAGCAAAGTTTTCTATCAACTCATTGCTGAATTTTCTTTCTTCTCAACAAAAACAATGAAAAGTAGTCCAACAGTATTCCTTTCATATAACTTCTTCATTAAAAAGATGCTCCATATCCTACAAGAGGTATTAATTTATTTATTTAAATAAATCCAGCAATGAGTAATGGGTGGTAAGTAAAGCACTTCCAATGGGAAATGTTCTTCTCTAGCTGAAACTGGACTTTCTGAAGAAACTGCACTGAAGCAAGCAATTTTATTTCAGCAGTGAACTTGATTAGATTTATTTATGCACATGCCATTAGAAATTTTAATTACAAATCTCTGTGCTGCTAGAACGGCTTTTATTTTCGTTGTCTGAAAAAAAAAAGAAGTATTAATTTATTAAAATAGCAAGTTACAGTTTGACTTTTCTGCTATTTTATGTTGAGTGTTTACCACTAGGAAGAGATGGTACAATAACAAATCGCTTGAATTTCTAATACAACTCAGAGTTATTAAAATTCTAACTGTAGGCTGTTTAGCGGTACTTTCTAGGGGACAAGAAGCCAGAAGGGAATAAAACACCTATGTATTTTATATGCATTATTTTGGCTACAGTATTAATAATATGTTCCATTTTGTGAGAGACAGGGGAGATGCTGCTGCCCTTGCCATCAAAGCGCTGCTGTGGCCAGAGGAGAATCCACGGGGGCTGTGACTTCCCCCACCAGCTTTGAGAAGCAGCTTCCAAAGTGGCTCAGGTACTTTGTTATTTTAATACAGGCTTGGTCCTGCTTCTCTTCAAATCGGTGAGAATTTCTGACGTTTATTTAAATGGAATTGGGACCTGTGAGGTCTTGGGTCAATCCTGGGTCAACAAGGTAAAGTGATGTCCTTTTTTTAATAGAAGATGTAACTCAAGCACTTTAGAAGTCAAGCACCTGGAGTCAGAAATTCCAGAATTAAGGTTGTATGCACAGCTTCAATTCTTCTCCTTTACATGTGTGCATTGCAATACAGCCTATATAATGATGTTCTGCTTTCTCCAGGAGACACTTGTTCTCTCAGATGTACAGGACAGAGAATATGGCAGGAATGTGTTTGGGATGAGTTGGTTTCTGCAGGATCCTTCTTACCTCACACGTGAAAGTTGGTTGGCAGAGAATGAGTCATGAGATACGGGGAGAAGTGTGCTTGCAAGTCTTGGCTATGATCTTAATTGTGGCATTTCCAGATATCTGGTGTTTGATTATTTATGTAAAGTAATAACTAACAAAACCAGCTTGATCTTGATGCTGTTGCCTGCACAATTTTTTAAAGAAAACTGAGCTTTCACACATTTAACTCTATGACACTGATGTGGAATGACTGTAACAGTGACTCCTGAATTCATTTATTAGATTTCTTGGGTTGTTGAATTCAAGCAGTCAGTAAAGTAATAAGCTGTTACCTTTTTTTGCATGCCACCTTTAGAGAGAGATCCTACACTTTTCCAGAAGGAAAGTATTTTGAAGGCTCAGGTCTGAACTTTCTGCTGTTTAAACAAAAAATCCAGAGGAGCCAATTAAATGCCTTTTTTAGACTAGTATTTATAGGTATCAGAGCTAGGYGTACAGACAATTTCCTTTGGAAAGCAGTGTAGTTAAATGGACAAAAATTAAATTAAAGATGTAGCTCCTATACTGGGGAATTGAATCTGCAGGACTTAACTCAGCTGCCACAGGATGGTCTCCTACGTCAGGATATGCAGGTTTGCTTAACACTTTAACTAATTGTTAAATTACCATCATTGAAAGAGTTGAAACTTTAAAAACTTCCAGAATCCTAGGCCAGTTCTTTGTTTGTTTGTTTGCTTTTCCCCCACCCCTGACATCACAGGTGTGTGATGAGAGCTGAAGGAGGAGAAGGACATGCAGGTATCCTGATAAAGAGAGTAAAAGCACAGTATTGATAAAATATCTGCAAGCTTAAAAAGCAGATATTCAACAGGTTTAAGTGGTTGTATCAGAATTTTATAATAGAATTCGGTATGTTTATAAAAATTAAAAAAGCTCTAGAGTCCAGCATTACACTTTTTAAAAAATTCCACTCCCAAAAGTTAGAAACATTAGGTGATTTGAAAAAATGCTTGGTAGGAGTATTTTTGGCATTAGCAGAATGATAGATTTTAGATTAATTGCCATCCTGAAGATGGTTGTAAAACTGTTCAAATTCTCAAGAAAGCCTGAGCTAAGAAAGATAGAGAATGGAAAATATTAACCTGAAAAACTAAAACTGAGAAAATTCATAGCTGACTAGACCCAGAGGTTGAAATGAGCGCTGGGCAACATTTCTCTGCCATTGCAGATGCCGCAGAGCCCTGGCAGAACTAGGTCATAGTGTCCGGAGACCTTATTTAGGATATCTGCTGCCCTCTAACAGCAATACATAGGAATCACATACTGTTTTTTACTAGTAAACTAGAAAACAAAGGACCAGATCCTGCTCTGAGCTGCACACCCTCCTGTCTCCTGTAACTCCAGAAGCGTGTGCTGCTTCTGTTTTGCGATAGCTTTAGAAGACAAACTGCATGCTGCTTTTGCCTAACAGCCATTGCTCCTTTGGTTTTAGTCAGCCATCAGAAATGTAAAGGGACTATCAGGATATGCATAGCTTGGAGTCTTCCCTCCAACACTATCACACTTTAAAACCAAACCAAAACAACCCTTCTAGGGAAGAAAGGGTCTTTTGGGTTGATTTTTTTTTATTCCCTCCCTCAGTAGCTCTGCCTCCTTGCACACATGCAAAGTCTGATTGCTACCGAGTGAATCACAGCTGCAGTTGCATTTACCAAAAAAACCCTCCCAAACTAAATTTCAAAGGCACATTACCTTTCCGAACCTGTGAAAAAAATGTAAAGGCTAAGGTATTGATGTCCATGCTACAGAACTCAGGATATCTTCTCCCTAGAACCACATGGCTGATGTAGAAAAAGAATTACTGCCATTTCTGAGATGAGCTTGTGAAGAGGTGGCTGTGTTAGCTACTCAGTTTGCTTCCACTTCATGAACGTAATACTCTGATAGACTCTTGAAAGGATAACAGCGTAAATAAAAACACAGGAGAAAAAATTTTCTTCCTGAAACCTATACAAGTACAGCTGCATAAAAAGGGGGTTAGCATTTTTTTATGATTTGAAATTAGTATAACAGGTATATCCAGACAGGATCATCTCAAAATGTTTATTTAAAATGCCAATTTAGAAAGCCATTTATGTAAATACTGTAATCGCACTCTCTTTCTGCATGATAAACACATGCTGTTCTGTGCAGACAGTTTGAAAGGGCGAAGAGAAACTCCTTCCCTGCCAACCTAATTTCTTTTGAGAATTTATTTTTCATGCTGTGGTAGGTCTTCAAATCTGAAGAAGAGGTCTAGCTAAAATAATGAAGCTCAATAAGACTGTCATCCAGTATTTCGGCTCCAGTTTTAGAAACTAAGCAGCTAATGCTAATGGGATTAACTGTTAGCCCACTGGCATGCTCGGTGGTTGTGACACTGGCCAATCTAACGAGCCCATGGCACTATGAAGTTAAATAAATTACATAGAGCTTAAAGCTAGCAGCTGGTCTGTCTCCCTTCTCTATCTAGAGGTTGTTTATTTCTCTCAGGAGGCACAAATCATGCAATTTTCATAGTTATAGCTGAGACCTGGACTCCTAAGCGAGTCATCCAGCTCAGCAATACACAGCTGCTTGCTTTGTGCATGCAGTACATCATCTCAGAGGCATTTATGGATGTTCTCTTTCCTTATGTCTTCTAACAACGAAAGACTGGCTTTRGTCTCTCTACTTCTCTGGAGTTACATATAGAAATAAGAAAAGTTAGTAAAATCCTGCTGAATTGAACAGATGACAACAGGATTTAAATTGGTCATATCTTAACAGACATTAATTCTCCATGATTATATAAACAGATTGGTTACCTACTGATGCTTTTAATTGGGGATTTAAAAGACAAATTACTATTTGTTTCGCATTTGAGAAAACATGTTCACAGATCTTTAAGTACAACTTAATAAGTGGCATTCTGATTTTGATGTGATTCATTACCTTGGTTAGGTGGGAAGATGATAGAGAAAGCACTTCAACAGAAATGTTATGTCTACAGCCTTAATCCAATTTGCAAGTCCAGTCACACCGACCTCATCCACACTATTTAAAATAATAGGTAGTGCCAATCCCGTTTCTGCTCTGGTCAAGTATAACCACTGCCATGGATTAAAGAGTCAAGAGGACTAGCAAAACTTTTTCCTTTCTAAAATATCCGTGAGAGTCTCTTTGGGTGCTGACTGTAGATTTGTAACCTTCTGTGCATGTGTGGATAGGCCCCTTGCTACATGAATAATTGTTAGGAAGAAAGATTATTCTGAGGACGATAAACGAAATTGAGTTATTTGTTTCCTGCTGATGGGGTGCTTTCTCCACAGGAAAAAAGGAAGTAATGTAGAGATCAATGCAGAAACATGGAAGAGAAATTACAGACAACATTGTGTATCTGTGTGCATCTCTAAGATATACTTCCCTTAGTTTAGTTTACTTATTATYTCCTCTCTTACCTTTTCTTTCATGCTTCTGAATGTATAAAATAATAAAATGAATATGCTAAGGAAAGAATGGTAGTTCGCAGGCTCCAGTTTTGCAGAAACTTTTCAGATACTACTACTATCCTGATCTCAGCTGGAAAGGGCTGCGTGGCTTACAAACAACAAATTTCGTGGTTCTCAAAAAATCACTAAAAAGCACTGCTGAGACTCAGTGCTGAGCTCTTCTGTTCTTAAACTGTGGATGAAAACCAGATGTAATGCCTGGCTGTAAAGCCTACTCTGGCACAGATGAGGTTGAGATTTCTCTCTATGTATAGGAAAACATGTCTAATGACTGTTGACCAGATACATTTATTTCAGAAAAACCTCAAAAACACACTATATAAATGTATTTGTTCAGGATCTGCTAAACACACTATATAAATATATTTGTTCAGGATCTGCTTTTTACTCAGTCTCAGCCTGCTCACATCTATGTAGAGAGGAATCTGCAATCACCCGTATTTTCATTTACTGTTCAGTTCATGTCATCATCTAAGCTACTGCAGAAAATAACTAGATTCAGCTTTTACAGATCTTTAACTAGAATCACCTTTCAAGCTGATGGTTGATAGACAAGGAATCCCATTTTTATCAAGACCATAGAAAACCTCCTCAAGTGTGATAAAAGAAGAATTATTTGCATGCAGAGATCTAGGATAATTTCTTATTACTGTTATTGCCCTTCAGGAAAGACGAGAGCAGATGCAAAGAAATGAAGTGTCTTGCCTAAGCTGGGATAAATCAATTGCCATTAGAAACAAAACCTGCCCTGTCGCTCAAAAGTCTTGTCTGGACACATATATTAAGAGTAAAGATAAGACAAACAGTATGTGAAATTAGGGACATCGGAAACATGTATAGACAGTGCAGATGCCACTGCCCCACTTTTGCAGTATCCCAACATCCCTAGGAAATGATCCGGGAATGCCTTCCCCTGCCCTAGAGGGCTTCTCTAGAGAAATATGTGGCAATAAGCTAAAATACCCAAACAAGACTAAAAGAATCCACTACTTGGAATAAGAAATTTTCTCTCGCTCCAGGGAATTACGGTGATACCTGGAACCAGCATGATGTGGATGAATGTAGCTTGATCTGTTCTATAACAAGAGCCTCTGCTGACCCATGTTGAGCTGTCCTGCACCCCCAACTCCTGCCACACCACTGTGGTTTGACAGCTCAGGCCCGCCTTCTGCTTGCACTCCAGTGACAATTTCATTACAAGCATTTGTGGGTGGCATTTAGCACTCTAGCCAGCTGTTATGTTAGGTGGCGTTTGTGTTACGTTATTCATAAAACTTTTACACAAACCCAATATTGTACACACAAACTTTAGGGAAGCATTTCCCCAACTTCTTATGAATGCCTGGATAGAGACTGATGGTCCTTTTGTCTTCTGGTGATGATCACAGACAGGTAACCTATGATAGCATGATTTTTTGTTTATTAACCACTCTTTACTATTCAGTATATTTTACTTCCCTCTTTAAAAGGAAACAAAGGGCAAAAAAACCCCAACCAAAACTGAACAAAAATCCCATGTAAATCAAGTAACCAGTCACAGATCAGAAACATATTGAAGGGAAGTTTGAGAACAGGCTGTAGATTGAAAAYTATTCATCCAAACAATTCCGCAAGTAGTCAGAAATCAGGCCAGGTTTGCAAAGAGTTTGCAAAGTGAACAACTCAGCAAAAAGTTCACTGGATAAGATATTTGCAGTGAATGCTTTGACTACTGGAAGGTATCCAGTTAGATCCACCACGCAGGCTAAGTTTCTCAGTCCTTCAGCCAGATTTATCAGCCCTAAATCCCCCAGATGGCAGTCTGAGCTCATCCTCTGAGATGGTAAATTTGCTTTGCTGACATTCAGGTTTTCTCTCGTTAAGGATCACGAAGACTAGGCATCCTTTCTTCTCTATGTTTGTATCTCTCCCTGATATTTCTCTCAGATCTATGACATCAAAGTCTCACTGTAATGCATAAAAACATTCAAAAGATGAACTTCAAATACAGAAAATGAATTTTTTTTTTTGCTTGATTGGTAGCATGTTAGCAAAGTAGGAATCATACAGCATCTATGGATATGTCAGCTGCATTCTTAACAATACCGAAACCAAAAGAGAGGTCCCTAACTTTTAAGCATCTCTCYAGAGAGTTCTAGCTTATGTGCTGAAAACCCAGATATATAATATGCTACTGAGACAACCAATTATTAAAAAAAATGTACCTCAGAGAAATAAATTATGTAAGAAATCCATCTTATTGGACCTCTGTCACTGAATAAGCCTATGAGATTTAACTATCTTGCTTTATGTAAAACTCCAAGTAGTATCTGAAAGTTGTCTGAAGATATATTTTTGAACTAAGATCTCTTAAAATCAATTGCTGACATTTAAGAGCAGGAGAGAAATAGAACAAATGATTGACTGATACAAGCAAAGCTGCATTGCTGAAAAGCAATCACCTTACTTACTTCTCTCTGCTTTTGTTTTCAACATTCTGAACACCAGAAAACTGTCTTAAGCTTATTCAGATTCACTCACAAATTAATTGTAACAAAGAATTCTTGGCCTGTAAATTTTCCAGTCTAAATATTCAATATTTGAATTCTCATTCATATTGATTTGTCATAACTAGACCAAAAATTCAGTGGGGTACACACATGCTCCATGACTGGGGGGGTGTAACTGGTAGAATCACAGTTGTAGTACAGTTTTTTTYTGGCAATGTTCTTCAATATTTGCATACTTTTTTTTCTAAGACTATTTCAGTCTCTGAAATTATTTGCTGAAATATTCATGAAAAGTGAACATAGATGGGAGTAAGTACTACTGCAGTGAATTAATGACAAAACATTAATAYGCTCAGAAAAACTTGCAAATTTTTTGCTTGGCCTTTATATCTCTAGAAGAATAATGTAAGATATCAAGCCCAATAGCCAATGTGCTTTTTCATGGAAGGCTATAATCTGGATTCTGAGGTCGGGGAACTCAGGCAATACAAAAGAATGAGATTTGGCCATGCTTAGTTAGCACAGAACGTCCTTATTGGATGAAAAATTCTTTATGGGCTATGCATGAATGCAGTAGTGACATTGTTAGGGTTACAAAAAATATATGGTGAGTCCCCAGTCACTGCGCAGTCACGCAAGGCTGCTGTAGGCTTGATGTCATGCAAGCCAGGGTGGCTCGAGGAGTCAACAGAGGTAACAATTCCCCAGGACAGAAAACAGAACTGTTAAATTCTCTCACTTTTCTTTCCATATTCTTTATCTCCTATTAGAGGTGGCTGTGAGTCTGTGTTTAAATTGGGACCAGCGAGCGGCGGAGGTGGAAGGTTCTGTGGCAGCACTTCTTGTTCACTTGTTTATATTATGATAGTGTCCTTGAAGACCCCTGGATTTGGAGCTTTGCTGTGCCAGGTGATGTACAATTATAGAGACAGTGCTTGCCCTGAAGAACACCTAATTCTCTATTTATTTCTTCCACTGGGCCACATACATCATTCCCTCTTTCCTTTCAAAACTCCCCTTTCTGCTTGGACACCTTTTATTCTCTAGTGCAAATCACAGCTGCTTTTTTTTTTCCTCGCTCCTGCCTGCTCTTCAGCTGTATCTTGTCTTCATCAAAACTAATTTAGTTAATTCTCCATTTTAAAACCAGGCTGTGGTGCCTGGTCCACAGTTGCTTAGCAACAGCTACCCTCCGCAGGCAGAGATAACAGGCAGGGAGGGATGCCAGTCTGAGTCTGGCCCAGGAAGGTGAGAAAAAAAGGAGCAAGACAGATTGTCTCCCTCTAGGCTCTGATGCTGCACGTYGTACTGCTACACTCTGCCAGATATGTCGGAGGGGCAGGGTTTGCTTTCATTTGCAGAATGGGGTTTTCAAATAAAAAACACTGGCTCAGGACAGGACTCAAGTGCGCATGACAGAGTATGTTTTGGATGCATATATACACATCTAAAATATTCTATTATTAAGCATTAGGCACGGATTACAATTAATCAAATTCCAACACTTACAACTTCACATAAGCCCGAAGGCTACCAAGGAGGAATGTGGGTAACTTTATTACACAGAAATTAGGGGACTAAGTGTTGCAATCTCCAACCAGGAGGCCTGGTGTTTCCAAGATGGATATGTAGGTACAGATCCCTTCTGTCCCAAGACCATCTTCCAAAAATGCAGTGGAGACTGTGGGAAGAAAACTTTGAGGGTTTTCACCATCCTCTATAGGTATTTGTATGTGGRAATATACCTTGGCTGTGTGTTAAAACAATGATTAAAGCACATCTTTAGGTGAAAATCAAGAAATGCAAAAGATAAGACTCTGAGTGGGCAGCATCAATCACAAACACTCAATGATGAAAAAAGATCCAGATTATCTTAAAAATCTTATTACTTCAAAAATAAAAATCTGGAATATGAATTTAGGATTCAGATTATCTAGAGTTTGGGTGAAAATATTCTTTTAATTGAAGGCCAGGATAGTAAACACATCTCTCCAGAAAGATTTGCGAATAAAATCTCAAGATTAGTCAAGTCGAGACACTAGTCTTCATGTCTTCCACATGAGCTCAAGTCACAAAGGATGAATTTGGAGCAAGGCACAGCCACAATTTTGTTAAGCCTTACAGGCTGTTGTAGATAAATTTCAGGTGGAGCTGCCTGCAGTRGCCTGCCTAAGTATGTAGAGAGGAAAAAAAGGTTGCTTAAATCCAGACTTAACCCAACTCAGAATTATCAGAAGAGACGTACTGTCTGGCCCTCCCTATCTTCACTCCTATCCTGCCTTTGCTGTGAGTCAGAACACAAGTTCTGACAAACTTGTCTAGGGACAAAAGGGAAGTAATTTCTTCAGTATGTTGTTTTCCCTCCACAAACTCAGGCTTAGCATATATTTTTCTATATGCAAGAAATGTAATTTATAGGAAAAGAGAAATATCAAGTGCATCTTTCCATCCTCTGTTCTTCAAATACAACCTTTACCAAATTTCGTAAACTGTCTGTAACAGCAGGAATGAATCTTCATGCTTCTAGCCCTGCCCCAGTTCTGCCTCATGCCCGTGTGGGAGCTTGGAACAAAGGATTCAATGCCTTGTACACTGGATAGACAGAAAGGTCTGTTACAGATATCCCAAGACAGATCAGTTTGTGACATACAGCTCTTTTTACATGTTTGTATTTCTATATTTATATTTTATATATCTTTATATAAATCTGAATGTAGAAATTTACACAAAGATATGAATGTGCAAATTGATGTTCAGAGGTGACAAACCACCGTAAGTTATACTGAAGCTTTGGGAATTGTGGATATTTGGCGCATGTGAGACAGACATCGCTTCCTCAGGCATCTAAGGATGCAGTTCTGTGCTTAGCTGTGATTAGACAGCAGTGAAACATTTGGCATAAGCACGAATGTTTGACTGAGATTCTCCGTATTCTCTCTGCTGTTCTCTGCATTTTATTGAATGCTGATTAATTCTTGCTCCCTCCCCATGAGTGCTAACTGTATTACTTGGAAGGCACATATGCATGTATTTGATCAGGTGATTGTTTTTATCAAGCTGGAATTATGGTATAGATGTGTCTGCTATAACTAATACTAAATTGCTGGTTTCATTTTCACTTATTATCAAAGACCAAATGCAGGACTCTGCATATGATAGTAGAATCCCATTCATTTATGCTAACTAGCATGAATGAATGACAGATGGAGATCATCACTGATGAAGAAAGCAGAGTTTTACTGGCAGTAGTCCACAGATCTGTGGATTGACCCTGAGCAAATCACTTAATCTTTCATTACCGTCATTTCGCCAAGTGAAAATCCCTAAAATCCATAATTATGCGTTTTTGTAAACTGCATTAAGGTCTCCAAATGACAGGACCTATGTAAATGCAAAGTATTGTTGTTACTGTAAATGTATTGTTAATTTTGGATATTAAGCATTTCTCTGAATGGCTTCAAGAACTTGATTAATATTTATGACAGAGGTTTTTCAAAGTGTTTTTTTTTAATAGCCTCCCATATAATTATAATGAATATTTAAAAATTAGTAACTATTGAAGAAGGTATTACACACAAACACACAAAAGGTAATTCAGTAGCCAAAGTGATAATGTGAGTTCCATCAGGGCTCAGCCCTGTCTTGAAATATTAATTCATTTGCTGAATTATTCATTGCCTTATTTTATGCATTAATTAGTATCTTGGCAGTTTTGTAACTTCTTTGTGTACAGCAAACCAGGCAGGGATATGACAGTGTCTTACACTGTTCACTAGTCTCTAAATAAGGTCATAATGTGATGAAAGTATCACTAAAGAATGACAAACCAGGTTGTTAATTTAATTTCTTGCATACTCTTTATTTATTCACTTGACATTACTAGTGACTGTGCATGTCACGCATCTAAAATGTCATTAAATATTTTGTTCCCCACAGGCTTTACATGTTTGATTAGAGCGTCTTCAAAGTCATTAGCCATTCCTCAATACCAATTGCTTTCAACCTTTCCCACACTGTGACCTTATTTTCAAAGCACCTCCTTCCCATTGGTACACAGCATGTAATTTTATGCCCGTTCAGGAAAAACAGGATCCAACAGCTCTGTATTGAATAGGCACGGAATTATTCACCTGCTTAAATTCAAGTGTAACCTGTGTGTTGCCTGAGGAGCCACAGATTTTAAATGTGAAAACAAAACGTCCCTGCTGTTGCTAAGGGCAAAACTGCTATTGAGTCCTGATTACTGCAACAAAATAGAACAGCTGAAGACATTAAAAAGTTGTCAGGGTAAGTTAAAGCCAGTTTCTTTGAAAATCTGACAGATTTTCTAGAGTTTACAGCCTGTTACAGTCTGTGCCTTCAGGAAAGTCCGAATGGAATCCAGTTTGGAATGAAACTTCTCTTAGTAAAAATGTGTTCACTCTTGGAAGGTGTTTAAAGACCACCCAAAAAACCTAGACCACAAACCAAACTTGCAGAATGACTACTTGCTGCTTTTAACTACTAAAGACACACATGCATTGTTACCTTCCAAGTAAAAGACGTCTGCGTGAAAACAAGCAACAGGATTTTATATTAAAAAGAAAAGCCTGGTAAAGCAGGATCCATTAAAAAAAATTGTAAAGGCCTGTGGACAGGGCAATTTCTATTTCTTTGGGGCCCAGAAAACATCCCCTGGCATTCTTCTCACACATGCTTTTTTTCTCCATGCCCTAGGGGGAGATTTCTGAGGCAGTGGATCAGCCGTCAGCACTATACTGATGTCACTCCACAGCAAATCTCACTTGTCATAATCACTGCTGCCACTAAGATGCCTCAGTGTCCAGAGAAGAAATAGGAATTGGTTGACATTAAACCCAAACAAAAGCCTTCTATTTGCAAGAGCAATTAAGATTGAAAGAAACCCTGTCCTCACTATCCATTAAAGGTGTTCCCATTCATCGAAGTAACACAGGCGTTTAGGGCCGTGTTGGTTCATCGTTAGGCCCGGATGATGAAATTGCAGCAGCGTCTCAGAGCACCTTCCTTTAGACCCAGGCCAGCTGGGAAGCTGTCTTGTCTTCCCTGCCAAGTACACAGTCACTGTCATCAATRCAACTCTCGCATGACAATTACTGCCACGGACTGCGTAATGAGTTGGCCCTGAAAGGGCAACACAGGACTTAGCGGCTGTTCTTCCTCCCGCGTTTGCCAAGACCGGGCGTTCACTGCCGCTCCTTGGTGCTGGYGCCTGGGCCGTGAGCAGCGCTAGCCCCGAGGGCCGCAGGCATACGGCAGCTTGTACCCCAGCGGCCCCATCCAGCTGCAAGCGCAGGGGCCAGGTCAAAAAACGGGCACGTAGGCCGCGATTCCCCTCAGGAACCGCGGCGGGGCAGCAGCGCCCGCCGCCGCCCATCCCGCCGCCTCTCCGCTGGGCCACTGTTTGGCGACCGCGAGCAGCCACGTCGCTGCCCGGCGGAGGAGGTGGAGTCCGATCCCGGCCCTGCCGCCCCGCAGATGCAGTCGGCTCCGCCCCATCCCCGCTACTCCCCCGGCCGAGGCAGACCGAGCCCCGCGGGCGCCTCAAGGGCTCCGCCACGGCTGCCGCCCCCCTGGGCAGCCCCAACGGCTGCCGGGGCCACGTGACAGCTCACGCGGAAGCAGGGCGCGCCTCTCCGCGCCGCGCATGCGCCCTGCGCCGGGCCGCGCCGCGCCGGGCGTGAGGGAAGTCTGCGACCGTTTCCGGGTTGGGCGGCGGCGGCGGCAGCACCAGCACCATGTCGTGCGCCCTGGTTCCTTTCGGCCGCTTCCAGGACCTGGAGGCGGCTCGCGACTTCCTGTGCCCGCACCGCCGGCAGGGCAGCGCCGCGGCCGGCAAGGAGAGCGGTGAGTCTGCCCCGCGGGGCGGCGGAGCTGGGGGCCTGGTTCGGTCCGGCCCGGCCGTTCCCTGCGGCCCCCTCGGGGCTCCGTGCGGCGGGAGTCTCGACCCTCCCGCGGAGAGCCGCCCGGCGACGGGGGCCTGTCCCGACGGGGCCGTGCGCCCCTGCCCGGTGGCCAAAACCGGGGCTGCCTGGCGGCGAGGCCGGGGGTGCCGGCTGGGCTCTGGGCTCGCTCGTCCCCGCTTTCCTAACCGTCCCTATCCGCTCAAGGGTGTGCCAGGGGGCGTGCAGGGGGTAACCGCGGGTAGCTGAGTGCTCGGCATCGTAACTGTGATAAAGGGCTGTAGAGGGTGGATGTCCTGCTACAGGTGCCACATCTTCATCTACAAGTTCAGGTTTTCCTGGTGTCTGGAAGTTTGAGGTGTTCAGCTGTTCTCAGATGTCGGTCCTTATCCGGCAGGATGTAGGTGAAGCTCTTTTGCCACAGACCCTGTGTGCCACAAACTTCGAGATGAAAGTTTGTAATTTTCTCACCGAGAGAGTGCAGCTGTCTGAAGATGTTCTAGTAAAGATAGCAAACGTTGTGCATGCAGGGTTGTCTAATAATGCAAAATGCGCCTAAAGTATACTGAAGATTTTGTTTGGCAGCTTAAATTAAAAGACAATAAATCTTACAGCAACTACAGTCTGAAGTTGTGGACCAGATTTCTGTTGTGTGAGGCAGTGCACAGCGAAAGCTGAGCTGTCTGGCACGGAAGCTGTATTCTCAGCAGAGAAGAAGGACCAAGAGATCCATGCCCAGGATAGACAGTACAGGGAAATGAAACACTGGCCTGTATGTTGTTAGTGCTGTACTGTGTTAACTGTATTTGGCTGATGTTTTGGCTTTCTGGGAACAGCAYGGAAGGAAAGTGTTTGAAGAGGTTAATGAGGATGCTTGTAGAGTCCTCTCAACTGTAAACAGAGCTATGAGAGAAAGCAGCAAGGTGCTTGTTTAAAAAGCTTAAAAGATCTGTGAGGGAAATAAAAGAGGGGGGAGGTCATAGGATGGTTTGTGTTGGAAGGGACCTTTAAAGTCCATCAGTCCAGCCCCCCTGCCATAGGCAGGGACATCTTTCACTAGATCAGGTTGCTCAAAGCCCTGTCCAACGTGACCTTGAACACTTGCAGTGATGGGACATCTATAACTTCTCTGGGCAACTTATTCCAGTGTCTCACCACCTTCATTGTAACAAATGTCTTCCTTATATCTAATCTAAATCTACCCTCTTTCAGTTTAACACTGTTGGCCCTTGTCCTGTCACTACAGGTCCTGGTAAAAGACACAACAATTGTGAAAAAGGTTTTTAAAGTACACTATATGTTCAGCTAGTTAACTTTACCACTAAAACTTCTGTATGCATGTTATTATACTTTATTATTGCTTTTTTTTTGTGTTCAGGATTGAATTTAATTTACTTTATTGTTGAAATGCACTTGGAATAAAGTAATTCTGGAAGAATTTTATACAACCAGTCTTCATTGTCCAAAACTTTTGGTAGAAAACAATAATGTGCTGCTACTTGTGCTTGTTGTTTGACTCCAGTAGTGCTCTGAAAAATGCATACAGATTCCATATGGCTTTTCTTTTGGTATCATCTGTATCTAAAGGAGGGATTCTGGAACCGTTAGGATCCTGTTAGTGCCCCTTGAATACTGAAGATAAAAGCAAAAAATGGTAATGTGTTTGTGTTCCTAAAAGTATGTGCTGAAAGAAATTAAAATATTTCTCTCATTTGGTGGTACGTGTGAGAGAAGTTTGTGTAAAATAACTTTTGGATACTTTTGTTGGAGTGGATTTATCACATGGCAGCTGTAAAGAGAGAAAACATTTAGTATGTTGTAAAACCACAAAAATGATAGAAGCAAAGAAGATATATGTTCTAAAATGTGCTGTTCTTCCATTTTAATGAGTTGGCTGTATTCTGGACTATTTTTATATTTGCTCATTCAGTCATCAAGGCAGAGTGTCAGAATTGAGTATTTTTCAAGATATTCCTCATTTAGACTTTTTGAAATCTTTTGGATTTGTGCCTGTAATTTTTTGATACCACAGCTGTTTTTATAGTTCAAGATAAATGAGCATGAATGTAAGCAAGAGTTCCCAAAGTGACTTTACATAAGATTATAAACTAGACATTTTGAAGCAGAAATCCTTAGTCCATTCATTTTTGACAGGGAGAAACACTGTTACAACTTGCAGTGGTATCTTAAGTTAGAAATAAGTAAATTGTGGAGGTATCCTAAGTTAGAAAAAAATTGATTTGGCTGCGTGGAGCAGGAGATTCTGTTCGCGTTACACTTGTTTCTCCAAATCTGCTTTGCTGCTACTTTGTGGCCTAGCCTAGCCAACTGAATAGTTAAGCTGCATATTGCATTTTAAGGCACAAAGAACCAGGGCAAATATTTTTAACTAAGCAAGATATAAATAAATGTGTGTGTGGTTTTTTTTTTTTTTTTTTTAAAATCAAGGAATGCTTTAGTAAAAACTGTTCCATTGGCAGAATGTACTATTTTAAAACAGTAGTTTATTAAAGTTGCACATTTAAAAACTTGAATTTTAATCTGCTTTTATATTTTTACTTTTTAGGGGAAAAAAACCTAATGAGTAGTTTGTTTTTACTGATAAGAAGTAAAGATAAAGAAACATAAGAAAATATGTTCATTTGCTATTAAATACAGCTTTTGTACTAAACTTAATATTTATGTAATTGCTTATATGTGAACAAACATAGTTTAATAACACATGTCAAAGTTATAAGTATTTTTTATTTTAACCTGGAGAAACCGGCACCTTTTATTTACTATTTTTTCTTGTGTGTTTGTTTTTTTAAAAGTTACGCTGTATTTGTATGGAAACTCTTTCACTAGTATTTAAACTTTATAGTTAAACAAAAAATGTTGGCTACCTTAGGAAAATAAATGTTCATATTAAATATTTTTATTAAACAAAGAGTACTTCAATTAACAAATTGATTACTCTTTTTTTTTTTTTTTTTTTTTTTTTGCATCATAACTTAATGTTTTAGGTGCTTAGTAGAATTTTCAAAAGCTCCTGTCAGATTTTGGATAACAAATGTTTTTGAAAAGGTGCCTCCAGGATCTTCAATGTGTGGGTTTTGGGGTTTTTGTTAGAAGCTATACGTCTTCTCTTTTTTGGTTTCTTAGCTATAGATCAGAGAAGTTTTTTCTGCTGTTTTAGCTTTGGTCATTTTTTCATTCTAACCAAAATATTTTCTGTGAGTCTACTGGCCTTACTACAATCTAGGGTGGTTAATGTAAAAGTGTTTTTGTAGATACATTTTAAACGAAAAGAATTTGCTTCTGAAAATGCAAGCAGTATACATTTCTAAGTCAGTATRTGATACTGTGACTTTAATAGAAGTTAGAAGTTAGATGCCTTTAGTATGAATAAAAAAGCTGTACCTTCTCACCTATTCATATTTGTCATAGTGACATATTTAATTATATTAAGTTAATCTGATAAGCCTTTTCAAATTAAATTTGAAATCTAAAGTGCTACATATGTTAAAAATTGTCATGGTTTAATCCCAGCCAGCAACTAAGCACCACACAGCCKCTTGCTCACTCCCCCCCGGTGGGATGGGGGAGAGAATCAGAAGAGTAAAAGTGAGAGAACTCATGGGTTGAGATAAAGACAGTTTAATAGGTAAAGCAAAAGCCGCGCATGCAAGCAAAGCAGAACAAGGAATTCCTTCACTACTTCCCATCAGCAGGCAGGTGTTCAGCCATCCCCTGGAATGCAGGGCTCCATCAGCGCATAATGGTTACTTGGGAAAACAAATGCCATCACTCCGAACGTCCCCCCCTTCTTCTTCCCCCAGCTTTATATACTGAGCATGACATCATATGGTATGGAATACCCCGTTGGCCAGTTGGGTCAGCTGTCCYGGCTATGCTCCCTCCCAGCTTCTTGTGCACCTGGCAGAGCATGGGAAGCTGAGAAGTCCTTGACTAGTGTAAACACTACTTAGCAACAACTAAAACATCAGTGTGTTATCAACGTTATTCTCATCCTAAATCCAAACCACAGCACTATACCAACTACTAGGAAGAAAATTAACTCTATCCCAGCTCAAACCAGGACAAAAATACAGATATAGGTAACTGACTTTTAAAAAAAAAAAAAAAAAAATCGGCATTTTTATTCTAAGGGAACTTGATTATTATTTTTTTCCTTCCTTTGTACAGGTAAACATTTAAACACATTCAACAGCAGAAAAAGATGATGGAAAGCATCCTATGAACTACAACTTCACTTAATCTTTTTCTGTAGCCCAACAGTTTGTCTAGTTTGTGCAAAGGATATACTTGTCTGGTAAACTGGGGAGGAAAAAAAAAAGTGTTCTCCTCCTTTGAACCTCACGTAAAGTCAGTTCTGCAGGTGCCTGTTTCCTCCCAGGTCAGGAAACACTGGAAGGAAGGGTTCATGTCGTTCTCCTTGCTTGCGTTATGCAGTCGTATGTTAAGATTGCTAATAATGCAATGCTGAAATAACTTAAGAAGTGTTCATAGACTGTTGAGGTGACCATTGATCTGTAGTGATACAAATATATAGCTACTTTTTAATTGTACGTATTAGAATAAAGGGTTTTGGGGTGGATCTTGCCTCATGTGGCTTAAATAAAAATGGTATTATGGAGTAAACTGGTTAAAGATGTTTCATATGGAATTCCCATTTCTTTATTCTCTAGAAAAAAAAGGGTTGAATGCTTTTCCGTATTTTAATGAACAGGACTAATAAAGCATGAGAACTTAAGATTCTTGGGGAAAGTTAATGCTAATAACGAGGCACAAATCCTCTGTGGAGTCTGAGCCTAGCRGTATCGAAGTAGCTTTAAAAACTGCTGTTTCAAATGTGCAAATACTGGGAATAGAAGTATTTGCATTACATTTAATTTGACAGCTTGCTGTGTTGAAGATGTTTTGGGATGTATGTTGGCTAGATCAGAAAACAGCTGTAACAGTTAACTCCATTATACAACTGTCTATAGTAAGACATACACACGGATGAAAAAATCCATCTTATTTGCAAAATGTGCTAAAGCTTCACAGGCATAACAGAATTTTAGCATTAAGAAATCAATGGAAATTTAACTGAAAAGAGCAGAAAACTGAGCAATAAAGATACATAACATTTTGTATAATCTTTATAATTTGAGGAATTTGACTACAATTTATTTAAAGTGATGTGTTTCTGTTCTTCCAGTAGACTCTGAGCTTGAACTGTGTGTTTTAAAACATTTGATAGGCTTGATGACAGCAATTCAGTGACATAGCCAGGTAGGACTGCTGCTAGCTAAACTTTGGGGGCGTTAATAAGAAAGAAAAAAATCAGTACTTTCCTGGTGCGCAGATATTTTTAGTTCCCAAATGTGTTTATCTCCCGTTACCTAAATGAAATTAATAAGAAAAAAAACCAAAACCAAACTTGTCCTTGGGAGTTGCCAAGCAATGATACCTGCATCTATGATAGTGAGCTGGTCACTTCAGAGCGGTGCGTGGCACAGCACACAGCTTTGAGATGCTGCTGCTTATTTGGGGGGAAGAAAAAAATGAACCCCCTGATTTAGAGGGTTGCTCAGAGCTATGAGGTGTCACTTTACTGCTTCTTTTTACAGTAGGAATGATAGCTTAAGCCTGGCGAAGGAACTCTTCCCCAAAATCCAGCCCTGTTACATTGACAGCATCCTGAAAAGCGCTCTTCAGCCCAGTTCTTCTAAACAACATCTTTGGAGTTGTGCTTGCAACTTTGCTTTATCTGGATCAACTAATTTAATTCGGAAATACAGAAGGCCAGGCTTTTTATTTCAGAGTTGCAAACAAGTTTACAAAGGGAAAAAAAAAAAAACATTACAAAATCAAATTCTAGATTGCATTTAACAGTAGGGTGGTTCTTAACTGATTCTGTATCCCTCTTATTGAATTTGGTATATTCCTATTGAAGAGTCTTCTGACAAGCTCTTTTGTATTGCCTCTTTAATCAGATCCTCCCTCTCCAGATTGCATTATATACATTTAAGATTCATTTCTTTCAGTTTTCATGTAAAATATCATAAAAATACACACTCTACCTTCATTGTGTTACATCTGTAATTGTTAATACATTCTGAGATATGGGGAAGGCTAAATGACATGCTCTCAATACACATGACAGAATGGTGTCAAAGTACTTTGTCCAAATTATCTTCGCATCTGAGTTTTTTGCTGCTTTAGCACCTCCTTTACTGGATAGACTTCCTTCTTTCTTGCTATAACTTAAGCTGTCACTTGCACCTGAAAGAAAGCTGAAATACTGTGTTTTTTGTGTAATCTGTTTCATTTGTTTCCTGTGCTATAAAGCATCACAAAGCTTCCCCCACCCCCCCCGCCATGGTACYTCAAACTTTGTTTTGGAGTTAAGTTACAACTGTAAGCCATGGAAATTTGCAGCATTACTTTAAACAATCTATGTAGTACCTGGATTATTTTTAACTTAGTTGTCTTTTATTCTGTTGAAAGCAATTGTGACCATCTAAAGGAAGATAAATTGCTCAAGTGGTTCTTTTTCAGATTAACGAGCTAACTTAGTTTGAGTGTCATCTTTTTTTTTTCCACTTATGGACATCTGAAGTGATAAGAGAAAACAAATGTAATACTAGTCTCAAAAGGGGCTTCCTAGTAATGATGGCAAAACAACCTAATATATTTGTCAGTCTCCATGTTGGAGGAGCTTTGGAAATAAATGGCCTATGATTAGTGAATAGCAAGAAGATTCTAAACTATTTCTAAAATTCCTTGGCCTGAAGAGAAAATAAACTGCTTCTATTTTTACACTAATTATGCAATCCAGTGGTATCAGAATTGCAGTAAATATACATGGAAAAAAAATCTGAAACTCTTGCACTTACTAAGCAATCATTTCTTGCACTATTACTTAATTTTATGAATTCTTAAAGCATGGATGGGAAACAAGCTGGAAGATCATAAACCCAACAAACTACACACATGGAATTAAGCRTCATGGTTTAACCCCAGTAGGCAGCTGATACCACAAAACCTCTTGCTTACTTCCCCCTACAGTGGGATGGGAAAGAGAACTGGAAAGGTGAAAGTGGGAAAACTCGTGGGTTGAGATAAAGACAGTTTAATAGGTAAAGCAAAAGCTCTGCGTGCAATCAAAGCAAAACAAGGAATTCATTCACTACTTCCCGTTAGCAGGCAGGTGTTCAGCCATCTCCAGGAAAGCAGGGCTCCATCATGCATAATAGTTACTTGGGAAAACAAAAGCCATAACTCTGAACGTCCCCCCCTCCTCCTCTCCCCCAGCTTTTATCGCTGGGCACGACATCATGTGGTATGGGATATCCCTTTGGTCAGTTGGGGTCCGCCGTCCTTTGTCCACTCCCAACTTCTTGCACATCACCAGCCCACTTGTGCAGGGCAGTGTGAGAAACAGAAAAGGCCTTGATGCTGTGTAAGCGCTTTTCAGCAATAGCTAAAACATCGGTGTGTTTGTGTCATCACAAATCCAAAACACAGCACCATACCATCTACTATAAAGAAAATTAACTCTCCAAGCCACAAGCAGTACATTAAGATATGAAACAAATTGATGCATGACTTGGTTTTATTTATCATTTTTTTATGTACACTCTTTGTACATATTAGTTTTGTGGCTGATGCAGCTTGATACTTTACGGCCAATAATCTAAAACCTGTTGAGCACGGATTATTGGCTTGTGTATGAGTTGAAATTTTTCTTATCTATTTTAAAAAAATAATCTGTGAACATAAACGTGCTTGTTTCAAAGCTATATACCAATGTAGGTAGGGGTAGTTTGACCTCTGYGGCTTTGGGGGTCCAGTTTTCAACACGTGCTCTCCCACTTGGGCAAACAGAGTATTCTGGGCAAGCCCGTGCCAGCCATGTCCTCTGGTACCTGCTGCATAGAGCTGAAACATAGAGGTGGGGGCAGGAGGAAAAGGCTTCTGCTACCTGCCCCAGGTCATCATGATGCTCTGGAAGGGAGAACACTGGCAGTTTTCTGCGCTCAGAGAGATACTCTGCGATTTGGGGAGGAAGTCTTAGGCTGAGTAAAAACATCTTTCATATTAAATTTGACCTGTTAAATGCCAATTAGACCTCATTGATCTAGATCTGTTGCTAAGGTTTCTCTTTCCTCTTTTCTTGTTTTTTAAACAAAACATGCTTATCAGTGGAAATTACTCTTTTGGGTCTTAAGTTTATGATAAATATGCTTGAAACGAATTTTCTTATACATTAACACCAATGCTGCAAATGTGCAGCATTTAAAGCAGCTGTAAAGTTTTAAATGTGCTTCAAATTGAAGAGTGAAGTGGTTCTTGTAGACCCAGTAGATGAACTTTTATTTTTGCAATCTCCGCAGTAAAGAAAAATCTGACATACTGCTGCTGCTTTATCAAAATAGGGAGAACTGTTTACCAGACATCTACTACTAGTCAGAGACGGAGATGAATAGAAATGTAGATTTGCACAGGAAAGCTTGATTTTTCCCAATCGTGGACTGGAAAAAATGAGTATGTTGCAAGTCAAGAACTGTTTAGGGCTTGTTTATGTATTGGTTACTAGATAATGTCTTTCATTCCACAGTTGCTAGTTCTAATCTGTAATGTTACTAAAGGAAACGGTGGGGTATTTCTTCAAAATCTTCCTGGTAGACAGAACTTAGATCCTGTGTCATCTCTCACTTGACCAACACTGTCAGGTGCTGGTGGATGGGAAAGTCTCGGCAAGCTGACAACTTTGTGGGATATTTTGTAGTTCATTGGCACAGGTGGATAACATTGTGCTTTGAGTTAAAGTATTACAGGTGTATCCCTCTGTTGCTTCTCCGTCCATTGTTTCAGAGATTAGTTGTCTATTGTTTAATACCCTGCTTCACCAGCCATTGCACAGGTGAAGTGTCTGAAATGGATAAGGAAACAATTTTATTTTTAATTTAATTTCTTTTTTTAAAGAGAATTAATGTATGGAAAGAAGGAAAGAATGCATGCAGGGTGTTGAGAAATACATGATTAGTGCATGCAGGGGCAGTCTATACAATGTGGAGGCTGGATATGAAGGAGAAAGCTTGTAAACCCTTGTAAGCTGGAGGAGATGCTGGCTTTGCAGAGCAGGTCACAGTTCTGAAAGATCTCCGCAGTGTCATCAGTGGGATGGTGCCTTACCATTACCTCATTTTTCCATCCTTTTTTGATTGATCTAGCTTCATCTGAAGAAGATGACAATGACCATGAAAATGTAGCTATTCACAAAGAGGCAGCAAGAATCCTCACAGTTAAAGTTTTGTGTTGGGTGTTCAGTCTCAGAATTGAAGTGGCTGGCGTTTCTTGGAAAAGTTGGTCTGCTCTGTGCTGTAGGGGAAGGCATTGGCCCCGACTGTGTTTCTTGGATATGGTTATGTTTCTCTCTGGACTGTGGCACACTGACAGATTTCTTTCGTCTGTGAATTTTATAGGAGGGAGATTTTGTTGCCTTTTGAGATAATAAAATGCAAACAGAAGTAGAATTTTGTTAGCTATCTTAAACTAAACATTGAAGTTAGTTACTGCTTTCTTCTTGCAGTTTATATTCAAAAGTATTTGCCATGATTCTCCTTTATATATTTGTACACTGGAAAATTCTCAATCTCAAATACAAGATGAGACCGTGACCCTTGGAAGCCTGTTGCTTATACAGTTATGCCTGAAATAACAGTGCAGTCAGATCTGTATTGACGATGATGCAGTAAAACAGCCATTTTGTAGATGGTACAGACCTTTCAATTTTAACAAAGGTTATTCATGGAGTGGGCGTTTTGTCTTCTACAGTCTGGAGAAATAGCTTCTCAAGAGCATTGGTGGAAAGTTTCTTTCTTAAGCTAAAATATTTTTTAAAGTTTTTTTGTCTTCATTAGCCATAGAAAAGTTAAAAAAAAATCTGCCTGAACAGACAGAATACAGATTTCTGTCATCTTGTCCTGGATTCTGCCTTGCTTTGTTTGGTGGCAAAGGAACCAGAGTTTTAGACCAAATAAAATTGGAGTGTTTGTGATACAAACCTTTTTATTCATACTGTTTGACCATCCAAAATGGCAAAATCTTGCTTGTTTAAAACTAAATTTAAACTAATTTGAGATGTGGCATTTAAAATTCTTAAAGTAAATGTAGCCATGACATCAGTTAATGAAAAACTTGAAAGAAATCCTTGGAAAAGTCTTGAAGTCTTAGTGATGTTACTGCTTCAGATTTCATGTTAGTGCTTCTGGATGGAAGTTACTGCATGGCTTTTCTACTGAACTACAGGGATGCTTATTGACTTATTGAGGGTCCCAGTGATGGTGGTGTTTGAGAATTGTACATCTTTTACTACTAAATGCCTGTGCATAATTACCTTTTGCTTTTACATTCACATCAAATTCTGTATTTTTAGATGAAAGAATTTCAGATGTTTTTTATAYGATTAATATACTAACTCCTATAAGACAACTGAAAAGTAGGCCTATCTCTGTGAATCTCTGTTTTCTCAGGTGTTTGAGGTAATTTGTAAGCTTGTGGTTTCTCTGAGGTTTCTGAATGACATAATTGAAACTGATCAGTGTCTCGTTAATTTTCCTCTGTGTTGTCTTGTGAAGAGGTGAATAGCAAAGGTCCTTGTGCTCATTTTCCCCTCAGAAGCCACAGCTTCAGCTTTTGCTTTGCCTGCTTTGGGAGTGGTGGTGGTGGCGGGATCTGCGTTGTCCTGGGCTCAGGTGTTTTGTTGTCACAGATGAATTTCCATGTCCTGTTAAAATGAACTCATATTGCTACTGGCTGATCCTGCAATTGACTTAAACCAATCCAAAATCCATCATTATGGAAAGGAAGATATTTTACTTATATATAGAAATACTGTTTCTTATAACATTGTGCATATGTGGTTCGTGTGGTGTGTTACAGGTTGCCTTATGTCAGTTAGTGAGATATCTGGGGACAGGTACATAAAGTCCCGAAGGGTTGGAGAGAGCCTGCTGTCCCCTTACTTTCCCTCTGTAGCTGCCTGATATGTACAAGATGGGGCTTTTGTTGTCTTTGGAGTAGTAACAATTACATAAATCAAGCTAAAGCTTAAATTTTGCAGTGAGGTCTCAGGTCTCTGTACCTGCTGGAGAAAGTTTTTGTCAAGTGGACACGAAAGGTTTCCCCTCCTTATGCCCTCAGTCTTTGCTTCAGCTTGCKGTATAGAACTAGAAATATGTCTTGGCTCTCTTGAAATGGCTGTGGAGAAACTGAGAAAAGACAAATTTGATTGAATAATTTGTTCTAGTGAAGTGCAGAGAGGCCCTGTTGAAGGATAAGTGATGTGTTGTAACAGGCACTGTAAGATGTTACTTGTCCTGAGTTCTAGATGGGGTCTGTCAGAATTAATTTGACACAGGTGGTGTTACACCTGTTTCCAATTTGTACTTAGGTTACATCTTCTGTTTTTATTTCTCCATAGTGTCAAAAATGCAAGTGAATACAGAGAAATAAGACAGCCGTTTCTACCACTTCATGGTTCTTTCTGTAGAACTCATTTAGTATCTGCCATATAAGAAGTTATAATGCATTGGCAGGGAAAGGAAAACAACCACCAGCAATCCTTTTTGATTGTGTTTTTCGTTGCCTATGCTGTATTCATGTGACAAATCTTTTTTTGCTTAAAGCAGGCAAATCAACAAACTGGGAAGATGGTGGCTGGGGAGCCTGGGATGAAGCAGAATTACAAGAACCTGTAAGTTCATATATATGAGTCTTCATTGCTAACTTGCCTATTCTAAAAGACTTTTCCACTTGTTTGTGGTGTTTTTTTTTTTCTCCTATGTAGTTATCACCTGGGCAAGAAGGATCTTGACCAGTGTTTTAAATGTGACTGCTTGTTTGTCCCTTGCTCCTGTAATTGTTTCTAAATATAGCTTGGATGTTACCTATTGTGATAATTACTCATTTTCTTGTATTCTGTAGGTTTTTTCTCACTAGAGTATACACACATCATTCAGTGCTGCTGCAGCTGGGGGTATCTTTTTTGTCTTATAGCTAGCCAGAGACAGTAGGGCATGGCAGTGGAGTCATAATAATCTACCATGAGTTAATATAAATCAAAGACTCCTAGATCATGAACCACTGACACAAGCATCTTTTTAATGATCACGTAGTACTCCTTTTATGTTGTGATGTGAAGATGGTGTTACAGGAGGGATCAAATTACATATGTAGGATGGGGCAGCACACTTGCTCTTTAAATGGGGAAGAACATCCCTCTGTCCAACTAGTTCAAATAACAATAACACGGCTAGTCTGTAATTGTTGGTAAGGCTGAGACTTCTAGCTGCCAGCTGACTTGCATAAAATGTTAGGGAAGCTGTCTGGGTAGAAATCATCTGCACCTGAATGAATCATCTGAACAGAATTGCTTGATTAATTCCCTGTTAGAGAGCTAAGGGGGTAGACTGAGGAATCCAGACCTCACCTTGCTAACAAAACTCTCTTATCTGCTGTCTTCATCTCAGTAGGCAGGAAGTACGCCCAAGGCTTTGGGCAGTATCCTTGTAACTACTTACTTCAGCAGGGAAACAGATTTTTTAGCTGAGGTGAGAAACAAATTGAAACGAGCATGGTGTTTCCCAGGGATGAATCACTGATGCTGATGTCAGGGAATAACAAGAGTATAAAAACTTTTAAATAGGATGGGTATTCAGCTCCCCTATAATTGCCATGAAATGAGTGTGTTTCTCAGGCCACATCTTTGTAAGATGTGCTGAAGAGTTTATAACTTCCTTAATGAGGAGAACAAATGCTTTGTTTACTACTTACATTGTAATTTGATAGAACCAGCAGGTGTTGCTAAATTGAAATTGTCATCTTTTCACTCTTTAAAATGTCAAACTCTTCTGCCAGGTAGTTCACACCCTTCTTGCTAAAGACCTCCTTCTCCTCTTGTTTTCCTCCAAAGTTGCTAGTGGTTCCATGTCAAACTCGTCAGAAAGAAAGGACTGTCATCCACAGCAAACAGGTTTGCTGTGTAGAAGCATATAAATATGTGAGTCTGTATGTYTGAACACACACCAAAATGAGTGCATCAGTCTAGCACAGAATTGAGAATTATTAGTATAMTATAACAATGAATTCCCCTTTTACAACTTTTAACTGTTGGTTGATTTGCATTATAGTTGGTGTAAAATGCATCTTTTCTTGGAATTACTCAAGTCACCTGGACAAGTATTTATTTCATGGAACATAGCAACTTTTGAGAAGGCATTGAAAATTAGAAAAAAAAAAAAGAAAAAAAATTAAAAATTTTAAAAACGTTTTCTTTTCTTCCATGAAGTGTCTTTTTATGGAACTGATTAGTTATTTTGAAGGGATGGTGATGTTGAAATCCTGTCTTAAATGCTGATTTTAATCATTCTGTCTTTCACCTTTTAAAGTAGTTTCTTCTGACAAGTTCAGTGCTTTTCCTGTTTTAACTCTTAGCTTAGTTTTGTTACTGACATGAGATGGCCATATTTTATGTCTTTAGATTTCAAGTTCTTTGTTTATGCATGCGGATAACTTAATTTAAATTCTCTGAGATAAAATTTTAATTCCTTTTAATCCTTAGAGAGGCCTTTAATTTCTGTATCTTTATCCTCAGTTTGAAAATCATTACATTAAAAATTACTAAAAGGATTTTCTTTGGGTTTTGGTTATGTGTTTTTACATATGATACGTTTATCTCTGTCATGAGGAGTTAAAGTTGTCACGAGTATCCCAATCAACTTCTTYACCTCTTTATAAAGTTTTGAAAAATGTCAGTAATTAGGGAAAATGTGTTGCTATAGAACTTGGTATCCATTGACAGACAAAAATGAAAATAGGATGTCGTCTTGYACAAAGCAAGTGATAGTGTGGACAAAGATAGGTAGCTGAATATTTGTGCTGTGCTAATGTAGACTTTATGATGGACGTACAGGGTATTCTTGTGTGCACAAAGTGACTGTTTATACGGTACAACCGTATGAAAGGAAATAAATATAATGAATAGCTGATTATGAGTATGATATGTAAATTCTTCCTACAGTTTTTTTTTCTGCCTGGAGTAGACGTGTATATTTTCAAGTACATGCAACTTTATTACAACAGAATAAATTGCACAGGTCAGAAAATGATCACACTGAAGTTGTTGGGCTTTTTGTGTATAGCTGCTTTGAGRTACTAGAGGATGGAGTAGTATTTTGGAGGGCTAGGAGGAGGTAGGACTGGATATGTGGCTATGGAAATGGAGACTGTGGACAGGGGAAAGTGATTTTATTGCCGTGATCAAGGTAAGAGGATGGAGCTAAGAAAGCAGGAGTAGCATCTCTGAGAGACCTTGTAGCAGTCTGCTCAAAACATATTACCGAGTTTCTGCCTTTGAACTGTGATTAGCAGGAGCTATCTGTGTTTTTCCTTCAGTCAAATATTTGGCTTGTTGCTCAGAGGGAAAAAAGATGCAATTGTTTTGCTTTTATACATAATGATGGTATMCAACTTACCTATCGTTAAACCCTTAAAATTATTTCCAGTCTCTAATCAATAATAATAAAACTTTAAGTCTCATTCTTTTAGTGTCTCTTTGGTGAAAGGAGAAGATTTTGAGGAGTAGAGTTAGTGATGAGTACTTCTTTGGTTTCTGTTTTGTAAACATGCAGGTAGAATTAGCGCAAGGTTGATGCATTTCTCATGGCTTTTCATGCAAGTTGGAGCTCTAGTGACTTGATAGGTAATAGTCCGTTTGGCACTGGTATTGAAGGCAAGCCAAAATGTTACGAATCTTGCAAGTGCTGCTGTGTTTAAAAATCATTGCATACATTGATTAAAGCTTTGCCTGTAGGAAGAAGAGGAATCTACTTCCAAGAACCAGAGAAATTACTGGCTTCAGGACTGTGTGTTGTCCTTGTCACCAACAAATGACCTGATGGTAATAGCTAATGAACAGAAGGCAGTCTTTTTAGTGCGTAAGTATACATTCTACTAAGTATATATACTAGTACATTTAATAGTAATCAGGACAAGATTGTGTCGTCATCGTCCCCCCCGCCCCACCTGCTTACCCCCAAGTCGTACCTTCAAGAATTTTGCCGTATTTTATAGTACACATCATGCATTTTCTAGGTATTGCTTGGCAAGTAAGTTGTTTTGTCTTTACTTCTCAGCTATATTTTGATCTGAGAAAACTATTTTATAATGAATAATTAAATATATGCTATAACTACCCAGTTGTTTGAGATGCTCAGCAATATTGACATTCATTGTGCTCAATAAGCAAAACAAAACTTTTGTATTAATTTTAGCCATTAAGAAATATTTGACCTTATTTTTCTTTTCCCTGAAAAAACATGAGCTAACTGAGCCAGTGTCACTTGGAGGAGGAAGTATTGAGGTGGACTGTTTTTTAAGATTTCCACCTTTGATAGAAAATTCTTCTCCATCTTGAAGAATGGGTGGCTTTATATTTTAATCTAAAGCAGGGTGCTCAACTCTTTTAGAGGTACCCTTAGTAATATATGAACACTGATCAGCCAGCTGCTGTTTGCRTATGTGCTGTTGCCAAGGGTGCTGGTGCTATTAACAGCTGCAGTTGGTGGCGTGTGCGCATGATGAAGGGAAACCTCCTGACAATAGGGAATATTATACCATTTTAAAGCAAAAACAGGCTCTTGAAACTCAGAGTTGCATAATGAGGCAGATTGCATTGAGTTGTCATGCTGCATGTGTCATTCCCTGCAAGGTTGTGTGTTCCAAAACTGATGTAGGTTAGTCACTAAATTTTCACAGAAAATGAAAGGATAGCAATATTCCTCAGAAACTTCCTATTGGATCAAGAATAAGGAGATGATTTAGCTCACCTGCTGGAGAACTGCTTCTGCTGAACTGCACAGTGGCAACCTACCACACAATGGCAGAAATGTCCCTGTGTTTCAGGCTTTATGTGCCAGACAAATGGCACACAACACTAATTTTTTTTTTTTTTTAGTTGTCCATTGGCACTTGGGAGATGATTCAACAATCAAGTGTTCATCTGTAATAGCACCCCATGAATAACAAAGTGTAGTGTTTTCTAACCTTGATTATGATGGGATGATTAAAAATTGTCAGATTTAATGTAGGATTCCCATGTCTTTCTCAGAGGTTAAAATTAAAATTTTCTATTTGTTTAAGCTCATCGTCAGTAATCATCCCAGAAGAAGTTTGCCCTTGCTTAGTACTTTTCTCCTAAGGATCCCTGTTTCATTAATTGAACCTTTTAAAATTTGATGAAGTAGATATTACTGTATAAATCTTTTTAAATGAAACTAGGCATTTCTGAATTTCAGTAGTATGTTGTTCCATGTAAATTTCTGAGAAAACATGGGAGTTCTTTAGAGAAGTCACTAAAAAATGTGTTATTTTTCTGGTCTTCAAGGTTTGTAATTAGTACTTAATCTAAGTGTGGTAGGATGTATCATATAGAGGAGAAGGATTAGGAATAGAACTACATCTCTGAGATGCAAGACATTACAGTTTTATAGATGGTGTCTTTGTTCTTAATGGCAGCTAAATGGAARCACAGTGACAAGGGAAAAGAGGAAATGCAATATGCTGTTGGCTGGAGTGGCTCTCTGAATGTTGAAGAAGGGTAGGTGTTGAAATGCAGCTGTGATTAAAATGTCATTTTCATGTTTAATAATTAGTAGCATATGCTTTTTACTTGTACTTTTTTTTTTTTTGCTTTCATCCAAGTGCATGCATGGTTGTTACACATTTTAATGTTGAAAACAGAAATGGAGTAACCTGGGTGATCAGAAACAATGTCTGCAAAGGTCACTCTTCATGCATAGTGTGATATCTCAGGACAAGTTGATACAAATTAACAGAGGTACTGTGTGTGCAAATCAGTGTATTTGCATATAATGTAGACATTTTAATAGATCTGGGTTATCATGCTTTTTCTAAGTTCCTGTTCTAGAAGGAAAAAAAAAAGTATATGTACCCTTTTTGAAAATCTGCTTTTATAGTAGAGATGAAATCTTGCTAGGGGATGTTGCAACTGGAAATGTATGAAGTTGTTTTAGAAATACTTTTAATTTTCAAAACCTCAAGCAAATGTGAAGTCATGTCTCTGATCAATAAGTCACTCCAAGCAGTGAACAACATTCATGTGATAGAAAAGTGTTCATCTTTTGAGATGCAGTGAACTTCATCTATGCTTTTCGTTTTTTACTTCCATTGTAAATATCCTCTTCCRTGTTTCAGTCACTTTTAGGAATGGTTTTGGGCTCCAACTCATTTAGTGGACTTCGAAAATTTTCTTTGGTCATACGTTTGGTATTTATAAAATATTTCTGCTCGATCTGTCTTCAAATAACCAGACAGATGCTTTCTCGAATCTCCCATATGGAAGAGGATTTTGCATTTTGTTATTAAGTTTGCAGCCTTGAGTTGCTGTCTGCCTTTGAACGTGCTCCCTATTGACGTCAACCTTCTGTTATGCTGCAGGAGGTGTTGACTTAATCAGCCTCTCTCCAATCTGTAAAAATCATAATCCTTCTTTTATAAAGCTGCTGCTGCCACACATTTGAACTGTTTTATGTGCATCTCTCTAAGTTTCTTTTTCCCCACACTACCATGAAATTACCCTGTCATCTTTTATTAAAAAAAAAGGGGAAAGAAATTCTGTTTGGGAGTTGGTTTCTTACTACTGTTACAGCCCCAAGAGACACTATCATACGGAACAGGTAGCTTTCTTTAGATAGACACAGTTATATTCACTACATCTTGATTTAAGCTTGCGGGTGTTTCCTGTAGATGAGGGCTATATTTCTGTGGAAGTGTAAGTATGGCAATTACTGTCAGATTGTCGCAAGTCTTGACTTCTTTTTTTGCCCAAAGTTGCCTTCAACTGATAACATTCTGTGGTGGCTAAGCTTTGCTATTGGACGATGAGATTTCACGGAGATAAATTTAACATTGCTTTGAAGTTGTAATTGAATTGCAGCTCATGTCAGACTTGCATTTAGAAAGCTTTTTTCTAAGCTTTCTAGACCTGAGGTGCAAATAATCCTGACCTGAGGTGACCTGAAATGCAAATAATCAACAGTACTGCAGGCATTTGTGCTTAAAGTGTTGTTTGGGATGTCGTCTTGAATTTATGTGCTCTTTCATAAAACCTTTGTACTGCTTCTGTTTCCCCAGACAGTGTAAAACTTTCTATCGTGGTAACAGTTAAATAACTTTTGATCTGAGATATTGAGGCCTGCTCATCTGCTTGCCTTCTGCATGCTTTGCCTGCCATGCACTGAGCATGCTCAGTTATTGCATTAACTGGGAAGACCATGTTAGCTCTTCAAATGCTGTCAAATTATAAAGTGGTGAAATGCAATGGATATAAAATCTACCTAATAGTGTAAAGTATTTAAAAAATTTATTTTGATAAGTATAGTTCAGTTTTTTTAAAAAAAGTGGTTGTTCTTGGTATATCATTATAGATTAGAAAAAAATGATTTACCTTTAGGTACATGAGATTTAACTTGAATCTTTACTGAAGAGTACTGGCAGAATAATCAGTCTGTGAATGATGAAAGACAACATTAATAAGGTGTAATAAGCACTCATGCAATCTATTTGGGCATTCTTGAACTTGTAATTGAAAATGTCTTTAAAATGAAAGGGTGTTTTTTGCCTTTTTAGTATGAATTTGATAAATKGTGTGCTTCATTAACATATTAAAATGCTGACTCAGCAAGACCTCTTGTGTAGAGCATAATTTCACAACTGGAGAAAAAATATGCTTATTAGTTTTATCTTTCTGTTTCTAGTGAATGTGTGAGTAGTGTATTGTGTATCCCACTGGCAAGTCAGAAGAGGTAAGGATATTCTTATGTATATGCATCATCAGTCTCCTTACATTATGCTTTTGTATGTCTACAGCTTAGAGCAGGATTTGTTTTTAACTTCTAGTATATCTTTGTGAAACAGGAGTTCCACAGGCCGTCCTGACTGGACCTGCATTGTCGTTGGCTTCACCTCTGGCTATGTTCGTTTTTACACCGAGGTATGTTTCTCAGCATGGCAGTCCCACAAGCAAGCTATTGTAATAAACATCAGTTTCTATAAAACTTCTGTTTCTGCAGATAGTGCTTTTTGCCTTCCGTAAGAAAAGGGATGGAAATGTTCATGCTTATTATTCTTTCTCTTCTAGAGTGGAGTACTGCTKCTTGCACAGCTTTTAAATGAAGATCCTGTCCTACAGCTTAAGTGCAGAACCTATGAAATTCCCAGGCATCCTGGTGTCACAGAACAGGTTTTGTCAGATTATTTCAAAAGCGAAGTGGCAGTGTTATGGGGTATGGAAGGGAGTCTTCTGTGAATCCTCTATGTCCTTTACCAGTTTTTGATGGGTGGACAATTCCTTAGAACAAGAAACTTTGCATTTCTTGTTCTAGAAGTGTTCATGCTTGTATAGTTTGAGGATTCAGAATTCCTTTTTATTTTTTGGAGTATTTAGTAGCTCTATAGATTTGTTCTACGTTTCTTTGTGATAACCTTGCAAAGGAAGGCTTTATTCATTTCCTGTTTATTCATTAATGTGCACAAAATACAATAATGTATGGATAAAAGGAGAAAATGCAACTTGACAGGTGCCAGAAGCTGTATGTACTCATTCATAAGAACTTACCTTAATTATTTCACAGAGAAGAGAGCTGCAAATGAAAACAATCTGTATAGGAGATAGTGCTAGGAACCTGCATATCATTATGAGTATTTCCTGCAGAGAAAGCTCTTGTAGAGCTCAAGCTGTTTAGTAGAAAAGCCAGCTTTCTTTGCTCTTGGCTGAGTTGGCATGCTTTATGCAGAAAACTAATGAAGTTACAGAAGTTTCCAAGTTTGCTTTATACAAATGCTCATGTGATTTAGCATGACATTTTGGGATCAGTTTTGAAATACAGAAGCATTAAGGAATTTGAGTCTTGAATTTATATCACCAACTTAGTATTTATGTGCCCAAGTGGTAATTCAGGTGCTAATCCAGTTTCAGAATTTGGCTCATAAAACCTTGATACTGGCATTCTAGACAAACCTGTTTTTCTGTGGCCTTCACAAGCTGCTGTAACTTTTGTGTTTTCTCCCTAAGCCATAAAATATAGTAAGCAAACATAAAAGTCATTGAAAGAAGATAAAAATACAAAATTATGTGCCTAAATAACTTATTCATATGTTGGACAGTTTAATACTGAATTTCTGTAGTTTTGCCTTATTCTGTTGCCTGGGGCTTGCTAGATATTAACTCTCTGGATGTAATCCTCATCTTTGTGTAGTTAATAGTATAAAAAGCTAGAAAAGAAGCTGTTACAACAGTAACGGTGATTTTTTTTTTTTTTTTTTTTTTTTTTTTGTCTCCCTCCTCTCATGTTCTTCCACAGAATGAAGAACTAAGTATCTTGTACCCAGCAGCAATTGTGACAATCGATGGTTTCAGCCTCTTTCAGTCCCTTCGTGCATGCCGCAATCAGGTAGCAAGAGGTAGGTTTGAGAGGAAATGTTTATTTCTGACTCTGTTAATAGTACTTTACATTACATGAAATTTACTTATATTTGTTAAATATCAAATCAAGGTGGAATTTGATCCTTGCTTGTCCATCAATATATAGGCATCTACTGCATACAAGGAAATTTCTTGCTCTACAGAAAATGTTCTCGGAGCACAAGTTGTCCAAGTAGCATTGACTGTCTCGTACGTTCTCACCATAATACTGTATACTGGTTTTGGCTGGGATAGAGTTAATTTTCTTCATAGTAGCTGGTATGGTGATGTGTTTTGGATTTGTGATGAAAACAGTGTTGATAACACACCGATGTTTTAGCTATTGCTGAACAGTGCTTACACAGCATCAAGGCCTTTTTTGTTTCTCACACTGCCCTGCCAGCGAGCAGGCTGGTGGTGCAGAAGAAACTGGGAGGGGACACAGCCGGGACAGCTGATCCCAACTGACCAAAGGGATATCCCATAACATATGATGTCGTGCCCAGCGATAAAAGCTGGGGGGAAGAAGGCAGAAGGGGTGGAATGTTCAGAGAGATGGCGTTTGACTTTCAAAGTAACTGTTACGCATGACGAAGCCCTGCTTTCCTGGAAGCGGCTAAACACCTACCTGCTGATGAGAAGTAGTGAATGAATTCATTATTTTGCTTTGATTGCACGTGGAGCTTTTGCTTTACCTGTTGAACTGTCTTTATCTCAACCCACAAGTTTTCTCACTTTTACTCTTCTGATTCTCTTCCCTGTCTCACTCAGAGGGAGTGAGCAAGTGGCTGTGTGGTGCTAAGGTGCCCGCTGGGGTTAACCCACAGCATGCTGCTAAGGTGGTGCTTAGCATGTCAGGGTGCTGATTTCACTGTCAGTGAAATGCTTTTCTTCCCGGTAAGGACTTTGTGGGAAGGGATAATGCTGTGATGATGACATTGGTAATGGTCACTCCTCTTTGTGTTAATGCCTGAGAGCTTTTGATACCTTGTTTGATTGTGCAGCCTTTGATCCTGTTCCTTGAGTATAGTGCCTGTTTAAACTCTAATTTAGAAACAGGGTCAGTTTCCTGGGGTGAGAGGAGAACCACCCAACAGTATTGTGTGGTAGATTGCACGAGCATGGGGCTGTTATAGTTCTGCAAGACAAAACGTTAAACAGGTGCTGTTGCTGAATTGTTCTCCTGAATTTCCTGATGGTTATTCTCATTGAACTTCAGATTTGTCAGATTCTTGTTTCCTCTACAGCAGGCCACATCAGCAGACAATCATGAGGCTGGGTGTAGGTGGGAAGCACAATGGATCTGCCAGCATGACAGCATTAGGAACTGTTGGCAGAGCAGCACTGTTAAACTACGGCTTGAATCTTACATAGAAGGGATGAGTGGTAAAGAACTGAGAAATGCTACTGTGGTGAGACAGCTCTTCTCTGAATCATATGGGGATGGCCCATAAGAAAGGATTGCTCGCTCTTTTTTCCAGTTCAGGGATGAAGTGGCATGAAATGAAGATAGGTGATAGTAAATTCAAAATAAAAAGTAGATGGGTGTTTATGCAGTGTGAGGTTAAATTGTAGAATTCTTTGCCTGAGGTTGATGTGGATGCTAAAAGCTTGCTTGGGCTCAGAGAGAAACTGACAAATTAGTGGAGAAGAAAGCTGTGGGGGTTTACTGAGTACTTAGAGCTTACCTCTGGCTGAGAAAGTCTTTTCAGAAGCTGGTTTAGAGGAAGCATCAGATATGTGTCCTTGTTCTAATATTCTTCCCTAGACATCTGGTTTTAGCTGTGCTCAGATCCTGATCTGCTGCGCTAAATGGTTCCCTGGGTCTATCTAATAATGTCTATTGTTATCCTCTTAATGAAAAGGTAGCATTTCCATGGAATATAAGAGAAAGCAAAACTTGTAAATCAGAACTTTAAAAACTGATATTCTGTGAATCATGCAACAAATAAGAAAGAGGAGACAGACACTATGATGAGAAAWATCCATCTACTTTCACAACCAGAACATGCTCTACTCTTTCAATGAGAGAAGATCACCATTTGCAGAGAAGCACTTAAAATTGTACAGAATATTAAACCATAAATGACTAGTAAAACAAAGCTCTCTGCAAGCACAAAATATAGTTGTGATAGAATATCATGTGCAATTTTATTCGGTTAATTTTTAAAAATATTTTAATTTCATGAAGGTATGTATTTCAAAAGGCCATTTTAGCTCAGCGGGTATTTAGATGTATGTTAATTTACAATTAGGTTATTTTGTGGCTTCGGATTGCATCAGTTTTTTCCCCCGCTCTGTTATGCTATTACTTTGTCTCTTAATCAGTAGGAATTTTTTTGTGTTTTATCAACTTTTGTCAGCTGCAGCATCTGGCAATGAGAATGTTCAGCCTCCACCATTAGCTTATAAGAAATGGGGTTTGCAAGATGTGGACACGATTGTTGACCATGCTAGTATTGGTAAGCATTTCTGTTTAATTTCATATATTTGGCTTAAATGAAACTGAATGTTTTCGTGCTGTTAAATTTGGGGTGAGAGCACTTAGTGGTACTGGCTGGATAGAAACAAATAGTGGGAGAAGGCTGTCATAGTGAATGATCTCATTAACCATCATCAAAAATATATGTAACTTTCTCTTCTAGTCTGATTGAGCTTCCCCTCTCCACTTGAGGGGTGAAAGGATGTTACAGCTGTAGCTGTTTTGTCCTCTCTTGTTTGGTAGGAAACAGCCAAGAGAGACTAGATCAGATGCAGTTATTCCCATTTCTGCCAGGTTAAAGAACTGTCTGGCAGGCAGGTTAAGACTGGCATGGGTCTTTCCTGAGTCTAGCACATAAAGAAACTAMAATTTGAGATTGCTCCTTTCCAAAAAAGACAAACTGACTTCTAGGCTCTCAAAGACTTTTGCTCCTTAGGAATTTACAGAAGCCCAGGTTCTTGTCAGACAGGCAGATCTGAGGGACAGTAAGCTTCATTTCTTTTCCACCCTTTTCACAAAAGCAGGTAAGAGGTCAGAAGGGGGCTAAYGAGGCAGGTGAAGTGAATTTGGTAGATGTGTTTTTGCTGCTGAACTCTGCTGAAGTTTTTTTCTTCTAAACAAACCAACTATGCTTTAAGTACATTAGGTTATTTCTGCTGTGTTCATTGGAATTTCTGTGGTTAAAGCTGCTCCTCCTACCTTCCTTCTGAATGTTGGCTGATCAGTCAAGAAGGCAGGAATATATTTAGACTTTTAGAGCAATTGCATACCTTTGTTCTGAAAGTATAAGACATTCACTTTAATGTTTTTGTTAGGCATCATGACACTGTCTCCTTTTGATCAAATGAAGACTGCCTCCAATATAGGTGGATATAATGCAGCTATAAAAAACAGCCCACCTGCTATGTCTCAGTATGTTACTGTTGGATCCAATCCTTTCACTGGTTTCTTTTTTGCCCTGGAGGTATGTACTACAAAGCTGACTTGCTGCAACTTTGAATAATTAATCCTTCTCTTTTCTGTATGGGTATTTCTGAAGTATTCCTATGTTCATTTTATGCTGACATTTCCCCCTCTTCTTGATCTTCTGAAACTGGAATGATTTGGAGTAGATGTGATAGGAATGTCTACCACAGGTTCCTGCTAATGAGAAATTTTATTTTTTATCTTAAAATGAATGTGATAGTCAAGTAGTTTTTTTATTTTTTTCAGTTGTTAATTTATTGCCAGTTAAGTAACGTAAGTTTTTTTAAAAAATTAGGTCGAGATTGTGTAAACTTGCATCTTACGGATTTTTGGAAGCCTTTGGCCTTTGATCATGTACACATATGGCCTGAGTATAGTGTGGTGATTTCATATAGTGGAACTACTACTGTAGAAGAAAACTGCAACTTATGCATAATGATACCTGTAGCACACTTACATCATCTTCTGTTGTATTGGAGGAGAAGGATGGCGATGTAGCTGTGTGTCTTGTACATTCAGACCCTATGTGTGTGCTGTCCTTATGAGGATCGAAAGTTGATTGAAAATGCTAGAATCAGAATTTTGATTTTGTACTTGCTTTTCCAATATGTTTATGAAAAAACTGCTTACGTTGATATTTGCAAGGATGCCAAAGCCATACACCAGCTAACTCTCCATGATAAATCATACACAGGGTTTTTTTAACTTCTGTTGCAGACAAACATACTGAGCTACCAGTGACTTGCAGGAGGATTTTGAAATGGTAAAGAGATGTCAGAATGGCTTTTCTGGGGGCAATGAATTAAAATTTTGCAAAGTCTTAAAGCTATGCTTTCTGAGCTGAAAGTCCATAGGAGGCCTGAAAAACTATTCTGCARTTGAGTTCAGTGTAAGAACTATTTCTTGGCTTTCTAAACACTTTGTTCCTTCATTTCAGGGTGGCTCACAGCTGACTATTTCTTGACTTTCTAAACACTTTATTCCTTTCTTTCAGGGTAGCTCACAGCCACTGTTGTCTCATGTTGCCTTAGCAGTTGCAAGTAAACTGACTTCAGCATTATTTAATGCTGCCAGGTAATAACATAAAAAATTACATTAAATTATTTTTGGTTTAGTAGCTACATAATAGTTTGAGGATTTTTAGGACCATTGGTATGATTCTCCTAATGTGTTTTTCTATTGCAAGTGGCTGGCTTGGTTGGAAGAGTAAACATGAAGAAGAACCTGCCCAAAAACAGAAACCAAAAGTTGAACCTGCAACCCCATTGGCAGTGAGGTAAATTTTACATACTGTCTCAATTGCTTTAAATCTCTTGTGGTTTTGTTTGAATTATTTTGAAAGGTGTATCATTGATGAACATGTTTATTTTTCTTGACTTGAAGCAGCAATGATAGTTTGCAGGTCATTTGTTTTAAGCTTTGTTTCATTTCAGTTTATCATTCTGGACAAACTACTCATCTCTTTCASTTCCAGTGTGTGGGTTCATTGTTACTGTAAAAGAACAGTGTGCACAGTTTAATGATAGTATAAGTACACGAATATCAGTTCTGAAGTTTATCACTGAAGAGCTTCAAAGAAGCCGTGTGAAGTGCTTGCTGCTTAAGATAGTTTAAAGCCCCTCACAAAAATTAGGTGGTATCCTATTTCCCTGTTGATTGTGGAGACAGGAGAGTGGGAACAACAGGTTGTAGCCTAATGTTTTCAAGAAAGCTGATCAGAGACTAAATTAATTCCTGATTGTTTTTCCTGATTTTTTTAAAGTGTTCTCAAGACTAGTCGGCAATAAGGGAGGGCTTACAAAGTAACCCACTGCTCTGAGATCCTTGCCTGACAACGCATGACAAGGCAATTACTTCTCCTAGTTTCTGGACTTTGGTTTTCAGTAGGACTTTAACAGACCTATGAGATCTCGCAGTAGACAGCACAAAAACTTTTTTCATACTTTGCTCTTAATTTTACCCATACCTTTATGTTACCTTAAAAAAAGAAATCTTGGTCCTTGTAAGATACTCTGTTACCTGTTTTTCTTCAGAAATAGTAATCTACTGGTTTTGCTTGATTTTTTTTCTTTTTTTTTTTTTTTTTTTTTTTTTTTTTTTTTTTTTTTTTTTTTTTTTTTNTTTTTTTTTTTTTAAGGTTTGGACTTCCAGATTCCCGTCGCCATGGTGAAAGAATATGTCTTTCTCCATGTAACACTTTGGCAGCAGTAACAGATGATTTTGGAAGGGTTATTTTACTGGATGTTACAAGAGGACTTGCAGTTCGCATGTGGAAAGGTATGATAGTGTATATTAGTATAGCAGATAATATTCTTCAAAATACTGTGGCTTCTTATGTTCAGACTTAGAATTCCAAGTGTTTTTCTGTTACTAAGAAAGACTTTAGTACATTGTGTTGTTACAAACCAAATATTAAAGGCAGATGTAATATAAAGTCCATAAGGGTATTGTTGTACCAATCCCTGAAATATTGATACGGCCTATAGTAAAAATTTGGTCTGTTTGGTTTGTATTGTGTAGATTCTGCCCCGTCCCCCCACCAACAGCAAGCTTTGGACCTAATAATTTTTTCGGAAGAGCTTTAGCTCTATTCTCCAAGATTCTTTCTCTTGATAAGCTGTAGTATCTTCTTTAATTCTGCTGAGAAAATAAACAGAAGTTTGAAAAATCAATAAGAAGTTACACAACTTGTTAGATTCTCATTTCATCATGGTGACTGCGCAAGAAGGGACTGTTTAGTCTCTTCTAAACTGAGGGCTTTTTAAAAAAAAATTAAGATGTTAAGCTCTCAAATTGTGATTATACCTAATGTTACAACAACTCTTATGTTTTCTATGGAATTAAAATTTTGCAGCTTTTTAGGAGATGGAAGATAAGTTTTAAGAACAGATAGAAAATCTCTAGCTCTCCTCTCTCTCCCACACTATCAATTCAGAAGATTAGTGGTCATGAATATAGTAGCTGCTTCAGCGACACGCTAACAGTGTAATAGCTAGAGTAATCACGTTTCCCCTGTGCATTCTCCTTCTCTCATATTCTGAAGCTTATTAGATGTAATATGGTATTCTTGGACTTTTTTTTTCCTTCATTACTAAAAGCTTCATGTTATCTAGGAAGTACTGTTAGAGTCCTAAGCTTTATTTGATAGCCAGATAGTCAGACACATATTTACAATTTGCCAGCCTTTTCCCAGTGAGGCTGTTGAGATATGAAATAACATTGGGTTTTTGTGTGGGTGGTTGTTGTTGTTGTTGTTTTGTTTTGTTTTGTTTTTGTTTTTTTAAGCAAAGCTGTCTACTGAATTAAATCTTTTGGATCGTACCTTTTCTCATTAATCGAGTTGTGAATACTTTTCAACCTTCTTGGTATAATATATCTTTTTATAAACTTGTTTTATACATTAGTATTTCACTTGTGGTTTGGAGTCTTCATTTGTACTTGCTAAACCATTACATAGTTTAGTGATGTCATTAGAGCATCTCTGCCTTTTTTGTTTAGGAAGATTTTATGAGGGGGAAGTATTTGCATTACCCAGAGAGAGAGAGAGGGAAGATGAGTATTTTTACTGGGTTACTAAAAATTGCATTTTAATGATGAAAACATGTGAATGAAAACATACGAATAAAAACTTACATATCCTATTTAATAGGTTATGCAAATTTCCTTCCTTAAATCTTCTTGTTGTTTTGAAACGTGAGAAATCTGGACTCTTACTACAGATCTTTCTTATCTGAGAAGCTTTTGCATTGGTGTAATGTCCAGAGTACAGACCTGATGAGTTTTGGGTTTTTTTGTAGCTTCTCCCAGAACTTGTTCCTCCCCAAAGCTTTGCAGGAGGCTGCATTTGGCTCTGAGGAGTCCTCTGGTGGGCCCTGCTCTGAGTCGATGGACCACAGTTCTTGACAGGACTCTGGCTGCTGGCCGGAGTTGCACAGTTTGAAAAAAAGTTTAAGACAGCTTGCTGCTGGAATAGTACTTAAGTGGGTGGTGATGTGTGCTAATCGTGTATTAATTTCTGTACACTGATGAACTTCTGTCTTCTCTTACAAAGGATACCGTGATGCAGAAGTTGGTTGGATACAGACTATAGAGGACCTTCATGAGAGGGAAAATGAGAAGATGGATTTTTCTCCTTTTGGAAATGCACAAGGTCCAAGCAGAGTGGCTCAGTTCCTTGTGATCTATGCTCCGAGGAGAGGCATTCTAGAAGTATGGAGCACGCAGCAAGGGCCTCGGGTTGGAGCCTTCAATGTGGGGAAATATTGTAGGTAAGAAACAGTTAGCAGGTAGACATGTTGGCTGTGCTCCTGCAATAAAGTGATACGTGGATATGCCAGTGGTAAAAGTGGAAAGTGCTGGCAGGCGCTTTTTGCGTTGCCCACAGTGTTTCTGCTGAATGCAGCTTGTTGTTTTATAGATGGGGATTTTTGTCATGTTTCATCACTTTATAGTCTTTCCTGATAAACACATTTAGCAGTTGTTAAACCTTAGCTTTATAAAATTTGTCTTCTTTTTATTCAGCATGTGGAAAGGGAAGGTTGCTAATTTTGTTCTTTACTGTAAAGGCCGTTTTTTTTGTTGTTGGTTTCAGATTGTTGTATCCTGGTTATAAAATAATGGGTCTAAACAATGTGACCAGTCAGGGATGGCAGCCCCAGACTTACCAGATATGCCTTGTTGATCCAGTCTCTGGAAGTGTAAAAACTGTCCATGTACCTTTCCATTTAGCACTGAGGTAAGGACTTTCTGTGCTCTGTATAACCAAATGAATTTCATTATTGTTTTTGGAAACAATGTTTTATTTAGAGAGAGCAATTCTGGTGTTTCTTCTCAAGCTGAATAGTACTCTGGTAATAGTCTCATTGGTTTGTATGCATTAACTTGATTTTTATTAATGTGATGTTACCTTAAAGTAGCATAMATAATTTAAAAAAAAAWATATTTTTTTCGTGAATCATTCACTTTAGTTCACTCATACAATTAAAACTATTTCCCTTCAGTGATAAAAAGAGTGAGCGAGCAAAGGATATGCATCTAGTGAAGAAGTTAAATGCTTTACTCAAAGCTAAAACCTCAGATCCAGGTAGGTTCTCCTGTATAATTTCTTAAGATTGTATGTTATCAAATGGTTCTTGTATTATCTGTCCTGTAAGTGTACAAACACAGGTATGACTGCGGTGCATTCTGACAGCTGTAAGTGCTATGGATTATGACCTTTAAGTAGCTTGTATGTTTTTTTTAATAAGCTACCAGATTAGGTTTCTCTCATACAAGGATCCAGTATAAGCCTTGTCTGCCATGTAAATCTTAACTAAACTCTACTTTGAATGCTTGCATAAAACATGTTCTATTTGCAACCCATTATGCTATGTAATGGAGTTCAGCATTTGACTCTAGATATCCTTCTTCCTGTAAGTAATATATATTTCTTACAAAAGACAGATTTGGAGTAAGAGATGCCGCTGAACTGTTATTTTGTTTCATTTTGGCAACTTTTGTAATAGTGTCTTCATCTATAGCATGAACCCATGTGCATCTTAACTGTGGTGTGGGTTGACTTGCTTTACAGAATACATTTGAGAAATATGAATTGAAGTTGTGATTGTCTTTGTTTGCAGATTTGATTGAAGCTGAAGCAAAGGAATTAATACTTGATATCAAATACCCTGCTACAAAGAAACAGGTGAATATTTAGAAGCCAGTATACTTTAATATTAGAAAAAAAAAATTGCATTATCAGATTAGAGTGCTAAATCTTTTTAAATCTTTCAAAATATGTTATTTTTTCCTAGAGTTACTTGAAGCAAATAATTGAGCTATTTTGGTGGTTGGTGGTTTTTTGTTTGTTTGTTGTTTGGTTTTTGGGTTTKTTTTGTTTTGTTTTGTTGTTTTGTTTTGTTTTGTGTTTTTTTGTTTTTTTGTTTTTTACAACATATGGACTGGAATTAATTTTGACTTGTGACTTCCCCAAGGCATCTTCCATGCTAAAAGTCAAAATAGTAAAAAGAGAGCAGACCTTTCTGTAGGATCAAATTATGCCACAGGTATATGTGAAGACAAAATACAGATGAAAAATCGCTGTCAAAGTTRTGCTTTGTTGGCTTACCTTATATGTTTTTACAGTAAAATTAAGTGAATGTTTAATTCTGTTGAACGTCTGCTTAACAGGCTCTGGAAAGTATATTGACAAGTGAACGTGTGCCACTTTCATCTCTCACAAACATCACTCAGACATTAATGGATAATTTAAAAAAACAGGGTAGGTGGATATTTATTTTGCAAATATGGAGAGGCATTTGCACTTTGTCTGCAGTGCTGTAAGACTATTGTAGAACTACTCTGTTCCACAGGGAGCCCAGACTTGGTCTGCTTAGTTTTGCTGCTAGATATCACAGGATGTTGCTTCTACATTTTTTTTTTTTTTTTTTAATGCAGACTGCAAATAGCTTGCTAGTAATTATGCTTTGCTATGCTTGCTATGTGCCTAGTAAGTTGTGATTATATTCAAAAAGAAGAAAAAAATCCCAACAACTGGGCTGGGTACTTGCATCCAGTAAAAGCTTCCTTCAGAAAGAAGCTTTCACAGACTTTTGCCTGTAGAAGTTTTAGTTTGTTCTCTCTCTCCAATGAAGGTAGTAAGGATATGGTACTTTGGATCTGTGAATTTTAATGTACTGGAAGCACAAAATCCTTATCACTGAGGATCTGGCCAGATGCCTAGTATCTTTTCTTGGTAAACTTCGCTGAAGTTATATTTCATATGTTTTGCTAGAGATTTCAGAGCCAATGTCAGGAAATGTCATTACCCATTCAAAATCTTGTTGCTGAAAGTCTGCAAGATTGTTTCTTTGAAATGATACAGTTGGATCTTTCTAAATTGGGAGAACGTTCTTTGAGCTTTAGGTGACCCAGTTTTCAAGACCCAGCTGAGTATTGAGGAATAGAGTGGAGAAGCATGTGCCTGCCACTTCCTTTGCATGTGTTGGGACTTCTCAGCAANTTATCTCTGGATTCATTTCAGCTTGTTAGAAGATAAGGCTTTAGCAGTGGGAGTCAAGGAATCCCTACCACTATTGTGTGGAAGTCCTGAATAAACCATTTGTCAATTAGAAAGACTGTGTCCCTTGTCCTACCTTAGTGAGAATGTGACAACACGTTTTCGTAGTTTCAAAGTCTTGAGAGGAAATCTTTCTTTCACTTGTATCAGTGGTTCTTTTTTTACCATTTTCTTGAAGTAGAGAGAGGAGATTGAGAGCTTCACATGTGCAGTTCTCTACCTAATTTTGGTCTGGCATTCTAAATCACTAGCATTATCCATTTCTATTAGAACTCCTAAAAAAAACCAAAGAAAAATGGAAACATGCCCTTTTACACTGAAGAGATGCTGACAGAACTGTATACTTACTGAGGTCTGTTTGTTTGAGTATTTTTCATCGTTAATCTCTTATTGTCATACATAACATTATTTCCTCACAGTCACAATAAAGAACAAACTGGGCTGATGTTCCAGCCTTCTAATTTCAGAATAGTAGTGGCACATCCTTCTGCTTGTGCTTAGTTGGTAAAAAATAATGGGAAGCAGATGCTGGGCTCTGTGAATGCTGTGGTTGTGAAGAAAAGGACAAGTGACTGTGTGGCAAGCTCTGTGCGTTCTTCTTTTGTTTGTAGGATTTTTAATAGCAATGGGTCAAAAGTGTTTAACGGTTTGTAGGGAGAAAATTGTGTTTAGAAGCTGTTTCAGGTGAAGAAGATATATTCAGAGATATCTTTTCTATAGAAAGGTCCTTTTAGGATCTCTGTAAAATGCTTTATTTTAAAACAAATAAGTTGGAATAGAGGTTTTTTTTCAACATTGTGTTGGTGTTAGCTTCCTATATTCTGATTGCTTTAATTGTTACTGAAATTTGAATGTCAATAGATACATGAAGTTTCTGAGACTAAGACTATAGAAGTACAAAAGGCAGTGTCTTGCACAGATGAAATTGCGTTCATATCTGTAGATATCAAGGTCTGTTCTGATGCAAGGAATATGCGTTAAATATTGGCATAACTAAGAAAAATTTATAGTTTGGTATTCTTGATAAAAGAAAATATGTTTGAGCCTTAGTGTATTTCAATTTTTGGCAGTCTCTGGTTTGGCCTTAAACCAGGAAAAGACAATAGATTTGTCTTTGTTCAGTTCCACATTGTCAACCTCCTTCAGTTTAAAAATGAGCCTGATACCTTTCTCTAATACTTCTTGTAAAAATAATTCTTGTTTTATACTGCCATGAATTAAATATAATCATTGCAAGCAGCAGTGCATCAAAAAATTACACTGAGAGACTTAAGTCCTCCAGTTCTAATGAAGGAGGAGTTTAATGCAGCTGCGAAGTATGTTTCACTATTCCAGGCTATATATTCAAGTTCAAGTGCAGTTTTATTTCTCCTCAGAGCTTGAGTGTGTGGATGAAGGACTACTGCAGTTCTGCGCAAACAAGTTGAAGCTGTTACATCTTTATGAACTAGTTAGCAAACTAAATTCCCAAAGCGTCCAGAAAGACACTCCACCTTCAGATAATGTGAGTAAATGCAAAATTCAGTTGTCTAATAGAATCGAGTGATGATTTAAGCATAAAAATATGTTTTTAAGACCTCAGATAAAATAAGTAGGTAAGCAAGTTACCTGTTTTTGTGGCTTGGAACTTTTAATGAAGTAATTGTTTCATAATGCCTTCTTCCCTCCCCCCTGCCCTCCCCATACAAATGCCTAGTAATTCATCTACCTAATATTCTTTAGCAGTCACATAAAGTTGAGACAGAAGTGAAAATAGAACAAGGATCTTCTGATTTCCATCCTTTATCCAGAGTACCTAGCATATTCTTAACTTTGTTTAGTTTTGGAGGGGTATTTTGGGACCAGCAGAAATTATAAATTCTGATACTCACTTGTGTAGCATCATAATTTGGCTTGCTTTTGATATCATTATAAAAATGCTTATACATTTATAAAAGCCATACGGAGTGGTGTTATATGGGCTTGTTTGCTTGATGGATGTTTGTTATACTATGAGCAAGATCTAAGTATGGGAAATGTATCTGTTGAAGTCCTTAAAAATGAAGCTAGACAAGGTCTTCATCTGAGCTATATGAATAACTGATTTTGAGATTATTCAATCATTTTGGCCCTTTTTAAAGACACTTTTAATGTTCAAAACAAAATATTTTGATTCTTCTGACTTTTGCGTTAGTCTTGTGATGTGCGATTTTTTGGGCTTTTGCTTTTAAGGACTTGGCTAAACTGCTTCGGCTGGAAGAAAAAGATTTTCATAGGCTCCAGACTTTACTGGAGAACTACAAGAAAGAAAACACCCAAACTACTGTTCAGTTTGCTGATGAGAAGGATGACGTATTGTCTGTGAAAATGTTCTTAGAGTATTTGGAATATGAAAAGGACGTGATTAATGTGAAAAATATGGAAGACGGAGAATATGTGGCTTTAGGTAAGAGCTACTGAACTGTTTGTCAAATTACTTAAAGACTGATTATAGTCTAAGACGGTATAAATATTTTAGCCTTAACAAAACCTTTAGCTGGCTTGTTAAGGCCTTGAAGTAGTATGTGACAGTGCTAGTTCCAGACTCTTACCTTTAGCCATAGAACAAGTCTTTCTACCTAGATGGGTATTTATACAAGTTAACTATGTCTGTGGATATAATTACCCTAAAGCCATGTTATCACGGTTCATTCGTTTATTAATGCCACTAAGTTGGACAGTGGTAACTAGGTACTTTACAGAGCAGCTGTATCCTGCTGTTTCTTTTGTGGTCCCGGCACCTCAAGAGTTCAGTTGATGACAGGACTGACTTTAGCTTCAGAGAGGGGGGAGCTGACCAGAGGCAGCACAGCACCATTAGGTGAGGGAATAAGGACCCCTCATTTGTGGAGTTGAGGAGATTTTGGACAATGTTGATCTGAAATATTATGGATGGGAAGAGTGTCTGGGGTGTCTGTTGGAGTGTGGGATGGTGTTACTGTCTGTAGTCTGCTTTAGTTTGCAGATCTGTTCCGTACTGTYCTTGAGGGGCTCTTGGGAAATAACTAGTGGAAGCAGCTTGAGTTAAATCTGTCTCAAAGGCACTGAGATGCCTTTGAGATGATTTCTTTTCTGGGGAAATTTTGGTGCAAACACAGAATTCTGTGCACAGATGTTGTATGGTGTTAACTTTGTAGCCTCCTGCTTCTTTTGGCTTCAATTGTCAGACTTTGAGAGGAATTGGGATTGAAAAGTTAGGCAAAAGAGCTTGGCTTTCATCTGTATGAAGATCAAAGGCTGCTTCTAAGTAATCTTAGAATTTGCATTTTCTCTACCATAACACTACACTTGGTTTTAAGAACTGGGGTAGAAGTACTCTTCTCCCCACCCCCTTGGACAGGGATCACCAGTAACTTATTTAGGGTGTTCAGCTGTAAACAAATATAATTGAAACATGAATGTCATGCTAAGCAGTTTAGATGGTTTCTTGAAGATCTTGTTTTTCCAATTTTCCTCTGACTCAAAGGGACACTCAGACTTTTTGTAGTGCTGGTAAGGTATGAATTGTGTAATTGTTTGGGGTTTTTTTAATTGGTTGAAGTACAACTAGTTTGCTATATAACATGCTGCCACACAGTTATGGGTTACTCCATGGATAAACTTGTCCGACACTTCAAGCCATTCTTTGAATTGAACAAAATGTGTAATCCAAGCAGTACGATAACCTTTGTTTTGTTATAAATCCATTTTCCATTTGACTCCTGTAGTGGTAGGAACACTTATGTCCTTTGTAATGAACCACCTTCTCCACTAAGGGTAGACCATCAGGGTATCCTGGATGTAACTTAGTCCTTTGTATTGCACTCAGTAGGACCTGATCAATAGATGATCTTTCATATAAGTGTAAGGGGAGAGGCCGTGGCTTTAGATGTTGTTCATAATGTCAACTAATTTTTGCTTCAGGCAGCTTTTTCTTCTGGAAGTGTTTGTGTGGGGAGAGTTCCACAGAGGAAATGTGTCATGCATTGGAATCAGCAGGTTTTAGTCCTCAAATCTTGTTGGTAAGATATTTATTACATACTTTAAAACTTTGATTTAGTATTTTGAAAACAAGACATTGAAAGGAAAAATTCTGAAAGTTGACCTTTGGATTAATGCTGTATTCAGGCTGTGTTCAAATACCCCCATGTTCAGTTCTTTAGATGCCCATATTTGTATTTCCCACTTAAGAGATGTCAAAGGAAAAAAAAAAAAAAAAAGAAGAAAATCTTTTAGTAGAAAATGTGGGTATTCTAGTGGGAATGTCTAGAGTATGCATTTAGGACTACAAGAAGATTTTGCTTTCTTCTACAAAGAAGCAAAAATTATGAGAGTAGTTAATTTCAGGTACTGATACATTTGTTATAATTCCTTTTTGCAAGCAAGCAAGGAATTTTAAAAAGAATTAAAAGTAAATTTTTCAGAATCATTAGTAGTGTTCAGACGATCATCTTTATCTTTCATCTGCATGTAATTTCAGTCTTTTGCTACTTTTCTTCCATCCACTACGTAATGATGGAAATACCTATTTCAGCATTACTTCCCTGCGTTAAGATTTTCAGCTATAATATTAATAACTACTAATGTTTACCAAGTTGAGATTGTTAACATACTGGTATTAGCTGGCTGTGCCTTCAAAAGAGGGTGTTTTCTAAGATATCTCTTTAAATGAAAAATACAGATTGTATTATTTCATTTCAAAGTCTGTCATAGGGTGCCTTATATGATATATTTTTAACTTTTTATGTTAATATAATAAAGGTTCATGGATATAACATTTCTGCTCCATGACACAAAATTTGTTCGAGAAAGTGTTTGCATTAAGTATATTGCAATATTAGAGTTTCATTCTATTGCTTTAATTCCATATTCTCTTTTTTTACAGTCACTCCTCCTTAAYTTATGGCTTTCCAAGGAAAAAGATATTCTAGACAAACCAGATTCTGTCAGTTGCCTTCACACTATGCTGTCACTTCTGAGCAAAATGAAAGGTGAAATGTGCATTTCGAACACTTAAACACAACTGATATTAATTATTAGAAATTTGCTACTCTGACTAGCCTTTATTATCACTTAGCGCCCCCCCCGCCGCCCCCTCAAATTATGTATCAGAGCTAAATGCTGCATGTTGATGAACTAACTAAAAATACAATCAAAATCTGAAGTGTGTCACAATTAAAGACCTTCTTCATGCCCTGCAGTTTCACTCTCCAGTAAGTTGACACAACTCCTGTTTGGCACCAGGGGTCCAGCTCCCCTTCCTCCCTTTTTTGGGTGTATAGTCCTGCCCCTCTCCCTTGTGCTGACTGGCTCTCAGAAGTTGCTTTAACTCCTTGAGGCACCGTTATTCTAGCAGCATTTGTATATTGAACACCTCTGTAACTTGAGGGGTACTCTATAAAGTCAACTTGCCATTATTTGGGGTAAGTTGTGTAATGAATAAATACTGATTCTCCTACCTCGCACAGAGCTGCTATGGATATGTCTGTGCCAGGGTCCCCTGTGTCTAGTTCACCATAGGGCACCATTATCAGCTTGAAACTGGAAGTATGAATAAGCTACTGCTGCTGTCTGAATAAATTAATTCTGCTGAACACGAGGTAGCCTGAAGAGAGCCAGCTTGAGTGCATTGAATACGTGTGGCATCTTAAAATTGCAAAAGAAGCTGTCTGCATTGTGACGTGTCATTTTGTAATATTCCTTAGATCTAGTAAGCATGCAGCAGGTTTTACTACCTAGTCATTCAGATCTATTGCCTGTTTCCTACAAATGAAACTTGGAGAACGAGTAATTCACGTTCTGCTCTTTATTTTAAATTTGAGTTATAATCTAGAAATTGTATGCTACATATCTAGAAGAAGATAATGTAAAGTTGCTCCTAATAAATAAAATTTGCTCCTAATATAAGCTGTATTAATAAGTGATGCTTTCAGGGTTGGTTGCTGCTTTACTAGTGTTAACACCCAATGACCCGAGCTTGAGTTTCCTGCTCTCCCTTTCCCTACAGTTGCTATAGATGAGTCATGGGACACCCAGTCGGTTTCCCCCTGGTGGCAGCAAATGCGTACAGCTTGTGTTCAGTCTGAAAATAATGCAGCTGCCTTGTTATCTGCTCACGTTGGACATTCTGTAACTGCACAGATAATTGACAGTGTGACAGAGAAAAAGGTAAGTCATCTTGGACCTCCCCCTCTTATTTTATTTACTGTATCAGTTCCATGCAAATTGCTGTCTTTGTAATGGAATAACATCCTTAGCATTAATTTGTCGTCAGTCTAACATGGGCACAAGCATGCCATCCTGCAAGCCTGAAAATTTGTATTAGAATTTGAAGAATATTATGCTGAGGTGAATGAATGATGTATCAGAATTGTTTGCTGAACATTTTTAAATATGTAATGGGAACTGTACAGTGAGTTTTTCTCCTAATAGCAAATGCTGTTGACAAACTTAAAGCCTACGCAGTTTCCTCGTGAATTTGAGAAGTTCACTGAACTTTGGATGGTAAACCTGTTTTAATGCAGTTTTGATTTTGGTTTTGTGTTTTTGTTTTGGTTTTTTTGTTTTTTTTTTTTTTTTAATATACTGGTGAATTTTCTTAGCCCTTATGTTACTATGCTTTACTACTAAGGGTGATGGGTGGTTGGTTTTTTTGGCAATAAGTATCTTTTCACAAAGTTGTGATTAACACTGTGAAACTCACACAGCATTGCCATTCAAAATGGAAAAAGTTATTACATTCCTAAATAGCACTAGGCATATTTGTATTTTACTATTTGCCTTAACAGATTAGATGGGGTTTAGGTTATGTTCAGTCTTGTAGACAGACTGCCTTATAAATTATAACTAGATTACTGGGAAGCTTTTTAGTATTTTTGCACATTCACCTTAACTACTGCAATTCTGTATATTAGAATTGTTAGTGTTGCCCAAATAGGAATGTTGRTATGTTGCAACATATTATGCTTTACCCATATGCTCTCTCCTTTGTCACTTTCTCTTCTGCTCTTAAAAGAATAAAGCAACAGCTTTATTTCCCTCAAAACTTCCCTTCCATAAAGCCATTTATCTCTTCCCCCCCCCCCCTTTTTTTTCCTGCCATCCTTTGGCTTAAAGCCTAAAATTGTTAATGGCCAGGCTTCTGAGAACTCTAGAGTTTGCTGTCTTGGTGCACAAAGCTAAAAATCAGATCTGCACCCTAYGGGAAAGATTCTTGGGCTTCCTGGCAGAGCATTTGCTGATAAACGTGAGAATTATCAAAATAATGTACAGAACTGTAATGTGGTGTAATGTGTTTCTGGGTGCATGATATATATTTTTTAATGTGGTAGGAAATTGTAATATAGGTGGATTAATCATATGTGTAGGGAATATGTATATAGTGGAGGACTTAGAATTAAATCTTTTTGAAGGGATTCTAACCCACTTTTCAACTAAATATGAACTTTAAAATGGGACTATAAGATGGCCTTTCAGGTCCTTTTATTTCCTTATGTTTTTGTTTAAGAATCTGTGCATCTTGTGAGCAGTGTGGGATATTAATTGATGTTTGCATAATAGTTAATGTACATATCTTGAACTAAATTATTCTTTAAAATGCAGTACCTCTTAGGATATAGCTTCCCATTTTAATACTATGCATTTTATAAACAAAACTGTGCTACTTTAAGTGAACAGACCTAAAACAGTTCATATGTTCTGTTAGTTTTCCCAAATAATTGTAGGTTCGGACACGGAATCCTGGGAAGCACTTTCCCTTGATACTGAGTATTGGAAACTTTTGCTGAAACAGCTAGAGGATTGTCTGATACTTCAAACACTACTGCATAGCAAAGTGAGCAAAAGGACAAAAAGAGTTTCATCACTCCAGACTGAGCCTTTCGGCAGGCTTTCTGTAAAGAAATTGCTTGAAGCTGGAAAAGGTACATTTTTTCTCTTGGAAAGATGGTTGATTGTCTTTCTAATAGACTTCTGAGCCATCCTTAATTTATGATATACACTGCACTGGAAATTGTTCTGCTGGTTACTTTTCTTAATTTAAAAACCAATGCAAACCATGTAGAAGAGCGTTTTAAAATTGTAAAAGAGTATTACTGTCAATCTCTAATCAGTTGATTAGGAAGTTTTCTAATTGGCAAAGTTATCCTTATGTAACTAACAGTATTAGTTAAAACTCCTATCTCTTCTCTTGTCCTTTTGATTCTGAACCATAAATCTTCTGGGATACATTGACTATACCTCATAATTTTTTTTTTTTTATTTTTTTATTTTTTTTTTAAAATGTCCTAGGAGGTATTGCTGATACTGTAGCAAAGTGGGTTTTTAAGCAAGGCTTCAGTCCTCTTGTACTGAATTTGGCCCAACACAAAACCAATACAGATAGTACTGAAGAATCTGTAGAAATGCATACTAATATCTTTCTTGAGGAACCAGAAGCAGATGCAGGCTTGGAAACAATCCTAGGTAAGAAGATAACATGAATTTTTCGAATTCTAAATGTCTGCAGAGATGTTTTAGTTGCTACTGTTGTGAAGTAGCAGAAATCATAGTGGGAAGAGGTCTGTCTTGTAACTTCAGATTTTTTTTTTTTTTCTAGAGCTGCTGCAACTAGCATATCAGCAATTTCCATGTAGTCTTGAAGTGGATGTACTCCACGCACATTGCTGTTGGGAATATGTAGTGCAGTGGAATAAGGACCCAGAGGTAAAAGAATTTCATTTGCGGGGAGTAATGGTTAAGACCAACTCAATAGAAGCAGTTTCACAAGTTTGTAATAGTTCATAAAAACTTCCATTAAGAAGACTGACTCTGAAAGCATACTAGTTAAAATTTTTCTGTGATAAGTGGCAAGAACAAATTGAATTGAGAAAATGAATGCAGGTCCTGAGGCTGAATGGCACCTCACAAAGACAGGACTGTATGTTTCTAAGCTATCCGATTCTCAGACCTTGAAGTGTGGAAACTGGATTCAAATAAGCAGCATGAAGAAGGGTTTTGACTGTATTTTGTGCAAGTACGAAACAGTTGCAAGATAGTGATGAACCTTTCCTCTGTTCTAGATATGCTAAAACAGATCACAGAATACTAAATTTGTTAGACTAGAATCCATTCCATTTAAAGAGGAAAGAGAGATTTCTTGAATATTCTTAGATTCCCTGGCCACTGCTGGGAATTGTCATAGGAGAAAGAAGGAGGAAAAAAAAAATTCCTTTTTTCCACTGCTCTCCTATAGCTTCTCTAATATTGGAAAATGTTGTCCTAAGTTCAGATGGTATTAAAATTGAAATTAGCACTCCTTAGATCTGTGCAACATAACACCTTGCTATAGAACAGAAAGTTCCTTTGACATTGTTTAAAACTTACTCCATCATAATGAAATAGAGAAAAAATTAATCTTTCTAGCACAAATGGATCTTGTATTTGAAGAACAACTGCAGTCAACGGAGGTACCTTTCAGCAAAGAGTACATTACAGTACATATGCTAAAACGAAGCCCTGAAAATAGCGCTGAAATCACAGTGTTTCATGATTACTGAAACATACTTTGCCACGTGCATGTATGTTTGTCAGATAGTAGCAGAGAAGACTGCAATATCAGAATAACTTAAGAGTTTTATAACTGTCAAAAAATAGTAGCTTTAAAATAATCTACCTGGGCCCTTTAAGAATCAATAGTTTACATTTAAAACAAGTTTTGAATAATGTAATAACTTGTTCTTTTACTTTTTTGTTTTACATAAGGAAGCATGTTTTCTCATTAGGTCTATAGATCATCTAAGATGCATCATTAATGCTCACGTTCAGCATGGTAAGTATGAAGCTATTATTAAAAATGATCTTTGTTGAAATTGTAAAACAACAGAATAAATGAATGTTTGTTGACTAGTATAAATGTATGCAGTTTGTAGTAGTGATGGCCATTTTGTMAAAAAAAAAAAAAAAACCCAAACAAAAAAAACCACCACCAAAAAAACCCCCAAAAAACCCAAAACAACAAAACAAAAACGCCCAAAAAAACAACAAAAAAACCCCCAAAACTTTCTGCTGACATTCAAGCTTTTGTTTTCCATGTTGAAACTGAGTTTCCATCAGAACCATGAAAATAAGTTGGTTAGATAAAGTTAATGTGTTTAAACTAAAAACATTTTAAAATAAAATTGCTCTGAAACTATTTTTTTTATTTGTCTTTAAATAGTGGCACATGCTTGTGCAGTCAACTACTTTTCGTGCATTTCGTGCATTTCTTGATACTCTGTTTCAGTGAATGTGATGACAGTTGTCTTTTTTGTAGACTAGGTATGCAAATAAGGTGCACTCTATGCCTAAAGCACTAGTCTTAAACCTTCATGATTACCACCAAAGTTTGTGTGTACCTACAATGTTTAACCCAGTCTGCATAACATAATAATTTTAACAAATGATTCATTGCACTTCTGACTGTATTTGATCACCAAGGTAGTCTCCTGAGAAATCTGAAATCTGAAGTTCAAGTATAAAGCAGTGAGGATAACTCACAAGTCCTTCTTGTTTCATTCACTACCTTTTTTTAACACCCCTGCCCCTTAAAGGAACTTTGGCCCATGGCTTTTCACTCCATACTTACCTCTTTTCTATTCACTTGGAGTTTACAAGTTTGTGATTGTTCTAGGTATCGCTCTGATGATGTGGAATACATTCATAGTAAAAAGGCTTTCTTCTGCTACGTATCTAATGGACAAGGTGAGTGCAGTATTGTGACAGTATTTTTGAGGCTGAATTTTTATTATTAACTGAAAAGTGAAACTAGTATTTTTAAACCATTGTTTTGTTTTTTTAAAGTAAGTTTGGAATATCTTTGATTTAAGCACCAAAAAAACCCTGCTTTTTTGGCTTATTTTGTAGCTAACTTTTGGAATTGATGAAGGAATGCATATTTTAAAATATCAAAACTGTGGAATGATCAACTATAGGTAGCTTTAAGTAATAGCTGATCAGCACTGGCTGATATGTACTGAAGACTTTTATGTGCAGTGTTAGCTTGTAATTGCTAAATAAAAAGTATTTGTGAAACAGTTTGAAACTATATATGTGTGCGTATGTAAAATTTTAAGTTAGAAAACAACAAATGAAGTGCTTTCTCTGTGCCTGTTTCCTGGTAAGTTATTGCCATGAAACTTTCAGGTTCCCACAAGCAGCAGCTTTTCCTAATGTTGTGGTCCAGGTTTTGCATATATGAGCTCTTACTCTGCAAAATGCAGAACATTTTGTGCATGTTGTTGAGCATTTTTAACTATCGCTACCATTGTAAATCAGCTTCTGTTCTAGTATGCAGCTTGTTTGCTATGAGTTTTAGCAGCCTTTTGTCCCTGCTAAACTTCAATTTTTTCATGCTTATAAATATGCAGTGGATCTGTTTACTGGAAGACAATTCTGTTTAGGAGTGGAAGACAGTTTAGAAAGAGTACTGCCAGTAAGTGATAGATCTGTTTAAATTGTGTAAGGGGAATCTGCCTATTGGTTTGCTGGATGTAGAGCAGCAGCTAAGTGTTTTTCAGCATAAAAGTCCAGATGCAGAGAGAGGAGTGTTGATGGCGATTTAAAAAAAAAAAAAACAACCAAAAACAAAAAACAAACAAAACAAAACAAAAAAACCAAAAACCCAGCATAAAACCCACTTCCTGTCTCATCTTCTTTTTTTCTTCTCCTTTGCTCCTCTCATTTTCTGCTTTTGCTTTTTGTTTAGCTGTGTAAGAATTGGAGAATATTGTCTTCCTCGTTCCTTCCAGCAAATAGGCTCAGTTGTGTACAGTTGTAGTAGGTGTTTCTTCTGCAAAAACTCTTTTCCAGTTTTTCTGCATGCCTTTATGTAAATCCACCGCCATTACTTCTGCCTAGATTAACACCTGCAGGAGAAGAGATAAAGGTTTTTATTAACTAACTGTTTTTGCACACATCTGTTACCTCAAACAAATATCATGTAATAACAAATGTTGCTAACTTTTAATAGTTATTTATGTATGTTTGAAAGCTGGGAATTAGTCCTTAGGGTTTGTGTTATAGAAGCAGTAGCACAACTGATCTTTCACCAACTTCCAGAAAAATACAGTTTCCAAATCTGTTGGCACTTAATCAGTCCCAAAGTTGACAGCTGAAAGTTGTCTTGAATTCAGACTTTGAAACAGCATGATGGATCACTTGAATTTGAGTTTAAATAATCCCGTAATTCAGGACCCTGGAATCTCACTTCAGCTGTTGTTTAGACTCTGCCGTGATGTTGTAATCATTACTTTTATTTTTTTGTGCTGTGGAGGAGAGAACTTCCACTGATGTCTGTGTGCTCCATCATGTGCAGCATGTGATTCAACTTGTAGAAATTGGACCTCATAGTAACATTCCTAAACAGGACATGATTGAGATGTCTCTTCTGAAGAATTCGGATAGGCAAAGCATGGAAACCATGTCATTTTCATAGAATAGAATCATAGAATAGTTTGGGTTGGAAGGGACCTTTAATGGTCATCTAGTCCAACCCCCCTGCTGTGGGCAGGGACAATCTTCAACTAGATCAGGTTGCTCAGAGCCCCATCCAACCTGACCTTGAATGTTTCCAGGGATGGGGCATCCACCACTTATCTAGGCAACCTGTTCCAGTGTTTCAGCATCCTCAGCGTAAAAAATGTCTTCCTTGTATCTAGTCTAAATCTACCCTCTTTTAGTTTAAAACCATTCCCCCTTGTCCTGTCGCAACAGGCCCTGCTAAAAAGTCTGTCCCCATCTTTCTTATAATCCCCCTTTAAGTACTGAAAGGCTGCAATAAGATCTCCCCAAAGCCTTCTCTTCTCTAGGCTGAACAACCCCAACTCTCTCAGCCTTTCTTTATAGGAGAGGTGTTCCATCCCCCTGATAATTTTCGTGGCCCTCCTCTGGACCYGCTCCAACAGGTCCATGTCTTTCTTGTGCTGAGGGCTCCAGAGCTGGATGCAGTACTCCAGGTGGGGTCTCACCAGAGCAGAGTAGAGGGGCAGAATCACCTCCCTTGACCTGCTGGCCGTGCTGCTTTTGATGCAGCCCAGGATATGGTTGGCCTTCTGGGCTGTGAGCGCACATTGCTGGCTCATGTCCAGCTTTTCATCCACCAGTACCCGCAAGTCCTTCTCGGCAGGGCTGCTCTCAATCCCTTCATCCCCCAGCCTGTATTGATACTGGGGGTTGCCCCGACCCAGGTGCAGGACCTTGCACTTGGCCTTGTTAAACCTCATGAGGTTCACACAGGCCCACTTCTCGAGCTTGTCCAGGTCCCTCTGGATGGCATCCTGTCCCTCAGGCATGTCCACCGCACCACTTAGCTTGGTGTCATCTGCAAACTTGCTGAGGGTGCACTCGATCCCACTATGTCATTGATGAAGATATTAAACAGTACCGGTCCCAATACGGATCCCTGCGGGATGCCACTCGTCACCGACCTCCATCTGGACATTGAGCCATTGACCACTACCCTCTGGATGCGACCATCNACATCTTCAACTAGATCAGGTTGCTCAGAGCCCCATCCAACCTGACCTTGAATGTTTCCAGGGATGGGGCATCTACCACCTCTCTGGGCAACCTGTTCCAGTGTTTCACCACCCTCAACGTAAAAAATTTCTTCCTTATATCTAGGCTAAATCTACCCTCTTTTAGTTTAAARYCATTMCCCCTTGTCCTGTCACAACAGGCCCTGCTAAAAAGTTTGCTGCCATCTTTCYTAKAAGCYCCCTTTAAGTACTGRWWGRCTKCAATAAGGTCTCCCCGAAGCCTTCTCTTCTCCAGGCTGAACAACCCCAACTCTCTCAGCTTTTCTTCATAGGAGAGGTGTTCCATCCCCCTGATAATTTTCGTGGCCCTCCTCTGGACCTGCTCCAACAGGTCCATGTCTTTCTTGTGCTGAGGGCTCCAGAGCTGGATGCAGTACTCCAGGTGGGGTCTCACCAGAGCAGAGTAGAGGGGCAGAATCACCTCCCTCGACCTGCTGGCCACGCTGCTTTTGATGCAGCCCWRGRDACGGYTGGCCTTCTGGGCTGCGAGCGCACATTGCTGGCTCATGTCCAGCTTTTCATCCACCAGTACCCCCAAGTCCTTCTCGGCAGGGCTGCTCTCAATCCCTTCATCGCCCAGCCTGTATTGATACTGGGGGTTGCCCTGACCCAGGTGCAGGACCTTGCACTTGGCCTTGTTGAACCTCATGAGGTTCACAYGGGCCCACTTCTCCAGCTTGTCCAGGTCCCTCTGGATGGCATCTCGTCCCTCAGGCGTGTCGACTGCACCACCCAGCTTGGTGTCATCTGCAAACTTGCTGAGGGTGCACTCCATCCCACTGTCCATGTCATTGATGAAGATATTAAACAGTACCGGTCCCAATACGGGCCCCTGCGGGACACCACTCGTCACCKACCTCTATCTGGACATTGGGCCGTTGACCACTACYCTCTGGATGCGACCATCCAACCAATTCCTCACCCACTGGACAGTCCACCCATCAAATCCATATCTCTCCAGTTTAGAGAGAAGGATATTGGTGGGGGACTGTGTCAAAGGCTTTACAGAGGTCCCGAGAGATGACATCTGTAGCTCTTCCCATGTCCACTGATGTAGTCACTCCATCGTAGAAGGCCACTAGGTTGGTCAGGCAGGACTTGCCCTTGATGAAGCCATGCTGGCTGTCTCGAATCACCTCCCTGTCCTCCATGTGCCTTAGCATAGCTTCCAGGAGGATCTGTTCCATGATCTTGCCAGGCACAGAGGTGAGACTGACTGGCCTGTAGTTCCCCGGGTCTTCCTTTTTCCCCTTTTTAAAAATGGGGGTTGTGTTTCCCCTTTTCCAGTTAGTGGGAACTTCACTGGATTGCCACAACTTCTCAAATATGATGGATAGTGTCTTAGCAACTTCATCTGCCAGTTCCCTCAGGACCAGCGGATGGATCTCATCGGGTCCCATGGACTTGTGCACCTTCAGGTTCCTTAGATGGTCTCAAACCTGATCTTCTTCTACAGTGGGCGGCTCTTCATTCTCCCAGTCCCTGTCTTTGCCTTCTGCAGCTTGTGCAGTGAGGCTTGAGCACTTGCCGGTGAAGACCGGGGCAAAGAAGTCATTGAGTACCTCAGCCTTCTCCGTATCCCAGGTAACGAGGTCTCCTGTTTCCTTCYGGAGAGGGCCCACATTTTCCCTCGTTTTCCTTTTATCCCCAACATACTTGTAGAATCTTTCCTTGTTGCCTTTGATGTCCCTGGCCAGATTTAATTCTATCAGGGCTTTAGCTTTCCTCACCTGAYCCCTGGCTGCTCGGACAATTTCTCTATATTCCTCCCAGGCTACCTGTCCTCGCTTCCAGCCTCTGTAGGCTTCCCTTTTGTGTTTGAGTGTGTCCAGGCGCTCCTTGTTCATCCATGCAGGCCTCCTGGTGTTTTTGCCCGATTTCCTCTTTGTTGGGATGCATCGCTCCTGAGCTTGGAGGATGTGATCCTTGAATATTAACCAGCTTTCTTGGGCCCCTCTTCCCTCCAGGGCTTTGTCCCTTGGCACTCTACCAAGCAGATCCCTGAAGAAGCCAAAGTCTGCTCTCCTGAAGTCCAGGGTAGTGAGCTTGCTGCACACCCTCCTTGGTGCCCTAAGGATCTTGAACTCCACCATCTCATGGTCACTGCAGCCGAGGCTGCCCTTGAGCTTCACATTCTCCACCAGCCCCTCCTTGTTGGTGAGAACAAGGTCCAGCATAGCACCTCTCCTCGTTGGCTCCTCTACCACTTGGAGAAGGAAGTTATCCTCAGCGCATTCCAGGAACCTCCTGGATTGCTTATGCCCTGCCGTGTTGTCCCTCCAACAGATATCGGGGTGGTTGAAGTCCCCCATGAGGACCAGGGCTTGTGATTGTGAAGCTGCTCCTATCTGTCTATAGAGGGCCTCATCTGCTCAGTCTTCCTGGTCAGGTGGCCTGTAGCAGACCCCCACTGTAATGTCACCTGTCCCTGCCCTCCCTTTAATCCTGACCCATAAGCTCTCGGTCGGCTCCTCATCCATCCCCAGGTGGAGCTCCATGCACTCCAGCTGGTCATTGACATAGAGGGTGACACCCCCTCCTCGTCTCCCCTGCCTGTCCTTCCTAAAGARCCTGTATCCTTCCATCCCAACACTCCAATCATAGGAGCCATCTCACCACGTTTCCATGATGCCAGTAAGATCATAGCCCTGCAGGCGTGCGCACGTCTCTAACTCCTCTTGTTTATTCCCCATGCTAYGTGCATTTGCATAGAGTCATTTAAGTTGGGCCCCTGATGAAGCTGTCTTACTGGCTGGGGTTCCTTTGTGCCGCTCTTCAGGTGCTCTCCTGCTGACCTGTGATCCTTCTCCAGGYKCTGGGCATCTATTGCTGGCACTGGCATCAAACTGGTAGGAGTGGGGTGGATTGAGGTTCCCCTCCCCCAGCATCTCTAGTTTAAAGCCCTCTTCACCAGCTTGTCAAGTCTATGACTGAAGATGCTCTTCCCCTTCTCTGACAGATGGACCCCATCAGCCTGACCAGGCTTCTCAAAGCAAGTCCCATGGTCTAAGTAGCCGAACCCTGGCATATGTAATAACTTTCTTATTAGACCTTCTCCATCTCAATGAGTATGCTGGAGCATTCASTCTTCCTTTCCTCTTCCCTTGTTCCCTAGTGTTTCTTTCTAATATCACGCTTGGTGTTATAGCTCTAGTTCTGTATTACAGAAATCACTGGGAATTTTTTAGCTGCCTTTGATATTTGAATGAGGACCTTGGGGCCTTATTTCTAATCCTAGACTTTAAGAAGGATGAACTAAATATGGGTATCAGTGATGTTCATTTCTGAGTTGTATGATCTGTATCAAATCTTTTGTTAAAAGCAAGCTATGCAATGTGTTGCATTATGTAGCTGTAATGAACTGTTTTCCCATTTTATATTAGGAAAATAGTAATAAAAGGTTAAAACACAGGGTAACAGATACCTTATGATGAAAATTATTTAATTGTGCTGAAATATTTTTTTTAAAACAGGTTGGTAAAGCTCCAAAGGACAGATTATGCAGACGGGCAAGTAATACTACTTTTGTCTAAATGGGAAGAAATAAATAAAAATGCCTTAATTTTAATACTAGTTTGTGATTTATTTTTGAAAGTTTCAAAAAAATTCAAAATGCAGCCCTAGAGAATATGTTACGAATTTTAAGAAATGTAAATTAATCTTTATCTGACAAAGCAAATTAGAACAGTAGTATAACTTTGAATATTATAGAAGGCAGACTTGAGACTGTAACATGACAAATTACTATTATTTTTCATGCGTAATTTCATTAGTTAAAACTTTTTAAGACAACTGATACGCTCAGAAAATGATATTTACTCAATGTGATTACTTGAGGAAGTCAGTCTTCTTTAGAGATACAGTATTGTAAATGGCTACATTTAGCTTTATTCCTATTTTTTCCCCTGTTATTTCTAATTCTTTGTTGTAGTTCAGTGAATATTTGTTTACCTTTAAATATAATAAGTTAATAAACTGAGCTTAACAATGTGTTTTATGTCAACAACTGTCTTCTCAAACGTACAGAGCTAATAAAAGCCTGTTTCAATTCCAACTGAAACAATTTAAATCATACTGTTTGTTAACAGGACGTAGGTATGGGTGACACAGCAATGACAGCTTTTCTTGGCTGCTGTTCAGATCTTCTGCAAACGTTGCTAGAGGTAAATTTTTATTTTTCCTGTAGAAAGTAAGGAACTAATTGATTCAAATTTAATTTTAAAGAATATGGTTATACTAAGTTCTGTACCGTTCAGTTCAGACAAATATTAATGAACTTCTAGACAATACAAAATTTTCTTTTTAATTTCACTGCAGAGAACTTGTGATGAAAGCCATGTCTTTTGCATAGAAGGCCAATATAGATGACATTTTGTGCGTGACTACTCTTCTGTGTTGCTCTGGCAGGCTGACGTTAGTAGCGACGAAATGCAGGCTCCTGTCTTAGATACTGAAGATGCTTGGGTGTCGGTAGAAGGACCAGTATCGATAGTAGAACTAGCCCTTGAGCAGAAACACATTCACTACCCACTTGTTGAACACCAGTTTGTGTTATGTACTATCTTGTATGCCATCATGAGGTTTTCTCTGAAGAGTGTGAAGCCTCTTTCTCTGTTTGATAGCAAGGTATGTCTTTTGAAAGCATACATCTTAATATTGCTGTCCTTCCTCTTGGTATCTATAACATATGCTAGTTTTCACTCTTTAAACAGTTCATGCATAATTTTATGAAAGACATTTAGTCCACTGTGTTGCATTAATGAAGTTATCACCAGAATTCAGGCTGAGACCCAAACTTGGTGCTTTTCCTTATGAATAAAAGATTYGTAGTGACCTCAGATGCATGAAAATCAGCTTCTTAATAATTAGCTGGCCTGAAAATACTGCATGGCGAGAACACTGGATGACAGGTTTTTCTAGTTGCTTTGAGAAGTGCCAGATCAGAGAAAACAAATATTTAAGGTCAGAAATGTTATGTTAGTGTCACTGTTGTATCCATTATTGCTGATGATTATTCCAGAATTCTGAGCATCTCGAAGAGAATAAACAGCTTGCCATTTAATGCATATAAACCACTTAAAAAAAAAAACAAAAAAAACCAAACCAACCAAACAAAAAAACCAAAAACCAACCAAACAAAAAAAACCCACCAAACACAAATGGAGCTTTCCTCCTCCTAGCTTTACCACACTACAATTCTAAAAAAATTTAAACACAAAGTACTGGTGTGGACTGTCATTTAATTCCTACTGGGGAGAAAAGAATTTAGTCCTGTAATACTGTGCAGATTTCTTCTTAATGATTTACTGGAATTTTATAAATGCAGAATATTACTCTCCTTTTGCCAGAGGTTCTTGTCTGTGTGCAAGCTCTGATGAAGCAGTTGGGTCTGGTTTTAGCATTTTACCATAGATCAAATTCCCTTGTTTTTATGCCTTTTTTGTTTTTTTTGCTTATCTGTTAGCAGAAAGCATTATACTACCTTTTGTCATTTAAGAATGCATATTAGGTCTCAAGAGTAAAATCCGATCTTGTTCCTGTGCCTCCTTTCTTTTACATACAACTATTACTTTCAGCCGCTGCCTTTTAGCCTTCACTCACTCAAGATTTCCATTTGTTCTGTGAGCTTATGAGAGAATTTCTAACAGSTCTTTAGAGAATCTTGGCTGATGACTGAAAAAGTGGTTAAAAGTTTCAAAGACCATTATTACCTCATTTCTGACAAGGCAAGTCACTATCTAGACCTACACATTCATCACTGTCTTTTAATGTAGGCATTTTTTTTGTACAGTTTCCCTACTCCCTGCGTTAGTATGGCCCAGGACTGCCAGAGATGCTTGGCATTGAGTATGTCACTGCTGGAGCATGGTGGGCTGAAACAAGGGCTACCATGTGCCATCGTTCAGGGGTTTACCTGAAATTTGATTAATCTGTAGTTCAAGAGACCTTAAAATTAAGCGGTGTCAACTGTATCAAAAGGTAATAGATAAAATGTATTTTTGTATCAGCCAGTTTGCATTTCTTCCTACGTACTATGCTTGGTATGTTGGTCTAGAGCCAGGGACCAGGAAATATATCCAAACTTCAGCTCCAGCTGGTAGTATATCAGGTACCTAATTTAGTAGGCAGGTAGTTTTAAGTTTGAAAGCAAATCCTTTACATGTTACGATTGCATGAACAAGTTTGTTTTGTTCTGTGGCTTTAACTTACAATATTAATTTTTGTCCTCAAAGAGAAATAGAAGATGCAGTACAAATTAAATGTGAAAAATAAGTAGGCTTCTTAGTATTGGATCAAAATGGATTCCTTGTATTCCCCTGTATCTCTGAGGCCTATCTTTGGTTCTCAATTTTAGGGCAAAAATGCATTTTTCAAAGACCTTACTTCAATTCAGCTGCTACCTAGTGGGGATATGGATCCAAATGTGTTATCTATACGACAACTGGTAGGTATAAGTTTTGTACTGAAAGTTCTTAAACTTCTAAAATTTCAAATAATACTGAAGTAACCTGCAATTTTTGCTTCCAAGTTCTTGGTCAAAGTTGTGAGTGCAGCGGTGCAAACACTATGTTCATCACAAAAGGCCGAAGAAGTCTCAGAAGAGGAATTGTTTCCTTTTGAAAAGGGGAAGAATTGGCCAACTTTGGCTGTGGACCTGGCTCAGTATCTTCAAATCTCTGAGGATGTGGTCAAAAGGCATTATGTCTGTGAACTGTATAGTTATGGGATGGATCATCTTGGTGAAGAGGTAATAACWGCTTTTAAGGATTTTAAATCAACACAGCATTATGTCAGATATTGTGCTAAAATTACTTTTTCACTTACTCAAGATGCCTGGAAGGGTTAGGCAAGTATTATCAGGCTCAAAAAATCCCCAAGCTGAAAAAGTGAGAGGCTGGAAAAGTACTTTTTCAAGACCAATAATTACCCTCATTTTTCCTTCTTCCCAACAAGAATCTGTGTATAGCAACTAGTGGAAACATGATAGGGAGTTATACTACTGGTCTAAACCAGTAGAGCCTTTTTTATTTTACTATATTTGATAGTTTCAGGAATCTGCTTTTTCGCTTGTAATCTCTTCTTTTAGGAAAAGTTTATCAGTCCTTGGACAAGAAAATCCTTCCCTTTCTTGAGGGGAAAAGCAAATGAGAGATTATATGGAAGTTAGGAATATGTTGCTGATCTGTAAAACAGATCTTGTGCTCATGCTAATCACTGTGTAAAGTACAGAGTAATTCTCTGCCTTTGTTCACTCTTCTGCTGTTCTGAAGCTTTTAATAACGTGCTTTATTACAGTAACGGGTAACACAAGAAACAGTCTCAAAACCATTTGTCCTTTTAGTATCGAGAAGCTTCTTTTGATACGGCTTTCCAAGCCTCCAGATAAGGGAGCTGTGTCATGCTGAAATGGTTTCTAGTTCCTTATATTTTTCTATTTTCAGGCTTTTCTTCAGGTGACTGACAAAGAAGTGCTTGCATCACAGCTGCTCATACTGGCTGGACAGAGACTGGCCTTCGCTTTACTTCATATGCAGACAAAGGAGGGTATGGAACTCCTCGCTAGGCTTCCTCCAACACTATGTACTTGGCTCAAAGCTATGGTAAGTTAAGCTCGATTTAGGAAAACAGGTTGATTTTCAGAAGCTTCTGTTCACCAAGACAGAGATTACATCTGAATGGCCCTTTCTTACTAATGGAAACAGGAATTTGTTCTCATTTTTCTTGGTGCTAGTTCTGTTTCAGGAAAAGTAAAGCAGTTTCATGGGTCAAAGCATCTGCTTAATCAAGTTAATAAAGCTTAGTACTCTGTTTTATACAAGTTCAGGAGTGCTTATATGCAGATGATCACCTGTAAAATTACTCTAATGCTGTGTTTATTCTTTTATTTAGGACCCCCAGGAACTTCAAAATGTAGAAGTGCCAATTGCAACAACAGCTAAACTAATTAACAAAGTCATAGAGCACTTACCGGAGAATCATGGGCAGTATAGCCTTGCCTTGAACCTGATAGAGGCTGTAGAAGCCATCTCATCATGACATTCTTGGTTAGCACAGTTCTGCTATATAGTGGTATAATGCATGATCTTACGCAATGAGGCTGAACTTTACAGAAAGAAACTTCTGTGTGGCTCTTGTTAAATGATGAAAAGAACAATGCTCCCCATCCCAGAATTTCAGAAGGCAATTTTAAATTGGAGTATATTTTAAATTCTGCACTAGTACAAAGATGTTTAGTTTCTAGTACACTTGTCAGTATCTGAAATGCTTTGTTATTTATTTCTGACTTGAGCGTTTTTTGCGGTAGTCTAAATTGGATATATTTGACAGCAGTTTTAGTCTATTTACAAAATCACATCTTGTGAAATTCTGTATTTCATGCTGGCAGTAACTGCTGCGGTTTCAATGTTCCACGTACGATTTGTTTTTCAAAACAAGCTGTAGAATTACACCCGAGAAAAACTAGTCTCTGAAGTTACCATGTAAAGCCAATACTGCTTTTTCAGAAGCTAGAGCTGGTGTTGGGCTCATGCCTTGTAACTGCATTATATGTGACAATGATGACTGCACTAGACGTAGGATGAAACGTGCTGGGGCCTTATGGAAAGGGAGAACAGCCCACATTAGAAACAGCTTGGGAAGAAGAATCCAATTCTCCAGATGCAAATACAGACTCATCTTTTAGTCCACATCTCCCAGTATTGTCTCTAGGGTGCTGGGCTTCAGCTAAAACTGGATTTACATCCCTCTCCTTTATTATTAAGCTCTGCTGAGTTTAAGTAGGTCAAGGAATGTCTTACTGTAAGATTGTTCCCCCATCTTATCACTGTAGAAGATGTAGTATGCTATAAATCTCTGCACATGTTAACTTGTAGTCAAAAACTGCTTAAATAGTTGACCCAACTTCAGTGAAGATCTGTAGTACTGAGTACATTAGCCTTAAAAAACCCACTTTTATTTATGGTACCTACAGGGAATCATACAGTGAGTATCTTCACTATTGGAATGGTATTAAACATGATTATCTTGCATCAGTTAGTACTGTTTACTTTCTACCTAAAGGAAGCCAGGAGAGAAAAATGAAATTGGTGTAAACTGTTTCCATCTTGAAGTCAACTGAAATTACTAGCTCCATCTTGTAACCTGCTCCTCTTGCATTATAGGTAAGAAACACTGAAAGTATTCTGCCTTCTTGGAGACAGAATTTGGTCTTACCTTTTTTTTGAAGTATGTGCTGCTGTCATCTAAGGGTTAGACTCCCCCTAGAATAAAGATTCTGTAGGTGGCTTGTTCTACACAGCCTCCTTCACCTGTTCAGCATCACCGTTCCTAATCACTGCACTTTAATGTAGCTGATGAAGGCTTCTTGAAAAGCTTTGATACTAAATGTTTGACTTCCTACAGCAGTGGTATGAGATCAGACAGAGTCAAGAATAGTAAGAATTCTAGTAAGAATAAGTGGYCAGCCCTGGTCTATGTTTTAGGTACTTCTATACTGACTTCCATAACTGAGGTTAAAACAGCTGTAGGGGAAAAATGGAAGAAGGCAGGATTGTACAGGTGACTTTACCACCTTGCCTGACAGCACTTCAGACTTCTGCAGAAATAAGATTTTGTCATCATGGAACCTGAGGAAAACCAAAAATGTTTCTTAGTTGCATAACATTCCTGTATCCTGGTACAGCCATGTAAAGGATTTTACTGTAACCRAGTATCATGTCAGAGCTGACACACTACACCAATCAAATCTGTAATGTATTGTAAGTAATACTCTGTATATAGTGCTATTTTGTGTCTAATTTGCTGTGGATTTGTGTAAATTGATTAAATAAAATTTGAAGTTTCATTGTGTCTTTTCCTTCTTTTTAGGGGATGGTGGTCACCACCTTTCCTTCTTCTGTTCTGTTTTACACAAGAGGAGTAGACACTCCAGTGTAGAGAGGACTGGTTCTCTGGGGTTCCACAGAACTACCTGCTGACAGTATAAAAATTAAACAATAGCTGTTTTATTGTGGAGTTTCACTTAAATGGAAGTGAACTTCAAAAGAACACAGGTTGCTAAAACCAAGTAAATGGGTCAGTTATTTTGAACCACCCTTTTTATTAAGCTGAAAAGTGATATACACAATTAGGTATATATACATAAGGTTCCCCCCAAAACACAGGATAATTCTGCTCAGGCTGGGGCTTACGCATCTGGTTCTATAGGCTTCAGTACACAAACCTTCTGGATAGCCACCACTTTTTCTCTACTTCAATACTCGTGACTGTGGAGCAGCTTGTGCAKAGGCATTTCATCTTCACGTGCTCCCTTTTCCAGCAATGACTTTCAGGCACCGTGGGCAGGGAGTGCTTGAGGAATCAGAAGTGTATCTCCTGCAGCGAGGGCATTTTGCTTTGGCAATTGGCAGGGCTATAACTTTATATGAAGATTCTTCACGGATATCACCACCTGTTAAAGAAAGTGTAGGTGTAGTTAGCATACTCAACTTACATGTAAAGTGAACACCGAAGTATGTTGTAGTGCAGAAAAGAACCAGCTGCTTAGCACAGTAGCCTGTCTGGAATAGTTCTCTTACCTTCCAAGTTAATCAGAAAGGTCCCTTTGACAATGTTTGCATCTGCAGGTGTTTCTTTAGGTAGCTCACTCAAGAGGGTTGTCTGGGAAGCCATCATTATTTCATTCAGCTGTGAAACACTAGAAGTTTCTTCAGCCTGCAGTGCCTAGGGAAGAGAGTTAATTTTCAGACTTGCAACCTGTTTTTGTTCCTCAGCATCCTCCTCCTAGAAAATGTTAAAGCAAAAGTAGAATTACCATGTATGTGATTGCAACAGCTGTCATAGCCCTGTCATGAAGAGAGCACAAGTTTACCACACGTGTGCCTGTGTCTAAATATATGCATACATATATATATAAAATTATGTTTAAATCCAGCATCAAAACTGACGTCTACCACTGCAAGCTCTTAAGATGCTCCATTCTTTAGAACAAATGCTAAGACCGTGGTTCCTTATCAGAGTGGATGATTTGAACCAAGAGTCTAACTTACTCCTGCCAGGAGTAAGAGTACAGACTTCAACTGCAGTGTCCAAGGTTCCCTCTGCAGAAATTTTCAAGTTACTTTGACCCTCACATCACGAAAGCAGGTAACTTCAGAAGAGCACTGCCAGGGGCATTAGAACAGGCATTTTCAAGGAGTCCAGAGCTAGAGGCCAGTCACTAGTACTGTAGCTCTGGGGTCAGTATAGGGTCCAGAACTGTTTAATATATTAATAACCTGGATGATGAGGCAGAGCATACTCTTAGCAAGTTTGCTGATGATACAGTGCTCGGAGGAGTGGCTGATACACCAGATGGCTGCGCTGTCATTCAGAGGGACTTCAACAGGATGGAGAAACAGGCTAGCAGCAACCTCGTGAAGTTCAACAAAGGGAAGTGCCCAGTCCTGCCCCTGGGGAGGAATAACCCCAGGCACCAGGACACACTGAGGGCCAACTGGCTGGAAAGCAGCTTAGCAGAGGAGGAGTCTGGGTGGACAAGCAGCTGACCATGAGCCAGCAATACGCTCTCACAACGGAGAAGGCCAGCAGCATCCTGCATTAGGGTGCTGCATTAGGAAGAGCGCTGCCAGCAGGTTGGAAGAGGTGATCCTTCCTCGCTACTCAGCCCTGGTGAGACACATCTGCAGTGCTGGGTCCAGTTCTGAGCTCCCCGAGTAAAAGCAAAATGTGAACTTACAGTGTGAGTCCAGCAATGGGCTGTAAAGATGATGAAGGACTGGAGCATCTCTTGTGTGAAGAGAGGCTGACAGTTGGGACTGCTCAGCCCAGAGAAGAGAAGGCTCAGGGGGATCTTATTAATGTACATCAATACCTGATGGGAGGGTGTAAAGAAGACAGAGCTACGTGCTTTCAGTGGTGTCCAGTGACAGGACAAGAGGCAACAGACAGAAATTGAAATTCCAAGAAAACACAAAACCACTTTTTTACTGTGAGAGTGGTCAAACACTGGCACAGGTAGCCAGGAGAGGTTGTGGAGTCTCCATCCTCAGAAGTATTCAAAACCCAACTGGACACAATCCTGGGCAACCTGCCTGAGCACAGGGCTTGGGCTATACAATCTCCAGCAGTCCCTTCCAACCTCAACTATTCTGTGATTTTCTGGCAAGTACAATGCAGAAGAAAGTTTACAGAAATCAGTATTTTTTTTGCACAGACAACAGTATTCTTAGTTGCATCTTTTACCTCCATTAATTCAAACAGCAATCCAGGCTCAATTACGACGACAGCTTCATATTCCAAAGCATTCTTGCCAGAGATGGACCCAAGGAAAGAGTCTCTCATTGCACATGCACCTTCTATTGCTTCCTCAATGCCAGGCTTCTTCCAYGCTGAGCTTGCATTAATCCAGCCAGTACGAAACACACCCTCTGAGTCTTGAAAGCAAAGCAAAACAAAGGAATTTTTAATTTAGTGTCTTTCTATTCAAGTGTTTATTAAATGAGTAAAAAAGAATAGCATATCTCTGTATTTGCATTCCTTTTAACTGTGCAATTAAACAGTGCACTGAAAGAATTCCTCAGAAATTATATGTGCTTTACCTTTCTTATAATGGAGGTGCTGGAAAACCTCCTCTGCCAAGTGAGGAAGAATTGGTGCAAAGGATCGGACTACTATGTCTAAAGCCTCTGCTAGCACAGTTTGACACGAACGACGCTTAGGATCTTTTTCTTCTTCACAATAGAGCCTGCAAGACAGAGATGAAAGCTGGAAAGTATTTGTATGTTCATGTTACTGTTCTTGCTCAAGAGCCATACTTTCAGGACTGCCATTGAAAGTACAGAAGTCTGATATAGTTTGCCTTTCTGAGGAAAGCTTTTCTTAATTGCCCTTCCTAGGCAAGCACAGTGGTATAGGTACAGGACCATTTGCATAATCAGCCACATTTTGTCATAGGAAAGGAGATTTTGTACATGGCATGTTAATTTGCTTCATTTGTATAGAAGAGAATCTTTCCTCAGGGAGGTGAGCTTGCAGCTCTGTTAGCCCTTTGTTCTGGTCCATCTACAAAATTTAGCATTACAGCTTTTTTATTTTTTTTCCCCTTTACTTGCATTCTGGAAACTAAAGATCAGTATGACCCCCGACCAGTATAACCCCCTACCTCCTTCCCCCATGAAACAGCCCCTTCAAAATTTACAAAGGTATCAGTCACTTCCTTAGGATTCTTTACCTGTTTTTTAGATCAGTAAAAGATATTAGGTTGCCCAGATAAGTGCTAAAAGCCCTTCCCCCTACCTTCCCAAATTCAGATGCACACACTTCTAGGCAGAAATACAGATCCAAGAATCTCTCTTTAAAACTTTATTTAGTTTTAAATGCGTACGCTTGATTACCTTTCAAAATGATTCAGTACCCCTAGTGGACAGAATACAGAAGCACACTGATGACAAAAATACTCAGCTGAAAGCAGCTAATCTTTCACCTGTGAGCTTTAGTGCACTAAAGCACAACACGTTAACTATGAAATGTTCTCTGAGAGAGATACCTGTATTCACTCAACATTCACCTGGAATTCACCTCCATTTCAAACTGATTAACTTGTTTTTTCCCCTTTTAAAGGCAGCAGTAATGAACTTACCTGTCTTTGATTATGCTGAAATAAAAGTTAGACAAGTTTCTGGAACAGAATGCTTGCAATAATCGAACAACTTTGCTATAATCATATTCTTTGTATGCTTCTGTAACCTGGGAGAGGGAGCAGAGAGAGGTAAGAACAGTGTATCAATTTTCATCACATGGCATACAGCGACAACCCCTGATGAACCTGAACTTACAGAAACTGTAATGAGTGACACAAAGTCTGGGAGAATCTTTCGTTTAAAAGGTTGTTGGAGGGGAAAAAAAAGTTAATTCAGTTAACAATTAGGACAAAGAAATAATGTCAATTCAAATTTGAGGGGAGAGGACAGGGGGAACCCCAGAAATTATGGCCATACCTTCTCATTCAGAACAGTTCCGAGTGACAGAAATGACTAAATTTTGGACTACAGCAGATTTCCAAAGCTCTAGAAGTTTCTGGGTTTACTTTTTTATACCCTATTCTAACTATTTCTAAAGACTTCTAACTTGAGGCCTTGGGCRGGGGGGGTGTGGGAAACACTGGTTGATGTCAAAACCAAGTTAAGAATGTTAAAAACAAAGCCTTCCTCTCAAAAGTTGAAACGGGCTTAACGGAGTGCACATTGCATCAAAAAACCTTTGTGGTCATAATTTGCCTACTTGACACATACTCTTTACTCAAACACTTAACGAATTTTCCCTAGAGGGTATAACCAATGAAAAACATTACACATATATTCATCTAAATACAATTTACCCCTACCTTGCTGCCATAATCTTGCAATAAATGCAGCATGTATTGATCTACTATGTACATCTCTGAAGCGGGGATGGAATCGGTTTCTGGATTGAAGCCAGCCATGTTTCCCAGCATGAAGCGTAGTGTATTCCGAAGCTAGGAACAAACCAGAAAAATTAAACATTAATGGTCTGCACTTTAGATGAAACACAAAATGATAATATTCTATAATGAATTAACTAAAGTTGGTTGTTTTTCAAAGTGATTGTTTGAATAATTACAAAAGTACCAGGAAGAACATATGCCAAAAGGACCTATAGAAAAGTAAAGAAAAGACTGGCTACTACCAAAGCATGCTGCGAAAACTAGTTTTTTCCTTAGTACACTTTACTATTTGATCCACAGACGTGAAAAGCAGTAGTACCTACCTAAATGAGTTCAGAAAAGCTTTCTTTAGTCTAAAGATTGAAAAGCTTTGCAATGAATTCTACTCAGCCAACACAAAAGCAAATATAAAGAGGACTTGTCATTAGAATGAAGAGCGTTAGCAGATTTGGCTCTTACCTTGTTGATATCGTCTCTTGCAGCATTAAGTACAACAGGACCAATCAGCACCTCAGTAAAAACATTCGATTCTGCCACCCACCAGCGGAGAACATCGGCACCATATGGAGGATCCTTGGTATGATCCTAAGTAGAGACAGACAGGCACACGAGTAAAACTGCTGGGGGTCCTGCAGCACAGTGAGCAGTGCAATTCTGTGTTGGCAGTGCTGTGAGCAGATCTGTAAGTGTGCCCAGAAGGCCACTGCATTTGCAGGCCTTCACCCTCTTTTAGCAAGATTTACTGTTAAGCCAGGGCTACAGCATGTACTCACAGCAGTCTGCGTACGGGCCATGCTAGAGCTCAGGTTAAGTTGAAATAAACTCATCTTACAGCCTTGAATCCTTTGAACATTTAACATTTTATAGCAATGTTAATATCTGAAACTACATACTTTTTTTTTTTTCCCTTTTGCTTCAGACTGTCTTCCACCCCATTTTCAACTCTGAAAATGGCTTCTCTCCTTTTTGAAAGAATAGAAACTATTGTGTGTTTTGTTGAATCAGGTAAGGAAATCTTTGTAAGGATTGATTCTTTTGTCTAGAGAGTTGCAAAATCTGCTTAGCAGCCTCAGAAAGAGCAATAGCAGGACTGGGGAGGGAAAAAAATTGAGAGCATCACCTCAGTGCAACCTCCATGACCATGGAATGAAGCAAGTTTCCAGACTCAATAAACAGCCCAGGCCAAGAACAGTCAGACTGCTGGGCTGCAACCGCTGCTCTGACTGTTGTACTGCTAGGCCCAGCTTGTAGGTTTCAATCAATTTGAAAACAAAAGTTAATTATTTTAATTTTTTTTCTGATCCCTCCCTGTCATTCCATCAACAGTGTTCCCAAGTAAAAAGGAACCATTCTACACCTTCTATATAGTGTATTTTCTTTTCTTTTAGCACAAAACAAAGTTAGTTTTTCTTTTTTTAGGCACTACAGCTGAAGCAAAACAACTCAAGGTTTTTACTCCAGCCAAATGGAAGTGCAGTGTAGCCAAAGTCTTTAGAAAAGCTTTACAGAGTTCTGCTACAAGACAGCTGTTTAGAAAAAAACATGCCACAAGACAGTTGCAGAATCTGGTAGTGAAAAATAGTAACTAGTGATTCTAAGAAACTCAAGAGCTTGACTTACTTCACCTCCATTGATTACTACATCAGGGTCAACCACRTTGCCAATAGATTTAGACATCTTCTCCCCTTTCTCACCAAGAGTAAATCCATGAACTACCAGAGTCCTGAAGAAAAAGTTTTAGTGAAAACAAAATCCCAGGGGGGGTGGGGGGAATCTATGTTAAGAATACATTTCTAATGAGGATATTTGTAAGTCAAAACATACAGAAATCCTCTATTTTGGTAAGCCTGAGGCTTCATCTGTCGAGTTCAACCAACCATGAATACACGCAGCACTACCATCCGAGTAGTGCATACAACTTTATTTTCCTCATTTAACTTTGCCATGTGAGCAATAGATTGTTTGCTGATATCCAGGGCACATGTATTTCAGATGAATTAAAGACTAAAGTATTATTTACTCCTTAAGCCAATACATTTCCCCAAATTGCACAACCTCCTTGCAACTGACCCGCATTACCCTTCCCTATGCTTCTCATCTTCAAGGGGACAAACAGCATGTCACAGCTCCAGTGTAAGACAGACATGCACAGAGCGATTCTGAATTCCTTACAGCCTAACGTTCAATTCACATGTCTATGATCTTAAGAGATTTTCATACTGCACCTCCCATAATAATCCCTTTGATTATGGGAGTGAGAGAGATGGCAAAAGAACAGACCTGTATCTGATAGTGTAATAGGATATACCTGAATGACTGGGAAAGAAAACATCTATTAAAATTATGATGGAAAAAATTTAAACAATCTAACCTGAGAAAAACTTTATACTGAAAATGTAAGAACATAAATCATACACTTAATAATGGCTTGATTTCTCTTGTTTATACACTACTGCCACACTATCAAAAGCCCAATATTTTATAAATGAACTAGCAATGTGGTTGCAATCCACGCACTTACTTATATGGTGCTTTTTTCCTTGCTGCCACGCTAGTTAATAGAGAGGATTGAAACCAACCTCCCAGTTGGTCTTTTCCTTCAAGGTATGTATCTGCTCTTTGCTCTGCACCTTTAAAAACAGAAGATTTTTTTTTTTTTTTTAAATATCAGCCTGTATCTTCAAACAATACACTTAACAGAAAATCTGTGAAAGTGATTAGTAAAACTTATTCTGCTCTTTAAACCCAGTAGATAAGTTGCTTTTACAAATGGTGTATGGTTACTTGAACATGATACAAGTGATTCATTAGTATCACAATTTTTTTACAATCCAAGACTCACTGAACTCCAAAATTTAACAAATAAGCTTGCTTCCCCCCAAACAAAAATCCGAATTATGAAAACAGAAGCTATCACGCTCAGAGCACTTCATAAGAAGTTCTCAAAATACTTTCCAAGTACTCCTAAACAAACTGAAGGACCCAAGAAAAGATTGCATACTTTGGAATTAATAAAAATCTATGTTGCAACCTGAAACTTCACCAGTTGGGAATTACTCAGGATAGAAGTGTCACAGATGTAGCGTGCCTGACTAGCTTGTGTAAGGCATCGGGTATTTTCAGAGAAGACCAGGAAGATTTGGCAGTGACTGCAGCTCACCTGTGACAGAATTTACATTTCTGCTCACTGGTGTTCCAGGAAGATTAAAAATTTTAGGAAAGACTTAAGACAACACGGGAAACRGAAAGCCTGTTGTGGGGGAGAGGGGTCTGGAGGAGCCTGGCTTCTTTAGCTTATCCAGGTGAAGGCTGAGTGGAAATACTATTCCCCATAAATACACAAAAAAGAGGAATGCTGGAGAAGAACAACTGGAGCTAATGAGTACTGTTGGCATCAGGAAAAAATGGGCTACAAGGCACATATAGACTGCGTATTAGCTGACTGCACATTAAAAGCAGAGGAGCAAACACAGCCTTCCCATAGGGCTGAAAGAGGGCATCAAAGCTTTAATGGCTTTACTGGTGGAATTCAATCACTGTACAAAAGGGTACAAGGTTTGTTGACTCCAGAAGTCCACCCTCGTCCTAAACAATCCCAGACGGGTCACCATCAGAGTGAGAACAGAATAATGTGGAGCACAGCAGAACATGCAAGTCAAAGCCTACAAATGTGCAACATTATATGCGTATCTGGCAGGAATTTAGTTTTGATTCTAAAAGTTGGTGGTGTAATTTCCCAGATACTCAGACAAAAGTTTCTCTACTCAGTCTTTATCCACTAGCTCCTTTTATCCTCCCCTCCTAGGACCCCTGAGACAATGCTTCTTTCTGCTGCTGACACACTTGATTTATTTGTTTAGCTTAATGGAAGTTTCGATATTTAGATCCATCCTGCAATAAAAGGAAGTTCAACATTACAAAGGTCAAGGCCACGCAGTTCCTAGCACAGGAAAAACGTGTGGGTGGGTGTTATGGTTTTTAACACATTTGTTTATTCCTTCAAGAAAATCTACAAAGAGTTTGGGTTTTAAAAGTAGAATAAGTAGGGATCAGCCTTTGTATTAACAGACCGCAAAAGTACCTGTGAGGACAAGATAAAAAAAATGAATATTTGTGGTAAGGAAGAAAAAAACAGTGGAAAATCTGTAACAACACATTCATTATTTACAACCAGTTTACTAGCCACTGGTTTTAGAGAAGTGAACTTTTCATGGAAATGCAAGTAGTTACAACTTAGAGGAGAGAAGAATTTAAACAAACCAATGACAAACAGCAAACTGTATTGGTCTTTTCTGACAGGAACTGGTACATCTGGCAGGCTGGCTAATGTTCAGGCCTCCATTAACTTTGTGAGCTACATTTTATCTCTGTAAAATACAAACATGGGTTTTGCATATACAAAGCCTGCCTTTTAAGTGCACGGGTAGCTCCCCTACCTCAGTTTCATTAACGTTGCAATGGTTATGTATAAATTAATTAGAACTGTGCGCACATTTCTTTGTAAATGGAAGAGTACGTCCGACAACCCAGAAGAGACTTTTCAGTTGTTTATTTTACACTGAGGTATAGTACATAGGTCATTAAAGAGAATTACGATTTATGATCCTTCTGGTTTGGATTTCAAGATTCCGTATCTTTGATCTTACAGACTTTGACTTTTAGATTGAACGTATTGTATTTTAATGCCAGGAATGAATCAGCTAAGATAAATTCAAGTCTCTCAGTCAGCACAAAAGTTTAAACACTTAGATAGGTAAGTTGTAAAATAATCACATTCATTCAGTTAAATATTAGCCAATAAGATAGGGAAAAAAGTTATGATGCTGAAAACTACCATCACTGCAATACAAAATTATGGGTAAAAGCTGTGTGACTTTTACCAATGGCATATCCCATTACAATACAGTCCAGTGTGCATTTTTATATGAAATATTTTGAAAAATAATAATCTCAAGTTTGTAGTGCTGACAGCACTCTGCCTATGAGGAAAATGTCAAAACCTGTAAGAGAATTTTAAGACAGAAAAGAATTCTCTAAAAGGGATACTCCAAAGACAGCTATTGAAATAAGCACTATCAAAAGGCTGAACACAAGCTGAGCTTCAAAGAGCAAAAAAAGTCCTAGGCACCACAGAATTGGGTATTCAAAATTAGCAAGTGCTTTTGAACCAAATTTTGCCTTTGCYGCAGCTTCTTTTTGGAGGCAGTGTATTAACACTCTTCTACCTCACAGCAGTACTGTGAAAAATAATTTATTCATGGACAAAGCATTCAGACTTAAATTTTAACATTGCATAAAAGAATGTGGAAACAGTTCTTTCAAAACATATTTGAGGCATGTGTAGTAAGAAAGAAATGGGATTAGACAGCACAACAATAAACTGTTCAGTGAAAACAGTGTAAGGCAAACAGAGCATTAACGAAGCAAATAGTATCCCCAGAAAACTTTAGTAGCAGTGGGGTTTTTTTGAGCACGTTGCAATTGTGGATTTGCTCTCAACAGTGCAAGCAGGTTAGTATTTATTTTACACACAATCTAGTTATAACTGTGCATTTTTGGTTTCATGACTACGGTAGCTAAATCTTTGTTTTTAGTGTGTAAGTCGCACCTTCCTACCTGCCACACTGCTGATGTAGAACAGTTTGGTTAATTTGTCATTTAGCTAGAAGTGGTACCTCTGACACACCTAGGCTGGAAAAAGGAAGCCAACCGTAATTTAATGCAGAAAAGAGCAACTTTAAGTCATTTCCATCAGAACTATGCCCTGTCTCTGGTAGGAAACGCAGCAGGGCAAGCGTCAGAAATACGACTGTATCCATGCAACGTACGATTTAGGCCATTGAGCTTGCTGTCACTGAGCAATTCCTTTAACCTGTTCAAAAACCTCATATTGCAGAATCTCTCTCTCCTCTTCCTCCTCCCCCACCCCTTCCCAACCTGCCATGTTTTTTGAAAGCAATCTGTGTGGCCATCAGCTAAAGGGATGAATTTTATAATTGCTGCATCTCATTTAATAATCTCAGAYGCAGCTAGTTCAAGTCCAGTGAAAACTCAGGCCTAAGTTCCCCAAGTTGCAGAGACGTTGAAGAGAACGACTTATTTTTGCGAGACTGGAACTGGCAGGGAAATCTAACGCTGTTTATTCCTGCTGGTTACTAACAGACAGATCATTGATTTATAATTTTCAATAACTTGAGTTCATGGTAGAGTGAAACAATTATAAACATTAGCCTCACAGTTTTAGCCATCTATTATATCCTCCAGTTGCCCTGAAATTAACTCACGTGCTGTGAAAGAACCACTGCCATGCATGACACTGTCATCAGAAGGCAAGCAATAACTGCTGTTATCACTGATCTCCTACTACAAAATTAACAGGTAGCACGCCAGCTTCCACATGCCTCTGTGCTTTCATGAGCTTAAGCTGAAGAAGTTGTTCTTCCTGTTGTGACATTCTGTAAGCAATTTTGGATTTCTCTGTGGATTTCATCCATTTTTCCCCAAGAGTACTTTGGAAAAGAATCCCATCAGCCTGTTTGTAAGCCTTGCCAATTATTTTTGCTGACAAAGGAAGAAGTTCTGCAAAAAGTTTTAAAAGCTGAAGCGTATTGGGAAATACAAGACAAAACTATTAATTCAACAACTTCTCTGGCAAAGTGCATTTTTCATAAAGGGTAAGTTAAAACAATAATTTCATATGAATCACTGAAACTGTACTTCCACTTCTGGCAGTGGCTGGGAGCCTCAGTTACATAGGAAAAAAGGTAATGCAACTTTTGTCTCATTTCTGAAGATAAAGAGGCTTACAAGATGACACTGCTTGCTAGTCCTTCCCCCAACTTTTGAACCAGTGGGGCCACTCCAGTCACGTCAGACAGCAAAAGAAGATGCCTTACACACACCAAGTTCCAGCAAGTTTCATGAAAACAGATGACTAGATAAAGAGGAACTTTTAAAGGTTCCATGAAAGAAGTAGTCTGTACTGTGAAAGACCCAACATTTATTAGACATTACAGAATCCATATGGGAGCCCTACACAAATTAACAGTGAACCAAGGGTCTTCATTCTGCTATTCCTTATTAAACATGATGTCTTTCCTCTACACAGGATTAGATGTAGTTTTTGCATACTGATGTGTTAAGCCCTTAAAGAATGCAAGTATGTAACTGTGCACATAAAATACCACTACTTTGTTATACCTTTCAAAACCAAACCAGAAACAGTTTTAAAGAGTATGAACTTTAATATATGTAAAGGTCTTCTAGAAAATGAATGTTTGCTGATGATACTGTTGCCTGACCATGTTGCTAAGAAATAAAACCTCTGGTACTAACGTGTTTTATAATTCAACGAGATTGTTATCACTCAGTTGTGTACTGAGGGTTTAAAGTCCAACAGACTTGATGTACGGGACCAGACTCCTCCTTTAGAAAGGACTCCTGACTTTGGACGATCCTCCAGGCAAACAGTGTATATTTTATATATTTTTATACAAATATATATCTGCTACCTGCTGAGTAGCAACTACTGGCAGTAGGAGCTATAAATAGCACATAGCAAGTATAAATATTTTAAGCCACAATATACTGCTTTAGTTACTGAAAGTAATCAGAAGTGAAAAAGTACACCCACACTGTTAAAATTATAAAACATACTTAGATTCAGCAGCTGATGTCAATTTTTTTCTGCTTCACATAGCATGCACAAGCACAAACTGAAATTTGTTAACCGAAAATAATTTAAGAGTTACCAACTAGCAGCAAAGTACCTTGGCCATTTGCGTCATGAAACTTCTATACTCAAAACAAATACGTTCTCATTAGAAGATCCATGGTATGCCACATGGCAGAATCAGTCAGAATAGAGTATTAGAAAAATCTCAACTTCAACTATGCTGAAAATTAGTTTGCCAACATTAAACCCTTATCTTTACAAGAAATCACAACCAGTTTGCTGCTAGCATAATCTAACTCAGTTTTGCTGAACACCATCATGCAAAACAGTTATATTTTGTTCTCCAAGTATTTTAAAAGAAAGATCAACATATTAATTCTGTACCTTCCAAAACATGAGCCCAGGAAGTTCCACTGTCAAACCAGATGTCTAGGACATCCTGTCCCTTGACATAATCCAAAACATCATGACCACCAGCCTATTGGAAAAACAATTATTAAATAATGCAAATAGAATACTCCATATCATCAATGCTTTTCAAAGCTAAAAATAACGTAGATTTGGTTTCTGGATCAGTTTTGTACAGGCTCTACTACAACTTTGTGAGTGAACACAAAATAATTTAGATAATTTTTCACAATAGTTTTCAGATAATCACTGATGAAAACCCAAAACCAAACACGGAAAAATTACCAAAAAAGCTTAGATGGCAGACTAACACTACAGTTTGCGTGCTAGCTTAAGAACACAATTGTTAAAGGAACAATAAAAAGTTAGGAAGAACTAAATATAAATTTGAATCTATTTTAATGAAAAAGACTCAACATATATTTGAGCTCATAATTTGGTTAATTAGGATGTCACTTTCCTCCTGAACTAAAACAAGGAGGATGGAGATCTCTGTCCTGAATTAATGGCACAAATCTGACTGTGTGTATTTTGCCATACTCAGATCTCACTTTCTGAATATTCCTTTCACAGGATACCTTCTCATGAAGGTACAAGACTGAAAAGGATCATGGGAATATATGAAGGGTTTATGTTATTTCCCACCACTGAACTGTCTCAAGCACCTTCTGTATTTGAAGTAAAAAAAGTCACCTTCGCTACAGCCTCTTTTGATAGTAGTTGTTCAATAGGAAGGGTCCACCATGCATCTGTTCCTCGCTGCTCCACTATTTTGATGACATCTGTGATAGTTTCACTGGGTTAGAAGGAAAAAAGGGGTTCATGAACTGATGAGTTAATTGTACCTTTCTACAAGTATCCCAGATCCAAAGCGGTGAGATACACTGATAAAGAGATCAAGCTGTTTAAACCTGGGGTTTTCCAGCTTCTATTCCAGACAAGACTCCACAGAGCTTTCTGCCTGTATTAAAAAGACTTCCTACTTTTGTCTTCCAAGATGGGTAGGGTTGTGTAAAACCTGGACATACAGAAACCCGCATATATTCCAAACAGCTTTTTCTGCAAATAGTCAATACCTGGGCACTCAGAAAAGATGCCAGCAGCTTGAAGACTTCTAAAATCCATTTCACCTGCTATTTCTTGACCTTGGATTTACAGAAACTAAACAACTATTTCCCCAAAAAATATTTGCTCTTTTTGACAACAGGCTTCTTTTCTCCACTGGATAAAGAGACCTTGAGAACTCATGTGGAAATGGAGAGTTAGGAAATGGCAGCATTTTGAATAACATACATATATATTAGACCTCTGGTTACCTGGATTTCTCCTTTTTAGCAATATATTTTTTAAATGGTAAGAAACATATATATAAATATATTAATCCCAATAATGTGGGAAACTGAAACTTCTGTACCCAGTAGATGAATGATGTAAACAACCATTCAACATACACTCTGAAGGCAACATATGAGTTCCTATGGTATAGCACCAGCCAGGACAAAGGCCCTGAAATACATAGATACTACGGAAATAAGAAAAATAAAAAAATTAACTAAGCATTTTTTCTGATGTGAACAGATAACGCAACCACAAGGCGTGCAGTTCTGTTCACTATTTATGACACATTCAATTGTTGTCCCCAGTAGGTAAGGCTATGGGGAATTGATTTTTAATATCATTTAATGCCAAGTCTAAACATAAATTAAGATAGCTTAAAAAACAAAACGAACCCCACACACTTTGTCTTGCTGACTCACAGACCACTTGCTAAAGAGGTGGTTTTTAAAACATCTGCTGTATTTAAGGAGTACAGCAGATCATCATGACCTGCCATCTTCAGACTAAAACCGCTGTGTTACCCAATCCACCAGAGATTAGTTTTTAACTCGAGAAATGAAGATTTAATCAATCAACTAACTTCTTGACACAGTATTGCAAAAGGGGAAAGAGTGAAATAATGATGTGGCATAATTATCTTGAAAACACAAAAAGCAGATGATCTAACTTCTTTAGTGTCATCACTCGGTTTTGTATTCGGACTTCAGCACAGTATTTTTTCTGCACTGCTAATAAGTTGAGCTACATCACTACAACATTTAGTGGACTCTTACACACAGAGTTTAAGCATGAAAACCCATGTTCTCCAAGAAGATGTACAACAAATTATTACTTAATTACATGACATGAGGTGCAACAGTAAGAAGAAAATGCAATTTTTCTCTTGATATGTGAATAAAATTACAATGATAGACCAACAGTTTTGTATTAATCAATCAATCATCAATTAATCAATCTACTTTTCAAAGTAAATTCCTGTAAAACATCACAGTAGGTTTTCTGGAGAGAAAACCCACTAACCAGTAACACTCCTAAAGCGACAGCCAGCTAGCATACCATCGCCATTCTTACCCTTTCAGGCTAGAATGGATATCATTCACCTTCCAGTTTAATGATGATAGGACACAATTTATGGCTTTGTAATATATCTGCTAACATTTATCTTGGTAAAACAACATTAAGGAGCTCTGGTTCTGAATGGTATCTTTTCCTTTCAGAAATATTTGCACAGAGGCCTATTCACCTATATTTCCAGTTGTGAAGTGTTACTTCTCCAAGGCAAAAGCAAACAACAACTCCAGTCCTCGCAGATTCCTGGCAGATAGCTGATAAGTATCCCTTATGTCTTGCCTCCTTCAGGCTAAATCTTCAAATTCAGAAAGCTCTCAGAAAAAAAATAAAATAAGCCAAGGAGAAGTTTGTTTGTCTCAGCCCAGACTAAACTATTCCAATGAATTTGTCTCTCTCTTGCAGGGTCCGTATCTTCCACTGAAGAGGCTGGCTTTACACCCAGACCTTCAATGATGACACAGACCCTAGCACCTTTTAGAAAAAGCAATACACAACATTATTTTTCACTCCTTGCCAACAGAAGGCTCCATCTTTGATTCTTCTCAAATACACTATCAGTGTATTTTTAAAGACCATTATGGATAACTAGTTGTCTTCAAGTGAATATTTCAAGAGCTCTCTCCACAGTCTCAATGCCTTCCTGTTACTGGCCAAATCTTACCCATGGAAGTCACCAGCAGAAGACAGAGTAGCTAAATTAAAAAGATGATGATTTACCCTAAAACGTGCTTATTACCACATAAAATGTTAGTGCACGTTGAGTGATTCATGGAAGAAGTAATTCAGTGCTCAGCTAATGGCTCTGGCATCAAATTAGACCCAGAAAATTTTTCTAAAGAATCATACCCATAACTAGTATAGAAACGCTACCAGCATGCCCTATAAAGCAAGTACAAAATTTAAACAGGAACTAAGCTTCCACATAACTTTTCCATATTGCAAATACACTTCAGTGGAGGGACATAAACTCTAGTGATGAATTAATTTTCAACCTATACATTTTTAAAGCATTCAACAGGTATTTGATGATATCAATGTTTGTAGGGATTTTTAAAAGGTGACAAATCCAGCTACAGACCAAAAGTAACAGCTACCTTGGACAACATGTAGGAATATACTCTTAACAATGTTTTCCCGCAACTATAAGGATTCGGTTTCATCACAGCAGAAATCTTAGTTTGTCAGATGTTCTCAGCTTTAAGTAAAGGAGATACAGCCTAAAGTACCACCAGTTTTCTGACATTGCAACTGTTAATTGCAATGGCATCTCTCCTCAATGGAAGAGATAATGATTAAGGTCAGGCCCATCACACAAATATTTGGAGAAGTTAACAAGGGGGGGACCTGAAACACTGTGTTAGTGCAAACTGTATTACAYGTAGTGAGGATGAACTGTTCTCCTTTCCACCGGAGGCAGGGGGAGGGACAAGAAAGCAATAAAACCTTGCTATCAGTCTCCCTTGGGAAACCATCATAAAATGACTGCCTTCATTTACATTAAGTATTGCCAATGCCACACAACAGTTGTCTACCATTGTAGATACACCATTACTACAAAACATACTATGGACTAACCTTTTACCAAGTGTACTGCTATGCAACGTAAAGGCTTATATTGTTAATTTATGAAGGGCAGAATTATTTTAAAGACACATTTTCGTGACATGTGAACTAACAGATATGATTACGCTACAGATCAAAGTTTTCAGACAACTAAAAGGTCAGATTTGTGTTATGAATCACTTACAAGAAACAGAGTCAATGACTGTGAAGTCAACTTATTGACCAATATTCTCAAAATCCTATCATAGTTTCAAATCAAGTAAAAAAACATTTTAGCAGTGCAAGTTTTTTTCATTATATTCTGTTTCCCTACAGAATGTAAGTGCACATTAACAGTCAAGTATTTTATAAGAGGAGATAGTTCAGACCAAAGATTTCCAGGATACCATTTCACCAAATACTTTTTCCTCCTACAGTTTGAAAAACCCAAGACAAACAAACAACCCCCCTGCCCCGTTCCTCTAATCTCTTCCCAGGATCCTTATGATTAACTATTACCAGAGCGAGAGAGAAATGACTATATTTAAGGTATCTGTATTATAAGGAGGAAGATTTTTTGCAAAGTACTTTTATGTAAGGTGCAAGTGAAAACCACCTTTCTCAAATAACTACTCATCACTTTATAATCTGAGCATGATAATTCACCGAGTTAGCAATAAACACCATTGTAAAACTTTGCCCTGTATTCATACACTATCTAGAAGAACTTGCGTTACGTGTCACTCGCTACGTTTTAACACTGAAACCCCTACGGCAATTCACGCTACCACGACACCAGCCAATCACTCTGAAGTCTGATATTGATTACGCTGAACACTTATTTAATGTGTTAACAGAAATTAGGCAGCATTAAGATATAGTCGGGAGGAGGAGAATACAGTGCCTGATGTTCTCTCAACCTCTTTTCAAACAACAGTAAAGAGGGCGAATTATGTTCTTTTTTACGTGGACGTTGATACTTCAGCAGTAAGTATTTAGGTTACGGTAAGTTGCTATTGCTTGCAAGTCACTGAAATGTCTTAATATTTTAAAAAGCACATTAGAGCACAGGGTAGATCTACTTCAAAAACAGGTTGGTTTTTTTTGTTTTTTTGTTTTTTGTTTGTTTGTTTGTTTTGGGGTTTTTTTGTTTTTTTTTTGTTTTTTTTGTTTTTTTTTGTCAGAAATTTAAGCTACTTGTTAATAAAAGTCACAGAGAAGGGGACAAAAATTCTCAGGCATTAGAATAATCTTTGCAATAGGACTTATTATTACCAATATTTGAACAGAGAATTTGTAAATTTAAGAAGTTATTGCATGAGGTCAGATTAAAGTATGTATCTCACATTTATTACCTGGTCTGAGCTACTACTGGAAATACAAAAAATCTCTCGTTTTACTTTTGGATCTTTCTCGCCTCTCTTCCACGAGTTACAGAATTTCCTAGAATCAGAATGTTTTCTCAAGAAATCTACTAAATTTTGAATTTGACAAAATTACAAGCATTTATTTGTGCATGTATTCTATTTAATTCTATTTTTTCTCCACTTGTGCAGAAAAATCGCACAGAATCTTACCTCTGTATTCTCATAATTCTTACTGAAAATCGCAATAATGAAAAAATGTTCTCTCTTTTCTCTCTCTCTCATATAGGGTTTTGATATTTTATACTAATTTTTAAATTCCTGATTGCAATACGATGTGGTATATTCTACATAAAGGATCTAATCTTCAGTAGCGTGTTAAATTTATAACCTCAGACAACAATGTCATACCATCAAATGTCTTTTAGGGCTATAAGGGGCCACAGCAGCAAACAGGAAGACTCATGGAGATCTTTGATCAAACTTGTTGCAGACAAGATTACAATCTAGCTCTTGGCTTTCAAGTTAGAAAGGCAGGATTGTTGGTGTGAGAAAAATATTCTGTTAGAGACGAGCAGTTGCATCTTGAAAGAGAAGCTTTCTGCAGACTTTCACATGACAAATTCAGGGGAAACTCTGACTTACAGAGGGAAACATAGCGGTTTACTCTAGGGAGGTGTTTGCTTTTTTTTTTTCTTTAAAAAGTCTTTTTACAGGCGATACATAAACAGGATCACTCAAGATCGACCATCGGTGCTCTCATATGTAACAGCAACTCCATGTGGACTACACTGACTTCCAGTGGAGATGCTGTTACTTTTGATAGCCACTCAAAAACTCAGAGCAGCTGCTACTGGAAGCATGTTTACCCAGCATTCAAGATAAAAAAACAGCTTTTGTTTTGAAATGTAAGTTATTTACTGTTATTTTCATGATATTAATTATTCAGACAACCTGAATGTAAAACTTATCAAGTGTTAGAAATATGTCAGCAACCTATTGCGATATGATTTCAAAATGATAATGCAAATGCAACAAAATATTTAGGCTTACTTGTTTATTTCAGTAAGAACTGGTGTCCAGGAAAATGACCTATGAATTGACAGACTGCTTTCTAAATTTGCCTGTCATTTCTATAGGCCAATATTCTGCACACTTTTCCTACTCCTGTTAGGGAAGTCTGCTATTGCTAACTTTAAATAGTTAATGTGTGTTTTACAGTTTTCTTTGAAAATTTCACCTCTACTGTAAAATATGTTAGAATTAAGGAGTAGTGCTTATAAACGAGCATCAGAAACTGCCAGTTGAATGAAATAAATCTACTTTTCAAGCATATTGGATATGTCTCTTTTTTTCCTAAATGTCTCTCTTTTCCCCCCAGATCAATTCTAACCAAACATGCCACACTGTCCCTTTGTTCATTCACCTACATGCATGACTGCTAGGCCAATACCTACACGCAAAGGTCGAATTGTTAAACTATTGCAGAGTTTATCACATCAAAATGCCCCAATTGCCACATATTGTACAACTCCAGCAATAATCTCACACAGCTCAAGCACTTACAAAAAGACATGCTTTTTAATACAGGTCACTGGCTTTCAAGGTAATTTTACTACAATCTAAAGGAATTCCCATGCATCCTTCCTTTCAAATGCTTTCTGTACCAGCTGGGTCAGCTCCTCTATGTTCTGAAGGAGCTATTGCTTCATGGTGCCCTTCCCATTTGACTGCCAACCGCTAAATTGTTTTTCATTACACTCTTATTTAGTAGTTAAACGACATATTTAAAAATTTTAAGCAAGCACAAGTAACACACTCAAGCCTACTCCTCAGACTACAGTAAGTATTCCTCAGAAATCGTAATTTTTTAAATGTGAACGTATACTTCCTTTTTAATACAGTAACAGTTTTTGCAGGTAAAGTGATTTTACACACCACAGAGCCTCCCATCCCTTTATTTCCTGACGTGCATCAGCATTATTCAGGTACTATAAACGACTACGGTTATTGTGGTCTTTTCTCACAGTTATTGCCTACTGCGAGAGAGTCAAAGTACCGATCTGTGCACCTACACACCCAGTGACACTAGGTGAAGCTAAGGACTAACTGCTTAAAGTCCATTCCCTGCTCTCCACACCCTGAGCCTCACCTACTACTGTATTTATGTGCTCAGTCCAGCCTCTGGAAAACATGCTGGACTCTCTGCAGTATATTTATTCAACACCAGAATAAAAAAAAAAGTTCTGCAACACTACTTAAGTTCTTTTCCAGCTATGCAATCCTTTTATCCATAATGAATTTGCACAAACGGTTGTGAGGTTAAGATGTATAATGAAGGTACACTAGCGTATCTCAAGACAGAAAACAATTATGGAAATAATCAACGAATGTGAAACTCCACAATACTACTTTTATGAAATCATCTCTTAGAGGATATTCACGATTGAAAACCTCTGTTCCCCAAAGGCGTAAAAGCAGAACTCCTTAAAAGACAGAAAAGGATTATATTTGGTTGAGGTTTCCTGTTTTAAAGCACAGCTTGGATTTCCTCTGCATTACATTGGAATTCCTGAAATGCAGTGTTTGCAATATCTGGATACTATTAACTTAACCAAAAGATGGCAGAATAACGCTAGCATCTGAAGCTTTAGACATACCAAATCATATAGCTAAAGGTCACTTACTTACTTTTCTTAAGACTGGCTCTTCAAAAACACTCCAATTTTATTTTGAAACAAAGTGCAGTTATTTATTCTGCAACCGATTTGGTTATTCCACTTCAGATACCTCATTATGACTTATTGAATTGCTGTTTTGACAAAATGCCTGTATTGTTCAACTTCTAGTGCTACAATTACAGTTGCAATCTATTCTAACTACAACTTGCATTTTACTCCTTGCTTAAATGTAAAGGCCAGTGATTACTGCTAGCTCACTTAACTTGAAGATGAGGGATGAAAGCAGCAATTACTATCAAGGAGACTTTTCAGGTAACATTAAGTATCTAAGTAAATTGATTCCTATTACTTACATACAAGTCACCTTCAGCAATGAGTTTTTGATTTTTTTAATTTATAGCTGAATTAGTGTATAAACAATTACAAGTAAAAGCATGTATTTATACTTAGTTAGAAGTTTTATAATACTGTGTAACTGCAGCAAAACAGTGCTCATTCTTTCATTTTTCAGTATATAAAGCTAGACAAATACCTGTTTATCAAGCATTCTCCTGTGTTCTTCTCATAAAAAACAGGAATTGGAACACCCCAACATCTTTGCCGTGATATACACCAAAATGTCCTTCTGTCCAGCATTTCGAGCATTCTATTCACTGCAGATGTAGGAATAACTTTCACTTTTTTCAGCACTTCCTATAAAGTAGACAGTGAATTGTTGAACACGCTTCAGCATTCAGACAAACACTGTTTATGCTACCAGTAAAAAAAGGTACAGGTCTACACTCCCACTCCCAGTATTGAATAACATGTTCTCAGGCAACTGTCACATTTACTTCATTTACTTCACCGCATGTTGCTCTTCAATAACATACTCAGAACGCTGTATATACTGTACGTGTTCCCACAGAGCAACCAATGCTTTTTTGCCAGCTCTGATTCTCTAGCAGACGCACCCTAAAGTGAGTTAGAAATGGCATCAGTATCTCTATCTGAAGTTTAATAGCTCATTGTGTCTTGTGCTGTTGTCTACTTTGAAACCACATCTTGATACATACTGCCTGTATTAGAGAGTGTGGCCTACCACTGACTCCCAAGCCTGCTGAATAACCATCATATTTTCCTTCATTCTAGATAAAGATGAACATGGAATAAACACCTCATGCCCTGATCAGAATGAAATCACTGTTACCCAAGACAGCCTAAGGTGCTGGTCTGAGTTTTCTCAGATGGATATACATAATTTCAAAGAGCACTGCATTTAAAAAAAAAAAAAAAGTTCTGAAGTTATTTAAAATAGGACTGTGGCAAAATTAATAGGGGAGCAAACAAAGATGTCTGGCCATGCAAGGCTACCATAACAACAAAGGTAATTTTAATAGTGATAAAATTGTCTCTTCTGATTTAATTCCTTGAAACATCGTATTTTAAAAAATATTTTGGGGAAAAAAATTCAGTAGCTCTAAGAAACTTGCACATCTCCTGTAAATACAATGAACAAATGTCAGTCAACGTATTTATCTTGTATTACATTGATATTGACGAAAAACCAACAACATTCATCACTTCTACAAATACCTAATACTTTCCAACTAGTGTTTGTAAACCCTAGAGAAGAACATATTCTTGAGTGAGCTATAGCAAGGTTGTTTTGCTGATTCCACATGGCATCACCGGTCTTTAAATGTCCCGTAAGAAAGCAAAATTATATACCTGTGCTGTAGCCTTCACACTTGCTGTGTTTACAAACCACTGTTTGCTGGCACGAATAATCATTGGTTTTTTAGTCCTCCAGTCATATGGGTAACTGTGCACATACTTCTCCTCTTTTAACAAACTCCCGGCTGCTTGAAGCATCTGAATGACTGAGAGAAAAAACGAGGCAAGATTAAAATCCGATTTGAACATACTGCTACTTGTAACCTCAATTCATTCCTTTCCATGATCAACACATAGTAAGAAGTGCCTGTACCTCATCCATATTCAAAATGTGTTCAGTTTATATGAACCCTCAAAACATACCTGCAGGAATGTAACCGATAAAGTAGCAAATGGCTAAACATCAAATACTCACCAGCTTCATTCCCCTCTTCAAGGACATTCTTGTTTTGAAGTTCAGGACCTGCAGCTTCGGTAAAAAACCCACCTTCATCCACAAGGCAATCCTTAAAATAAATACGTTAATCGTCAATAAAATACCATGTGGCAATTAATTACCTTTTTGGTATTCAAAAGTGAGTTAAGTACTCTGCTGAGTAACTACTTTTCTGATGAATAGCAAAGTATGTTATATTTAAGTACACTTCAGGTTTATGAACTGCAATTTAGTAATCTACCAGGCAAGTGAATTTTACGTAGCAGAAGAAATGAGCACCATTACGTTTGCAGATATACCACAACTGTCTTACATCAACTCACTGGTTAGTATTTCAATATTTTCCAAATTAACAGTGAAAAACAAAAACAAACAAACAAACAAAACCCCAAGAAAAACCCTACCGTCAAAAAAAACCAACCAGAAATATGAGTATAATCAGGTTTTGGAACATCTCAAGAGTCACCTCTTTAAAAACGTAAAAAAGAATACCCTGCATCTTCATTTCCAAACACAAACTGATCATGCATAAYTGAACTGTATTTATGTATGTGTTTAAAACAAGCTTTGCTGAAAAAGAATAGTAATAATGACCTACATAACTGGTGATTCACTGGTCTGCAAGACACAGCTTTAAAAGCCAATTCTGAGTACTGAGAGCCAGTATCTGAGAATTGTTGTCTGTGTTATCCTTTAAAAAACAAAAACACAGAGAGAGAGAAGAGAAATCTGATTCTGTTCTACCACTTCCCTGTAAGCTTTAATTAGCAGATGGATGAAAAACTTCATCCTTTTATTTTGATACACACTTTTTTCAGGTTAGTCCTGCATTCCTGCAGGCCATTAGTGATACTCACACTTACCTGAACGCTTCAAAACATTTTCAAGTTTTATGCACAAATTACAACAATCACTTTAGTGGCACGTGATCAAACGGTTGCAGGAAATCAAGAGCAACAGCTGAAAAAATAAAGTACCGTGGGTAGCTGATGGTGGGAAGCTACGCTGTAGTCTTCCATACCATGAGCTGGGGCTGTATGAACTAATCCTGTTCCTTTTGCCATTGTCACATGATTTGCAGGTAACAAAGGAGAGAGTCTGCCAGGAATTGTGGGATGAGCACAAGAACCATCTGCCAAATCTACACCTGGGGGTGAAAAAAAAAACAGAAGAGAAAATAGAGGAACAATTCATGCTTTCAGCTTCTTTTATCCGAGAGCAGAAATGGAACAATTGATCAGCAAGTGTATGCACGGGATACTATTCAGATGTACTACTTCTTTATCTTGTTTGTGGGTCCCTGTCCAAATGCTTTCAAATTCTCTGCATTGTTAATCTTGCACAGAGGTTTTTTTTTCCTTTGAAGAAAAAGCTTTTTTTCTACCTTAGACAATGGTATTCCATTAGTAGTGACATTCCACCTAGAGACACCCCACACATTCCCATTCCTTGGGGACCACTACCTCAGTGTTCCGGAAACAGATCTCAAGATTTACTAAGCTAAAAACCTTGAATTTGGGATCTATTCCTAGTTCTGCCACTAAGTACTAATATTATCATGAACAACTCTTTTGAATTCTCTAAATTACATACAAATAGAGTACAGCATGAATTCAGCTAGTGACAATTTAAGGTTAAAAAACACTGAAGAAATCTTAGTAGTAAAGCCTTGCTGAAAGTCAAGAATCACAGAGCTTGAGGAATGCTTCATATGACAAAATGGTCCTCATTGAACGCTTTCTTCCTACAAGGAACATGTTTAGGAACTGCTGTCAGACAGTTAGGTACACAAATACAGAAAGGTAACAAATATAACTAGTTACCGAATATATGGGAAGATAAAAAGAACTGGTTCTAATATTAAATTTCGTTTCAAGAAGGTCCAACTCTACTGTTGTATGTTACCTGCAAATCATGTGATTCAAGAAGGTGGAACCTGTGAGAAGAACACCTCCAGGTAATTTTATCATTAGGTAGAAACAAGATCATTAAGTAGAGAAACAGATAATTTTTTTCCCTCTGAAAATGAAGGCATGGAAAGACACCAAAACAACCTGACAAGAATGTGTCATAGAAACCACCATTCTCACCTCCTTTAGATATGCATATTTCCAGCACTGAATCACTGCTAAAGGCAAATGAATAAAGTTCATAAATGACACATTAAATCCCAACTCATGACACCGAATCAGAAGTCTGTCTATTAAGGAATATCACTATGCAGTTTGTTAGGATGCTAACTTAACCGCTTCAGTTCGTCCGTACAAACAGTCATCTACGATACCTCAATATTCTTCATGGTTATGGTGAAGGCTTAAGACGCCTCTTAACAATGAAAAACTTGCAAAATAACATAACATGACAACAACGGCTGATAGTGCTACCTATTCTGCCACACTAGGTAATTTAAATAGTTTTCGTAGAACTTAGCAATCAGGCAGTCAGCAAGCGTACCTGTAATTAGCCCCTTGTTCTCATCAGCAGTGGATGAGACAGACAGACAAACGGCATTCAGTGTAATTAAGATTTTGACACTGAACAGACTTCCACCGCATGTTTAAGTTTTCCAAGTGTGAATCCAGATTTTAAAAAGTACTTTGAAATCTATGGATGAAAATTTGAGCTACAATACACCAGTACTAAATCTGACAGACTACTACTCCTCTTTGTATTATTTTAGTGAAGCATGTTCTCAAAATATAAACGAACTTAATAATACATCAAAACTGAAGCAGTTTTCAGACACCTACAAGCAGATTTCTAAGCAACTTAAGATTAACAATATTAAAACCTACCTTTACATGTTGACATAACCTCAAATTGCGTGTCCAAAACAGCAGCTGTAGATTCAACTCTATCTGCAGCTAGAATGAAGTGTTCACCAGTAGCTGTACATTTCACAATTGAATATCTACAATGCAAATATATATTTGTGATGCTAAATAATTACAAACACCATAAAGCTACAAATTGTTTGAACACTCCATCTCTAAAAGACGGCAAAATATGTTTTAAGATCTACATGTCCAAATCACTCTTAAATCTCAAAAGAATTTCAAGACAACGTAACATCAGGAAGAAGAAATAACTTCAAAAAAATAAAAATGAAAGCAGAAATTAATATATTATGAGAGAGAGAGAACAAAGCTTACAATTGTATAACAAAAAAAAAAAAAAAAACAAAAAACCAAAAAAAAACAACACAAAAAAGACGCCTTAAATAAAATGTAATGGTAGTCCAGAACATTTTAACTTTGCTGATAAATATTGATAAGGACTGACGCAGATCACTGAATCAAGTTAAAGACACATACGCTGAATCTGGCATGTAACAAACTGCTTGATTGGCTGGCACAGTCCAAGGTTGCGTGGTCCAGACTAGCACACTAGCAGGGGATGATCCATCTACAGATGTAAGTTAGAAGTACTTTACTTACAATTATAACAAAAATAAAAGCTATCAGTCTTAAAATCTATACAGAAGTCATACCTATCACAGAAGTCAGCTTAGGTGGTGACTTTAACAGGGGAAATTTCATATACACAGAACGACTGACATGCTGCTCATTGTATTCAAGCTCTGCTTCAGCCAAGGCTGTTCTGGGCAGATATCAAACATAAGTTAACACACTTGAACATGAAAAGCTATTGGCATCCTTGCTAAATTTTTGAAGACAAAACAGTAAGCTGATTCTTACTTTGCTGAAGGAGACCAGAACACAGGTTTATAGTCCTGATAAATGAAACCCTAAAGAGGAAAGGGAGGGGAAAAAAGAAAGTTAGGAGAATCGAAACTCAAGAAAAACAAAACAAAACACACTTTAACAAAAGTTCAACATACCTTATCATACATTTTGTAAAAGACTCTCAGCTGGTTCGCTTCATACTTTGGATCAAATGTACGGTAGCAGTTAGCCCAATCTGCCATAACACCCCAACGAATGAAGGCGGATTTCTGTTTTTCAATTGCTCTTTCTGCAAATTCTCTGGCTGAAGGGAATAGTTCCATTAAGCACATGGTTTAGGCCACTAAGATCAATATAATACCATTTAAAATATGCTATTGACATTTTTTAGAAATGAGCTGAACATATTGAAACTGTGCACTAATTACTTACATGTATTAAATAGATTATTATGGCTCAAAAAATATGTATTTCAGAGAAGTAGTTACATAAAATGACTGCAAAGAGTAAAAAGATCCAGGAGTGGCACTTTTTGACTAATATGGGGACATAAAGCACAAGTGTCTCTAGAACATAAACTTTCTTTTTAAGGAAGAGGGAGAAAAATAAGTATGAAAAATAGTTATGAAGAACAATTTCTCAAAATGCATTCTCAAATGACGTAAGATAAGTAAGAGTGAAAATTAACCACCTCTGTTGATGCTGATCCAAACTTTTCAAAGCAACATGCATCTGAAAATAAGTTAGCCCATTTCATTGCTGCAATTTCAAGCTAAAACAGTTTAAATTGCTCATTAGTTTTGCAGGTGAATGTTGTCGTCTTTCAATACATATGGTATTTGAAGGTATTTTTTCAAAACATTTTCCATATAATGCAGACTAACTTTCTCTGAAAGGATCACCCCTATAGTTTTGTAGTACTGTTAAAAACAGAGTCAATAAGTACATCCCTAATTATGATATTGAGCCAAGCTGTCCTGATGAAGCCAAATTTTTATTACAGAATCACAGAATGGTTGAGGTTGAAGGGGACCTCTGGAGGTCATCTGGTCCAACCCCCTGCTCAAGCAGGGACTCCCAGTTTATGAGGAGCTTCTTTTTAGCTCCTCAGCAAATTCAGTCTTCAAAACCCAAAAGCATGCTGATCTGATAAATACCAGTTTCATGCTGCTACACAGTTATGCAAAGCAGAAATCCAAATCCTCGGTCCTTTTGTTTTTTTAAACCCACGGTCAATGCTATGCATGTTCATTACAGCAACAAATTAAGCCTGTGTTCAATTATCCCACTTCATAAGATTATATTGTACTCAATCTGCTTGAGAAATACGTAGAGTGATCCTAGAAAATGTTACCAACAGCTAATAGAAAAGCACCCAATAAAGTACAAAAGCTATTTATAAAGCATAAAATTCAAAATATGCTGAGTAGGATGTATAAATACTTAAGCCAACTTGTTCTACAAAGATATTGCAAACAGTAGTTTACCCCTCTGTCTAATTTCCATTGGTGAAAGATTTTCAGCTCCTTTGACTTCTGACAACGCCTTCAACTCAATTGGCAATCCATGACAATCCCATCCTGGCACATAATGTACTTTATAACCTCTCATCACGTAGAAACGATTAGTGATGTCTTTCAAAATCTGAAAAGACACAAGGGTCCATTATCACTTTAGCTCCCCCATGTGGAATAGCTATATTATTAAGATCCTCCTATTAAAAAAAAAAAAATATAAAAGGCTGCGTGACACATTTACATTTAAGACTGTCCATTTATGATTTTTTCTTGCCCATCATTTTGTATTTTGGCAGAATCTCAAAGGACCTCTGATCAAAGGAATTCACATTCAGTATAACTGAAAGATGCAGTTTATAAACTAGCAAGACTTGAAGCAAACAAATCCTGCTTGCTCTCATTTTTAAAACATTGAGCTGGATCTACAGTGTTGGCCTAGTGCACATTATTGCTTTTTGATATAAGTGATCACCTACCAAAACTTGTCATTTTCAGAAGTCCAAGCTTTAGCACTAGTACCTTAAGAAGCTGTGGGTCACATTTTAGTCTTTCCCACTTTGTAGCATATGTAATGCTGTCATTCTCAGGACTGAATCTAAAGGTATCCAGACATACTTAGGAGTATTATTTCGAAGCTGAAATTTACATTTTAAAAACCATCAACATTTAGTCATTGTGGTTCCACTGAAGATACCCAGATAAAATAAAATAAATGCAATATATATAACAAACTTACAAAATACCCAAAGGAAAAAAGAATAGCAAGGCACAGCTCAACCATGCATTACAGTAACATTATTACATATACACATATAGAAATATACACCCACCCACGTGTGTATGTGTGATATGTTCAAAACACAAAAAACCAGTGCATTTAATATTGCTTAGGAATGAAGGCTGGACTTTCTCCAAAAAAATGTTCTCTTTTTACTGAAACATTCAGCCTCATAAACGAGCACTCAGCATATAGGTACTGCATACTGTATATGGTATCTATGTCACGGTATGGTATCTGTGTCACCGTGGCATCATGTGGTATCTATGTAACCATGTTATGTGCCTTTTAAAAGCCCTGTCCACCAAAATACCAAAGACTTTAAAGTATTATTGATTTAAATGGGAATGGAGAACACACAGCACATTATGGGAAGTATTTACTGCTTCAAAACTGTACAGTATGAACGAGTAAATACTTACTTTATTTAATGCATGGCCAACGTGAGGGTCTCCATTGGCATAAGGTGGTCCATCATGAAGACAAAATTCCTGCTTTGTTTTCCTTTGCCTTTGCCACGAATACAATTCCGAAAAATGGCATTTCTGTAGAGACAACAAGAAAACACCTATCATCACAGGTCTTTGCACTTCCAAAAAGTCTGAATTTTGGCTTCATAGTAAAACATATATTGAAAACAAACAAACACAGAGAGTTAACTTTTCTAGCTCTGTAACAGAAGATGTCAATAGTTTAAAACTATTAAAAAAAAGCCTGAGAAAGGCTAACATTATTACTCTGGCTCTCCGCTACCAGGAGGGTGGTAACACTTTCTCCAAACGAAGCCACATCAAACTCCCGAGTATCCAGACTATAAGTAAGTAAGTAAGTAAATAAATAAATAAATAAATAAATGTCGACCCCGAGCTCTTCACCTTTCTCCGACAGCTAACTTCAGACGGCCTGGCCAGGCACCCGCGAAAGCCCAGACCTACAAGAAGTTAACCACAGCAAAGGCGGGCCCGTAAACAAACCTCCGCCCGCCACCCCCACCCTCCTTCCCGGGGCCGGGGCTCCGCCGCCGGGCCAAGCCCCGCCGCGCCCCCACGGGAGCGCCGCCGCCGCGGCGGGCGGGGGAGCCCCGCGCCCCCCTCGGGGCACGCACCCCCGGGGCGAGCCAGCCCCGGCCCCAGCCGCTACCTGCTGCGTCTCCAGCTCGGTCTCGGGCTGCAGCCGCCCCGGTAGCTGCGCGGGGAAGCGGCTGCGCGGCAGCAGCACCGTGTCCCGGTACTGGGAGTCCTGCCGGCTCTCCGCCACGGGCTGCCGGCTGTTGGCCTCCGAGGCGGCCGAGCGCGCCCAGCCCCAGGCGATCCCCGCCCGGGCCCGCAGCTCGACCCGCGCCCCGGCCCGGGCCAGCGGCGGCGCCCGCCAGGCCCGAAACATCCTCACGGGCTCCCTGCGAGGCGCGCTGGGGAAACACTTCCGCCTGCGCTACGGAAAGGGCCGCGGCGGCGACGGGCCGCGGGAAGGGACACGTCACGCAGCAACGCGTTTTTCTCCCCCGCTGCGGCGGCGTCCCGGGGGGGCCGGGTGAGCGCTTCAAGCCCTCACCGGAGCCRGAAGGATTTGGGGCGTTTCGAGCTTATTTTGTAAAGGCGGTGGCGCCCCCCTGACGCGATCGGGGCGAGTTCTTCCTGAAGAAGCCGGTGCAGAAGCCGCAGGGGCGGTCGCCGCCTGCAGGGGCGGCCTGGCGGGTCCGCGGGCGGGCAGGGCCGGGAGCTCCCGGAGCTGAGCGGCGGGGCTGGGACTGCGGTTTCGGTTATTTCATCGTTTGGCAAGGGGACGGACAGGAAGGGCTTCTGGCGAGCTCAGCGCCCCGCACGCTGCTGGTGAACGGTGAGGGGCGGAGGGGGAGAACCTCGGTCGGCGGCGGAGTGCGAGGGACGCTGCCGAGGTAAAGGAGAAGCAAGGCTGGAGAGGGTGAGTTAGCTATTGCTCCAGCAGAGAGAGCTGCTCCTGTCATCTACGACCGCCTGTTTTACGTGGTGCAGTGCTCAACCAAATGCTCTAAGAGAGCGGTGCCCAGTAACACTGGCTGGTCTGGACTGCGCTGCCGGCAGCTTACCGCCGGGAACCCTAATTGCGAGAGAATCAGGAACAGGCCTTTTTTTTTTTTTTTTTTAAATAMAAACTCAAAAGGCCTCAAAGCACTTCGGTGAAATGAGGTAGCGCAGCCCTCTCCCACTCGAAGTCTGGAGGTGAACCGCAGCGGGACCCAGGCATTCCCACTCCCAGTCCTAGCCCGCTTCTGCTAGTTTCCTTACATTGCGCAGAATGAAAAGTTTATGTTTCACTAAACGTGAGCCAAAGTTTATTGCAAAGAAACAGGGAGCTCTAGTCGCTTGGGCTTTGAAGAGTTCAGAGGAAGAAATCATAGTTTAGCACTTGCATTTAAAGGCATGCTGTGTGTGATGTCCATTTTCTCCTTTCATCGGGTGAAATTACAAATTTGGAAAACGTATGTTTGCAGAAAAGACACTGAGATAGCAACATCAACAAATCCTTCATACTTGTTTTGATAAATTAATTGTAGCCATCGTGTAATACTTAAATATTTCAACATTTAAATGTGTAACAAGAAGTGGAGAACTCATTTATTTTAGTAGGTATCAAAGCAGGCTAATTTGTCAAGTTGAGACCATTCAACAATTGGGTTGCTAGGCTAGGAGAAAGGATGGACGGTCTTTGGAGGACAAGGTATGTTTTGAAAATAATAGCAAATTTAAATTGAGGGATAGTTGCTGTGTAATCTTTGTAAACTGTACAGGTTTGTAAGAGTCAAACTTGTTTGTCCAAAGCAAGCAATATATTCTTGAATGTATTGTGGAAGTATATCATCAGGAAGAATGTGCCATAAACTTATAAATAAACTAGTTAATTTGAGATCAAACAGTTAAAGAGATGAGAAACTTATGGCCAACTAGCACACACACTTATCTAACCAAAAAGGTCCAACACGCCAGAAAATGTGCCACACAGGAGATGCAGGCCTGTAAAAATTTAAGGCACCTTTTGCAGTAATAACGTACTTTGCACTTCATGCAAAGAAGAAAAACGTGCCCAAGAAACACCTTGGGTCGAGCTTCAAGGATGTAAGATAGTATTTCTGTATTGTTTTCTGAGTCTTTTATGCAAACATTAAATAAATCAAGCCTTTAAAACAATTAAGTTTTAACCTCGTTTTACAAAGCAGGATCAAATGTGCAGTAAAGGTCAAATGAAGAATGAGAATCTTAATTATCTTCTGAGCTCAATTCTTTAACCCAAACTTTCCATCTAATATACTGATTTTTTTACTCTCTCAGAAGTACTCATATTCCAGATATTTTCAGCATGGAATGAACTACATTCAATTTTCCTTCCTGTTAACTTGCTTCACATGTTGGTATATACTTAAAATAGTATCTGTCTTCCCATGTGTTACGACTTCCAGTTGTTTGAGAGCTGCTTTTTGCCACAGGTAGCGTTTCCAAAATTTCCTCTGTAACCATTGTTACCAGTCCAAGATAGCCCGCATGTGGGCGTTGGGTACGGACCTTGGCTATTTTACAGGACTCCAGAGCACTTTGCTCCCATCCATGAGCAGTACATAATAATTAACAGTAGCAACTGTGCTTTTTGAGTGTACTTACGCAATTACTCTACTCTTTTAGCTTTAGAGATCTTCTGACTTTAGAGATACCCATACAGTGTTTCTAAAAGGCTGAAAAAGTTCTTAAACCAGCTAAATTTGGGATTTTGATGCCTCTAACATTGCTGTTTGCCTTAGCTGTAAACAGATGTGAACTTGAGGTCACATCAATATCATCTACAGTAGCTAGCCTTATCACCTCATTATATTATACTTTACCGAGTAGATTTCTCAAGCAAGAGAGGAAAGGTATTGTATAACGACCTATTGTCATTTGCGCAATACTTGCAGCAATTGCTGCAAATGTTGATTGTGAGGGGAGCCTAATATACTGTCTTCTATGTGGCGGTTAATGAGTTCCTCTGTATTTTTTTCTAGCTCTATGCTCAAGTGTTTACTTGGAAGTGTATCATACATGTGAGCCCAACCCAAAAAGCATGTAATGTACACAGATAGAAAAAACTGACAGGAAAACATAAAAAGCAATTAGCTCTGCATTTTGAAGCATACAGCATGGTTATCAATACTTCTTTTTCCTGAGGTAGAGAAAAGCTGGCAGGAATGGATGATTGCTAGCCTTTTGCAGGAGTGATAGTATTTGGGAACTGAAGGCATAGTGAATTGCACTGATGTGTGCTGGGGGACAGACGTAGAAGGCAATACAGTAGGAAGAATGACAGGACATGCACTCTTGAGGGGAGGAAGGAAAATGTAATAGATTTCCTTAAAGCAATCAAGAGAAGTTAAAGAAATACAGAAGGGATGGTAAAATTTAGATGAACAGACTTTTGCATACAAGTGCAGTGTTTGCAGTATCTGCATATCATTAGCCTATTTTGTGTCCACAATTAGGCCATCTACAAAAGCCTATTTTATATTTAAATAAAAATAGTAAATAAAGTTGCTCTTGTCATCCTGTCTGGTAGCCTTGTACTTGAGTCTGGGCACAAACCAACTGTGTAGGTTCAGTTCTGAAAAAAATGAACTTATGTTCAAAATGTACAAAAAATGAGTACTGTGTGTAGACTACATTTTTGCTTAACATTTATGATAAAGAGTTTCTGCTGCTGCTGCTGTTCTTGTTTAATGCCAGATTTTATTTTCGTGAGAACTAGGTTCACTATCAGACAGAATGTAGATATTTGAAAAATCTTGTCTAAAATAGCTTTATATCCCTGTGTTTGTTAATTGTATTTTTAAAAAAGTCAAAGCTAACTTCATTACTACTCACTGGCAGTAACCCACTTTCCCCTTCCTACTCAGTTTAAACTGTATCTGTTCGGTATGTTATGTAAAATATTTTCCTTCTTGTCTTCTCTTGAAGAGAGAAATGTACAAGTTTGCTTTTTGGTTTTTTTTCAGCATTCAGTATGGCTTCTCCAGCTCTACTTATGCGTGTGGTCGCCTCTGCATATTCTGTTGCGGAAAAAGCTGCAACAATTGTTAGAAATGTAATGGCTGCAGGAGATCTGGGGATAGTGGAAAAGGTATTACTTTTACTTTGTTCCAATTTAATTTCTTTTATTAATGCTAGTTAGATCCAGGTCAAAGTGGTATTTTTGAAGATCAGCAACTGGGGAAGGAAATACAGTCCTCACTTCTCTGATACAAAAACCATTCCTTATTAAAGGAGCACTGGAGATGTGTCTTTTGACCAGTATTTCTAAAGAATGTTCAGACACTTAAAAGAAACACGCCATAATTTTGTCCTGATTCCCTCACAAAACACAAGCTTTGGATAGCATATTGGAATTCATAATAATGTATCTTTTCCATTAATTTCCTGTCGTGGTTTAACCCCAGCCGGCAACTAAGCACCACACAGCCACTTGCTCACTCCCCCACAGTGGGATGGGGGAGAGAATCAGAAGGGTAAAAGTTAGAAAATGCATGGGTTGAGATAAAGACAGTTTAATAGGTAAAGCAAAAGCCACGCACGCAAGCAAAGCAAAACAAGGAATTCATTCGCTGCTTCCCATCAGCAGGCAGGTGTTCAGCCATCTCCAGGAAAGCAGGGCTCCATCACACACAATGGTTACTTGGGAAGACAAACGCCATCACACCAAACATGCTCCCCTTCCTTCTTCTTCCCCCAGCTTTATATGCTGAGCATGACGTCATATGGTGTGGCGATATCCCTTTGGTCAGTTGGGGTCAGCTGTCCTGGCTGTGCACCCCCAGCCTGCTCGCTGGTGGGGTGGTGTGAGAAGCAGAAAAGGCCTTGGCTCTGTGTAAGCACTGCTCAGCAGTAATGGAAACATCCTTGCATTATCAACACTGTTTCCAGCACAAATCCAAAACACAGCCCCATACTAGCTACTATGAAGAAAATTAACTCTATCCTAGCCAAAACCAGCACATTTCCATACCTATGTTCTAACATATGTAGTACAGCTTAAAAGTATTGTGCCCTTGATGAATTTTGGATTAGGATAAATCAGTGTTTAGTTTCTTAAAACAAAAAAGAATCTTAGATTTTACTGTAAATCACAGTTTTTAAAATAAATTTGGAGCTTCAAATTTAATTCTAAATAGAAAACAGAAATGGAATTTACAATGATCTGCATGAAGTTCTTTATTTGCTGTAAGTTAGTAAGCTGCACTGATGAGCCAGGATCTTTGTTTTGACTACAGTACTAGAATAGGTGGAATTAACTTTTTGAAGTTAATTCTAGGTTTACAGGTATGTCACAATGTTATAGACTGCATTAAGTATCTATGTTATTTGTGGTCTTTACATTGAAGAAATTGCTGGTATTTACATTTCTCTGATAGTAAGCACTTTCAGCCAGTTGTGAAGAAAAGCCTGATCCTTTATGACTTTTCTTGGCAGTTCAGACAGTAGATGCAAAAAGATTTTTTTTCCCCCATTTGGTCAGTTATATTCACCACTATGAAAACATTTGCAAGTTTTTCTTATTTCCTTTTTTTTCTAAGGAATTAAAACCAGGTGTATGGGGGAGAGAATTAAAAAGAACCTGGAAAGTAATGATCTGTGTTTTCAAACGTACTTAGATGCATAGCAGGATTCTCAAGACGCAAGTAGAAGATACTATCCCACATAACCTGCTTTTAGGTTCCTGGAAGAACTAATGCAGCTTCACTACAAGAAAGCCTTAAAATACTTGCATCCAGAGGTACAAAGGAAGCACTGTCTGTACTTTGTTTGATTAACCAGTTAATTTTAAATGCGTAAACAAGTTTCATTAAGCTTATTTTTTAAGAGTCCAGCAAGGTTAAGGTAATTTTAAATAAAACTAAATGCTGGCTTTTATCCATTTAATTCAGTTTTACTTTAAAAAAATGAACGTGTGTTAATATTATTTCCCAGTAAATCAGAAATGCATTGCTCAATCATTTTCTAATATTATAAAACCAGCAAATGAACACATTTTAAGCTCTGTAACCAATTAAGTAAATAATTGTAAATACAGTATAACAAAAATGATCAAAAGTAACAGGTGATACTGGTTCTAAATAAGACTGGTTATACATACTTTTTTTTTAAATGAATACTACAAACACACAAAATTAGACTGAAAACAATGACCAACAGATGAGGTTCCTGTTTGAGGGACTGGCAATCTCAGAATTCCTGCAAGCTTCTTGTGTGGCTGGTGAAGAAAGAGGAAGAATGCAAGAGAGAGAACCTGTATGTGCCTCTGCTTTACAGTCTGGAGGAAAGAGATGCACAAGAACAGAAGGTGCTGCTTCTCATCATTCATCCTCCTTCTGCAGTTAGCAAACATCAAGACCAATTCCAACTGGCCTTACTGAAAGCTTTGAAAAAGCTAGGAAGACAGTGTTCCACCTTTTCCCTCAACACATTGACCTCCCATCCATTTATCTAGATGAGGAAAAACAGTTCAAAGACAGCTGAATTTTTAGCTAGCGCCTCTCCTTCCTCTCCTGATGTCCAGAGTTTTCTTCCCCCCAGTCAACTCTAAGCTCTCCATTTGTATTGCTTCTCCTTGTAGCGTTTTCATTTCCCACCCCACCCCCCCCCACCCCCCCCGCCCTTGGTAGGTAGACATTTTGTCCAGCCATTGTTACATTATTGATGACTGTTTTGAAGAACTACTTTATACTGTTTTATTAGGTTGGTGTCCTGGAACAAAGGACATTCTCCGCAATAACTTGATCTTTCCCAGTCTAAACTCAGTGCCAAATTCAACCAAATTTATTAGGGAACGGGAGAGAAATTTCAAAGAAAAATACCAAGTTTCATAAAAATAGGCAACTGGATAAGGGACAGACTAGGTTTTGAGCATGCAAAAATTAACCCATAACATGATTCTAAATGGAATATTCCATTCCTATGGCTTATTTCTGTATCTGAATAAAACAATTTTCATGTTGTCACCAAATAAGATACAAGCAGATAAAATAAAATTTTTGTTTGATTCAACTAAGATGCAAATCCTTGGATGAACTGGCTTTCTTAATTCCTGTGCTAACAGAAGTATTTCTTACTGGGATTCTGTCTCCAGACCTAAAGAGCTCCTCCATTCATAGATACATGAAGATTAAGGCGAGAAAGTATTAATAACTTACCCACTTCCACTATATAGCAGGTTATTAATGTTTAAGAAGAAATTACTGTAACCCATCTGGCAACATATGTTTGGCTACACTGCATCTTTTGGGCAGGCTTTCAGTCATTGTTTCATGTCATCTTGAGACACCAAATCCACTGGTTCCTCTCTAGTATTTTTGCTGGAAAAAATGTACAGGTGTTACTGTCCAGTTCAATTTCACTGGTTAGCTTCTGGCCCTCCTTGGGCTTTCTCTGCTAGACTAAGGAACTGTTCACTATTTAGAAGTTTATACATCGTAATTGTTTCAATTTTTTTTTTTAAACAAGCTAGATTAATTGGACCTTTAAATCACCTTTTACTAACACCTTCCCTATATTTCTCCTCTTTCCTAATTTGCCATGTCTCTCCACTGAGCCTTAAAATATTTTTTTTTTTCCTGTTAACATCTTAATTTTTGCTTTCTCTCTTCTTGTATTGTATCTGGGTTCATACTTGTATTAATTTATTCTGTACATAGCGTAGTATTTGCACAAATACATATTCAGTACAATTGCACCAGTGCATGAGAAGAACACAGCTTGTAAATATTGTTCTAATATCATACCAGTCTATCTTACCTCTGGGGTGTACAGGGAAACTCTGCTGCTTTCAGTTTTTAGCCTGCCTCTTTCAAGATCACTTACTAGGTTGATGATTTATCAAATTAGACTTCTTTTTCATTACAAGGTAGATATTCAGAGTGATATATGGGCCATTGTACTGTTTTTTGTTGTTGTTTTGAAACACACAAATTCCTATCCATCCTTTGACAGACCGGAGCCAATGACTTGCAGACCAAAGCTGACCGACTGGTGCAAATGAGCATTTGTGCTTCCCTGGCACGGAAGTTTCCCAAGGTGACAATCATAGGAGAAGAAGTACGTACCTAATTTATTTCATACTAACAATTTAACTTGCTGTAACTTGCAGTGGAATTTGCTTTGGCAGGTTTTAGGAAATCATCTGTTTTTTAAAAAAAAAAAAAATTATCTCCATCCAATTTCATCTTTCCATTGCATTAGCTTTGTGAAGTAAGCTGCAAGCAAATCCACAGTTCTAAGGCAAATCAAGGTGAGTCCAACACCTTTTCTAATAATTTTGAGAATCCTTTTGTTAGGAACTGCCCGCTGATGAGGTAACTGAGGAATTAATTGAAGATGGTCACTGTGAAGAAATACTGAAGAAAACTTGTCCTGCTCAGTACGCAGGAATTAAAGAGGAAGAGGTAATGTGGTAATGCTATACATATGTCTTCATATTTTACACACTATCTATATTACTTACTGATTTTAGCTAAGAATGTATTAAGAAAAAAGGTTATTTCAATATTGCCAGTTTTTCTTTTTGGTTTGAAAACTGAAATGTAGTCATGAGAATCATACCTCCAGAGCTGGAAATGCTGCATATCCCTACGTGCAATAATGGGAAATGGAAATTTGCTTCTTACAACTTGTGATTCAAATTTATTTCGAAGGAATCTACTTTGGACATAAGAAAGTAATGTAATTTCCATGTTCAGTTTAAGCCTTCATACCTCTATTAAGATATTTGCTGAGAAGTTCCAGAAACTTTTTAAGCTTTTTTGTGTAAAATACTATTGTAGGCTTCAGTCATACCATAATGTTAAAAATTTGAATCTCTATTTCCTTACTGCCATAAGGAAATAAAAGCACTCAAGTAAAATGTATGCTTTGCATGGTAATTTACATGATTTGTATTTGTTAATTTTCCTTATTTTTTTTATTTTTAAAGCTTGTAATATGGGTTGATCCCTTGGATGGAACCAAGGAGTACACTGAAGGTTGGCTTTTCTTTTAGTTCTGCTGTTTCAAACAAAATTATAGTAATGTAATAAAGTAGCATGCACATGTAGATAGTTTTATGATAGAAGTTACATGCAATATTGTTTCATAAGGCTGATGTTATTTCTGTACTTTTTGAGTTCTATGGAATTTTTTAATCATTCCATTCAGTTTTAACCAGTATTGAATACTCCTGATGGGCTACTGAGCGCYCACCAGTTTTCATCATTTCAGGGAGCAAAGGGCTGCCTTTGATTGCTGGCAAGTTGTCTTAAGTTTTTAGGCAAACTTACAATTTCACATATACTTTGAATTGAGGGACTAAATCTCCCATTCACGCAGGAATATGCTCAATTATATTTACATCCTCCTCTTCAAACAACCCAAATACCACAGCTGTATTTGTAGCCCTTTCAAAATAAAACATCATCTTCCCCTAAATCATAATTCTTCAGTTACGGGCAGAAACTGTTTTCAGCAAAGCCTAATTTGCGTCCATGGAAATAGATCCTAAAATGAAGGAGAGAGGGGGGAAAAAAAAAAAAAAAAAAANAGCAAAGCCTAATTTGCGTCCATGGAAATAGATCAAAAAAAAAAAAAAAAAAAAAAAAAAAAAAAAAAAGAAAAACCTCCACAAACAATATGCCAAAACCTCACTTTAGCCTCCTGCTACATCTTTTAGTTAATTAATATAAAATCTTTTAGACAGATTTTTTTTTTTCCCCCCCTTTTCAGGGAAAGAGATGTACAACTGTCATCAAATTGCTAGTTTTGAATACCATTAAAGAATTCAGACCACAATTATAGAAGAATGTCATTATATACTGCTATTTAGTTGTATCTTTAAACTTCTTTCTCATTATGTGTTAATTGTAACATAGTTCTATCAAGAGAATTCTATCTGGGGCATTTTTTTTGCAGACCTCAAGGCTAAATGACTAAAAGAATTATATCAACCAACCTATTACACCTGAAAATCCTGATTAGTATTTGCATTTTTAAGATATCACCCTGCATATCAATTTGTGGGCTTTTATTGAAGGTTTATTTTTTTATATATATACTTTCTCTTTTTCAAGCATAACTACATTCATGTTATTTCTGTATAGGTCTCCTTGACCATGTAACAGTTCTTATTGGAATTGCTTATGGAGGCAAAGCAATAGCAGGAGTTATTAACCAGCCATATTACAACTATGAGGTATTAAATGCATTGATTTGTTTAAAAGCATTAGGTGATTTCTAACTGTCACTTCTAAGCCATTTCTATTTAGCACACTTTCAACTGAAAAGCAGTGTGCAGCAGAGATAACGTTGTAATATAGGGTGTTGTTGTTTTTATTAAATATATACAATTTTGAATGTTGGTCTCCAGGAACTGAATCTCAGGGACCTACTAACAGCCATACTGAATCCTGAGGCTTGTATCATACGCTAATACAGTGTATATTACATATGTACTATACATATTACTACAGTACATATAAAATACATATTGTAAAACAAGTACAGATTGGTATTTTTGCAGTCTTTGCTAGAAATTCTTTAGTAAATCCATGCAATAGGTGCATTTGTGATGTGATAACTGCCATAAATCTGCAGCCCTAAATAAACCAAGTGCACCTGTCATTGACAGCTGGGTTAGAGTGTATCAGGCCAGGTTTCAGGTGTAAGTCCAGGATGGCCAACCTACAGGCATTTACACATGTTTGGAGATTATTTCAGTATTATCTGTGAGGGGGGAAAAAGGCTCATGATGCAGCCTGATTAAACTTACTAGAATTTAAAGAAAAAGCTCTTGAGCTGATGTAATGCATATCATTAGCTGATTCTGTACGTTCTATGTGATATGTATGATGAAGCATTTAAAATGACAAGATATTTTCAGTTACAGATTGTGCCTGAAGTACAGAAATACACAAATATTGTCAGTCATTGGAGGCAGGATGTCATGCACCACCACAATGTCAGAGATAAGAAAAGGGTAAATGATGTCATTGCCTTAGAGGGAAACAGAGCCAATTTCTCACTCTGGGCTCTAGAGTAGTTCTTTCTAAGTGCTGTTGTTTAAATGTATAACCCAGTATTAATGTTCTGCTCCCTGATATGCAAAGATGTTTCTAGGTACTCCTTTCCATTTGTGCTTTAAATGCTTATCACTAGGATTAATCATCACCTGGACCTGTGTACCTTTTTCGTAGGCAGGAGCTGATGCTGTGTTGGGCAGGACAATCTGGGGAGTCCTGGGCATAGGTGCCTTTGGATTTCAGCTCACAGAAGCACCTGCTGGGAAACATATCATCATTACCACCCGTTCTCACAGCAGTACCCTGGTAAATGACTGCATCAGTGCCTTGAACCCAGACAGTATCATCAGAGTCGGAGGAGCAGGAAACAAGGTATGAAAACTCCAACTTCTGTTTTTACTGGGAGGCGGTACCTTTGGAAAAAGAAAAAGAATTTTTAAAGAAATCATTTGCTTCCTTGCATGAATATACAGGAGACTTCCCCCTCCTTCCCCAGCACAACTTCCCTTCCTAGCATTCAGTCTGCTGTGAGGTAGAGAGAATTTGGTACAGGTATATTTGTAACAGTGGCCGTGCTGGTCATGGCTGAGGTCCATCTTCCCCAGTATCTGTTTCTAGGGGAGAAAATAAAAAGTTATAAGACCGGAATGACTAAATACAAATTGAATTTAATCACTATTATTAGACATTTCCTCCTGTTCATGTTAATACAGTTTTTGTTCCAACTACCTAGCAGCACATATGAAAGGATAAAAATAGAAGCACACAGTGGTATTTCCTTTGCAAAACTTCTCTGTGTACAGGGAATACTCATTTGCTACAGTTTTTAAAGCTTAGTTTTGTCATGGCTGTCAAAAACAGACCCTCCAATCTCTTTTCTCCAACGTGTGCAAGGCCCAAAATGGCACCAAGACAACAGAGATAGTTTTCCACTTTACTTTTTTAGTACTTGCACAAGATGGGAATTCTTGTTTCTGAAACTAAAAGCAGATTTTCATCCTACAGACTGTATTTATAACAATCAAAAATAGATCATTCAGAATGGTAATACAGTATAGCTTTCTAAACCTTAATATAATTTCTTGTAATATTAGAAAGGAAATGGCTGGTGTTCCTTTTCTGACCATAAGTACATAGAATAAACTCATCTAAACTCTGTTTCCTGGTGTTATTTTTACCCATTTCTAAATGCCTAGATCCTTTGCAATGATTGCCACTCTCTATTCATAACAGATCATTCAACTTATAGAAGGCAAGGCATCTGCTTATGTATTTGCCAGTCCTGGGTGCAAGAAATGGGATACATGTGCACCTGAAGCTATTCTACATGCTGTGGGAGGTAAGTTAATAGCATTCAAAATAAGTGAAACTGCATCAATTTAAAGTTACATATACTTTTCATAGAAAAAAAAGAATTTCCAAACGTCTTTGGAAAGAAAAATGACAGTACATAGGTATTTTTAAATAGTCACAATTCACTAGGAGCTTTGAGCCCTTTGAAATCAACACTAACTCCAAAGGGACAGCAAATTATGCTCTGGAAAGCATGATATGATCTGTTTTGCCCTGGACTAATATAGTCAATAACTGCCAAATAATAAAAAAGCCAAATTCCAAAATCTTGGGTATATTAATTTTAATATTTTCAAAACAAATGGCTTTTTTTCGTGTTGGCTACTATTTCACAGTAGAATCAGGCTGTCCTACTAACTGGATATAGTAGTTTATTATTAGTAACACATTATGTAATATGTGGACATTGAATTCTTTAAAACAACAAAAATAGGCCAAATCATGCAGTTGTTCCTTGGATGTACAAACTCCAAAATTGAGTCATCCATGTAATTCAGTAAAATTAGCGGTCTCCAGCCAACATAAGCCACTTCACCTTCTTAGGGGGTAAGGCGTTCGAGAAGTTATGAAAAGTCTCACTGACATGAATTTGAATATAAGTAGTATTATTATACTTTCTCTACTGTTCACGTTGATAGACCTTTTACCACCATGTGCTAAAATTGTGGGTTTTGATCTCCTAAATTCTGTCAAGCAAGGATAACAGGCTTCACAATGACATCATTTAACTCCTCTGCAGTCTCTAGTGTTGATAACTGGGATAGCTTTAAACAGGTTGGCTCAGGCACAAAAAAGTAACCAATCTGGGGCAGTACAGTGCTGTATTTAGCCTCCTTGTTATGTAGGTATCTCGTGGTTAAATTACCTTCAATAAGATCTGTGTTGCTCTTGCTAAGTGATTTCTAGAAATTCATTTAAAACCAGCTGGGGTGTTTCTATATTATGTTAGTTTGTTGTATAGACTTACCCTGGCTTTTACTTGAACTGAGGATTTTTCTTTCCTTCTTGTCAACGGCCAATGTATAAACTACTCAGGAAGCATTTTAATTAATCCGTAAGAGAGAGGTTGTTTTCCTTTTCCTGAAACACAAGGAATTTAAGTATTGCTGAAAGAAAAGAAAACCATTAGTTATTTGATTTCAGTCAATAAAAACCTGTTGCACTTAAACTGGGAGCAAAGATATTTCACATCTGAAGACAGGCATGTGTACCCCAAAGACTGTTTTTTTAGTTATACCACTTGTACTAATAAAATGGATCCTCTCTCTCCAACTCCTGTTTGCTGGAATAATTTTTTTTCTTTGCAGGCAAGATAACTGATATCCATGGAAATTCATTTCAGTATAACAAGGAAGTGAAACACATGAATTCAGCTGGGGTCCTTGCCACTTTGAGAAATTACGACTATTATGCCAGTCGTATTCCTAACACTGTTAAACAATCTCTTGTGCCTTAATGCAGTAAAGCATCTTCACTTGGCCTGGAAGGCTGAGAAAGTGAGCTTGGAGAATAAGAAAGAAAGAAGATAACTGAGCTTGAAATGTTGTTTTATAGAATCTGAACCGAATTCTTCCATTAAGGTGTTCAATAATTTCAAAATTACATACAGAATCTCTAGGTATATGTTAGATCAGATTGTTTTGCTGTTGTTTAGCAGACAACATCAAAAAAGTCACATTTCTTCAATAGTAGTTTTCCATATTCTTTGGTTGTATTCATTCTTCATGTGGTATGACTGTGCTTAATATACTGCTAATCATAACTGATGGACTGCAGTCCAAAAATCATCTTAATATTCAGGGCACAAAATTATGTTAAGTCATTTACCTGATCTTGCTCAATGTTTTTTGTTGTATGTAGTCAACAATGGTTTATTGTATTAAATACAAATGGACTAAGAATTTGCCTGGATGGATTAGCCCATTTGTTATAAAGTTGACAGTTTTGATTCCTAGAAGTGAGTCTTTGAATTTTTTGATCTGCACTCAGTTTTGGGATGGCCGAGATTGCTATTTGCGGTGAGTTGGGTTGTGCGAGTTTTGCAGGAGCAGTCCAGCTGGGCATCTGACGTCTCAAATAGGGGTTCCTGGATCACTGGATCCATTGAGGATCAGTGAAGTGTTAATACAGCAGGGTTCAGGACACCTCAGTTGAGGAGAACCCAAGGAAACTGCAACAGGGGGAGGAGTTCCCAGCACCTCTCTGATGATCTGAAATGCCTCTGTCAGGGTCTATGCCGCCTCAGTCTTGGAGAGCGTTGGGCATCGTAGGTCACTTTGTCATACATGGGGACAACAGAAACGCCGAACTTGAAATTTTTCATGTGCAAATTTTGAGAGAAACAAAGTCTAGGTGACTTTCAACAGCCCCAAGAGTTGAAGAACCTAACACTACCACTTCCTCCTCCTGTGGAACATAGGCATGTTAGGGGAGGGGAGAGAGCAGGGGACAAGATCACCTAAAATGAACTTAAAAATTGGAGAGCCTGTTTCAGTCAACTTTCCCATAGGTGTGGGGGTTAGGAAAGCAGGATTCAACTGTTCAGTCCACTTGAACACAAAAGAGAACAAGAAGTAAATTACATACAACCAGCTAAAATTGGCAACCTTAGCCAAAACAGATGAAGTCTCTTCAAGTTGAATTTAGGATTCTGGAGTATCTTGAACCACCGGGGCCCCTATGTACTTTTTTTTCTCCAGATTGTGTGACCCAAGTCCCAAACCCTCAAATTAAGGAGTCTCAGGGACTCCGTTTCCCTAACAATGTGACACATACTGAGGCATGCCATGAAGAGATGCCAGTTTCAATGGACAACACATAGTTGTGCTTTTCTTCCTGTTCTCTGTGTGGATAGAAGAGTGGCATATGTCAGGTTCTCAGGCTTGTGGTGTCAGGGAGGGTGCCTGAACTTGGCTGCTTGCTTAGGTAAAGACTGAATGCGTAAGCTCTCCCAGCATGATTTTTTTTTGCCTTAACCTCTGCTGACACTATGAATGGCAAAGTAGCCTGCAAGTTGCACTGCACCCAATTCTCACTTCCTCCCTGCCCACAAGATTAAGTCCTCTGAATAACTACACTCTCGGTCCACTCAAACCATCTTTAAGCTAGCACTGAACTTCAAGATACAAAAAGCTATGTTCTCCATACAGAAGAAAATTTCAAAATTCAGTTTTCAACAGTGTGTTCAAGTTATTTCTTTCTCCTTTCATCACACAAGGTATTTAACATCTCTGATTTACTTAGAGTCCTTAGATTAGATCCTCTCCTCCCAGTAGGGTAACACCAATATGACTTCATTGGCTTAAAGCTGGCTCTATTTCCAGCAAGCAGGAACATCTTGACACCAAAAGATACGAGCAAGGCAACTCTTGCTAAAGTGTTCCCAGTCTCTCCATGTGCACACATGGAAAAGGATCTAAGGAAGCTCCTTCCTTAGTGAGGTCATCTTATCATAACATTTACAGATAAATTAGCAAGATTATCACTTACCTCATTCTATCATCATCAGCCAGTCCATAATGCTATCATGACACTGGATTAAAGCTGCATATATAGGAACAACACATGCTTCTAATCCTTTCATCTATAGTCTACCTTTCTTCTCCTTCCTCAAGCGCATGACTAGTAAGAGCATGCAAGACAGACTGAGCCTGCTTTAATTAGAGCCTTCTTCATATTTTAACCCATTATAAATTTAATCATTCCACATATTGATTGTGACTGAAGTTTGAACCACGTAGCAAGTACAAGATTAATCTAATTTCACTGCCTCAATTATACATAATTCTCACCTTTATCTTCTGCAGAATTCTTGGATATGCATGCTTTAGTATTCACATCAAAATCTGCATGTGAATTTGCAAAACACATTAAGATAAAATGTAGAACGACTTAGACAACATAAAGCCTGCCTTAATAAGTCTTTCTATGTAATCATTAAAATACAAAGTCAAGTACAGAACCCACTGTTAGTAATCATCTGTGTCTCTATATCCTTATTTTCATCTGAAACTTGCTATACATTTGAAAATTTCCTCAGCATAAGCCCCTAATTCTGCTGTAATTTCTCTCTCTGCTCATTTACAGTTACCTCAGTGGGAGTAGAAGACACATGGCATACACCAGCTTCTACCTGATGTGTAAAGATGCTTATGTATGGAACCACTTTCCATGCTTACAGAAACTGTAAAACTGCTAACACAGGAAAATATTAAGGAAAGCTAAGATAAAATCCAGCAGCAGGGATCAAGGATAAAAGCCAGCACATAAGGTGCAGTCATGCTCTGGCTATACCACTATGCCCACTGCACAAAACGGCACTGGTCCACCAATCAAGCATTTGAGAATTTCTCTGCTAGCACATTAGGTGCTGTAGTACCATCTATAGAATAGACTGGGGAAAAAAAAAAAGCAGCACAGTGACACTGCATTGTCCTTGTAACAATGTGAACCCAAGCGTCTCCTGTGAAAAACTGCTGACACAGTATTTTTGTCATTCATTCCAAGACCAGTTTGACTCACTGCAAAAATCTGCGTGTTTGTGAGGAACGTAACAAGTAACATTCTACGAAAACAGATGGGTTAAACCACTGTACTCAAATATTTGTGTCGGTATATGTTGCACTGTTCAATTTGTTTGTATCATTATATATGCAAAAGGGACAGAAGCTATCCCTACAGCTCCTGCCAGACATCTAGCTCAAGAGTTCTTACGGTTAACTCCCGCAAAGCTCTCGGGAAGGGTCTGCCTAAGCGCCGGAGCAGCTCTGCGAGGAGAAGCGCCGCCATCAGACACCGCTCCCGCCGCCGGGCTGCACCCGGCCCCAGTGAGGCCAACGGGACGCTTAGAGGCAGGGCAGCCTCCACACAGCCGCCCGCCTCTACCGAGCACCCGTCCAGGATGCTCCGGGGGAGCCCTGCGCACCGCCCACCAGTCATCTCCCATCCGGCTCCGGCCTCACCACCGCCTCCTCCCGGCGGACTTCGGGCCCCGGCCGCAGCCGCCCCCGCAGAGACCAACCAACGGTGACGGGGCCGAAGAGACCGCCCGCCGCCTCGCCCGCCGCCTCACCCACCGCCTCTACGGCTTCTCCCGCCGGAAGTGACAGCGCGGCCCCGCCCCGCAGCGGCGGGCGGGGCCGGGGGCGGGGCCTGCTGGGCGGGGCCTGCTGAGCTGGCCCTTGCCGAGCTGGCCCTTGCCGAGCTGGCGCCGCCGCGCGCCCCGCCCCACCCTCCCCTTTGGTTCCGGAGCGGTGCCGGCGGGAATGGCGGCGGGGATGGCGGCGCTGAGCCTCACTGTCAACGCGGGGAGCCCCCCGCTCGGTAAGTGCGGGCCGGCCCTTGCTTCCCCCTCCCTCCCCGCTCCCTCGGGGGGCCCAACGGGGCGCTATCCCCTCACCGCCCGCCCGCCGGGCCGTGCGCGGGGCGCGTGGCCGCCGCGTTGCATCATGCGGCGCCGCGCGCCGGTTGTCCTCGCGTGCGGGGACGGCCAAGGCGTGAGGGGAGGCCCGTGTCCGTCCTTCCCTCTGCGGCCCGGCCCTGCTGTAGGCCTTGGCACGGGCGGGTCAGGCGGCCGGCGGGTGCCCGGGGCGCGGGGCGAACCCCCCTCGCTGAGGGGGACGGCGGGGCCGGTCCCTGGCGGGCAGGCCGGCGCTGAGGGAGCACGTCGCCGGCAGGGACCGGCCCCCGCGGGGTCCCGCTGGCACTTGAGGTGCTGAGGAGGCGCCGGCCCGGGAGCCCGGCCGCGTGTCGGGCTCCGCAGCGACTGCTCCGCCGCGCCTGCCCGGCCCCGTTTTGCGGGGATCGGGCAGGGCTGGTCCTGCCGCCCTCGGGTTGCTTTTCAGGTAGCTGTTGGGGCAGTGGTGACAGCTGCCGGCCCTTGACATAACTTACGCTAAAGAAACTGAGTCATAGGTAGACCCCCCCCCCGAGTGACTTAGCACGTTGAGGCTAAATTTTCAAGGCAGCCCTAATTCAGATTGCTTGTTTGTGAGCTCTGCCTAATTGCTGCTATCTTTCCTTGTCAGTTCTAATCTGCTGCTAAAATTCGGCTCGTCCGGGGAGCTGGTTCAAAGTTGCACTGCAAAATCTTGCCTTTTCAGTTGCTCACTGTCCTTGGATGTTATTTTGCCTTTAAAAATGTGAGAACCTCCTTCATTACACTTTCTGCCACATGGAAACAGCCTTTTATATGTATTCCATACCATTTCTCCATTTTGTAACAACTATTCAAAATACATTTTCTTCCCATTCTTCATCTTAGTTTATTGATTTCTTTGTCATGCTGTTATTCGCAAATGCATTTGAGAGTTGAATACAACTTGCATGACTACTGATTTAAGGTATAATAATATATAAGTTTAAAATAACGTTTCTCCTGATACTGGTTTATACTGATTTGCTAGAAAAGATAGGATTCAATATGAGCTATGATTAACATGGGTTTAGGGGCTTTGGAGGATTCTTTCCTTTTAATAGCTGGTGAGTGGCACTAGAGATTTAATCCAGGAGATTGCATAATTATGTCAGAAATATTAAATATTACAGATGAAACACTTTGGTAAACGTTTGTATCAAGAAGACAAGCACACTCATCCTGCTCGTTCCTACTTCGTACTATTCATCATGGCTGTGCACTGGGAAAAGTGTAGCAGCTTTTAATGTCATTAATTACATAGCTTGGTGTGCATAATACTTGTCATTTTCAAAGCATTTCCATGCATGTTATTAAAATACTTAGACGTCTTACAAACATATTGCATAAGGGATGTCATCCTGACTTTCACAGATGGATAACTGAGGGATGGGAAGAAGAACCTTGACTTACTGTTGATAAAAGCTTAATGCCACAAGAAGGGTTTGCAGCTGAGCAGAGGTGAGAGCTAGGGAATTCCTAGCTCCAGTGCTTTATATTTAGGCCAGTGTATTAATAGCTTACAACATCATCTGCCTTGGGTAGTCTGTGCGTTGTTCTAGGGAAGATAAAGCGCATGGCACACTATGAAGACTGTAACAGGTTAGATGCCTTTCAAGACCTAGAGTATCATCCTTTGACTAGTTTCATTTAAGTAATATTTGCCTATGCAAAAGCTTGCTGTCTTTGTACGTGCTTCTGAGCAAAGCAAGAGAACACAAGCTCCTCAGCAGGCTGAATCTGGACCAGAGCCAATCCAGTAATACAGCCAAGTTAGCTCGGTGCTTTGTTTGAGCTACTGTGCCGTGCTATAGAGCATGGAGATCAAAGCAGGTTTGCATCAAGCCACTTTGAATATGGGCAGAGCTGTCTTCCAGTTGATGATGTAGCCTAAAAACTTCAATAATTCTTTTATTTCTAGAGGCTGTCCTTTACTGTCACTGGTGAACTACTTACTCTGAAAGCCCTCTATAAGCTTCCTGCACTTTTACATGGATAGAGTTTCTTGGTTTTGAATGGCTAATCTTTTCATAAACATTAAGTCAGGTTAAAAATAGTCTCATCCTTGTTCAGAAAGTACTGGTATATTTAGGAATTGATCTCCTTTTATGCATATGTCAGGGCTGGGATGGAGTACGTTACTATACTGTTCAATAATTAAAAGCAATTTGATTACATCTCCACATATATTGGGGTACAGGACTAATTTTTACAATACCCTCAGGAAGCAAAACGTATCGCTGCCGACACTTGCTGAGCTCACTGCAGGTTACTGTATGCTGGACATTATCAATTTGAAGCTGTAAGGATTGCCAAGAATAAGAAGCTTCTTGCATATGAGAGTGAACATTGATTTCTTCCCTGGGCAATCTTACTTGAAGGAGCCAGTTCAGTCACCTGGTCCTATTTGATAAGAAATATAACTGTTTTGTTGCGACTATGAAAGGTATCTTTCCTGGAAAAAAGTTCAGTATCTTTTTCTCTTGTTTTTTAAAGGAGCTTTGCTGACGGTGGAGCATGTGAAGAATGATGTTGAAATATCAGTGGAAGAAGGCAAAGAAACCGTCCTCCATGTGTCTGAGTAAGTGACTTTGCATCTCTCCTTCTAGCTTTGGGTCAGCAGTTTTAAAAATCACATGGTTGTAACATTGACAGTAACCTTTTCAGGTAGCAGGAAGAGAATAATACAGTTTTATTCATCACTGCATTACTGATGTCTCTTTGTAGCACAGACAAAACATTTACAATATATTCTAAACTTGATCTTTATGGAAAGAGCTCTGATATTCTTATTTGCATGCACTTACGTCTAATTGTTTATGCTGTACCAGTCACTTCATGGTTTAGGTATTTGCCTTTTTGAGGTGCCATGGATTATCAAAAGCAAGGCCATTTTGTATTAGGCAAGATTGGTATACAGGATTCCTTGGACTTGTACATATGTGGTGGAATGAATTTTAAAGGTTTATATGGCATTATTTTGGGCTCACTGCTGCATATAAGTGAAGGCGTGATGTTATCTCAGAAAAGTGCTAATTAATTATGCCATCCTATCCAGTGTATCTGCATCCTGTAGAAAGAATCTTGGAAATTTTTGTAGAAATCTATTGTCTACCTTTCTAAAAATACTCTGCCATTGGAATAAATATTTTCAAGTTTGGGGCATGAAGGTGGTTTTTATGATCCGAGTAGGATCATATGCATATCAGAAATGCAGGATTCATGCTGTTAGTTTTGGGAAGCTGCATTGTCATCTTAGATCATATCAGGTAAGATACCAGGATGTATCAAGAGGAGATATCCTGATATCTTAAGTACCACTGACATATAAGTGGCAATCTCTGATGTCTAATGTCTGCAGCAAGGAGCATGTTTTGAGTCATAAACATTGCAGTCCTAACTTAAAGTATATTAACATTATGATGAGTTTGGAATTAGTGTAGTTTTTGAATACTGATTSTTTTTTGAAAGAATAGGGAAAAAATCTATTGTTCACGGACATGCTGACAAACTTGCATTTTGTGAGCTATTTCAGTAGAAGATGCTGTTAAAGCCACCAATGTGTTATAAATTGGTATTCCTGCATGTATGTAGAATGGTTATAAAAACAACATAGTATTTTTATGTTGTGTTGCAGAGATCCTGACTTGATCCTCATAAAAGACTGCACTTTTCCACTGTCTTCTAACCTTAGGGAAAGGACTTGTCACTGTGTACATATTTCTGCAAAAAATCAAAGCACAGGATGATTCACAGTCTTCAGTTATAATGATTGCTTTACTGGTTGCAAATATTGCTTTCTGTTTAAAATGTTAGAGTTGAACTCAGATATGAGTTCTTTCCTTACTGTAATCTCTGATTTTACATGTTGTCTTTTGCTGTGCCTAGTGATGGCATTGAATTTGTGATTTTGAATTGAAGCAAGAGAAATGTGGCAGGTTGTATTGGAACTTAATTGGTACAGTATTAATAATTTTCAGTGTGTGTTATGCACGTGTGGGATAGAGCATACATAACAGAGAGTTAATTGGATATTTTTTCGTTGTGTGAGAGAGTTTTCCCCTTAAGTAGTCTTAGTCAGATTTTTGGTTTCATTTTCCTTTCTCAGTTTAGGCAGTGTGTGTGTATGTATATACCAAAAGATATACGTGCACATATACACTTCTGTGACACATGGAGATGATCTTGGAATAATATAAATTTATATACTCGCCTTTGAAATAATATTTTATTTTATTAAATAATTTTATATTACCATGCCTTCTTCCCACTGCATTGCATTAGCTGTAATGGAAATTGTCAAAAATGTAAAGCCAAAGCTCTTCTTCTGCACTTTGGCCACATGTGGATAATATCTAGAATCATGGTTCCATTTTTTGTGTGTTAGTGTCATCTCATCCCTGGCATTGGATTATGTTTAAGAAGTTATTCCAAACCTCAATATTGCATTAATTTTCTCTTGCTTGGTTGTACAATCATTTTAAAAATCGATTCTCTATTTTAAAGTCTGTTAAAAGTGTATCTGTAACTTGAGAAGCATCAGCTGAACTCATATCTCAACTAATGCTTTTGGTAAATGGATTTCATGGCATCAATTCTGCTGAAGCTATCTTATTTTGKCATGACTTGAAATTCACTTGGGATATTTCAGACTTTGAATTCCACCACCCACCCCCCCCAGGAAACCATTAGTTTTAATGACTTGAATTGAACAAGAGAGAACATTTTATTTGCTATTTTTCTAGGTTATATTTTGAAGTGCAGTTAAAATCTGGTGACAAACTTTTCAGCTAACTAGCTGAAACTTAGCTGTCAGCTTGTTACCTGAAAAGTTTATCACTAATTTGAGATTATGAATTTTATTTTAAAGGTTATTTTTGAGCTTCAAAACTTCGTGTGGTAATAGCTCCTAAACAAACCACACTGCTAAATGCTGATGGCATTATGGAGTGTTTTAGTATACCTGCATCTTATCAGATAACGAACTGCAGTACAGCTTTTCTGGTTCGTATTGTGAGCACATGCATGCTTCAGAGTAGTATTACTCTTAGGCAGATCTATCTATCCTCGGCACAGAACCATTCTGCAATGCTTTTTACAAATTAATTCAAATAATGATTTATTACAATTGGAGATTTTCTGTGTTTTGTTTTGTGTTTGGTTTTTTTTCCTTCTCCCATCTTGTCTTCTGCTTCTTGAATATTTGCCCTGGTATTTAATTATGTGGCATTTCATGTCACTTTCGAGAGACACTTACTTGTTGCCTGTAACATTACATTGTCTCTGGTTATTCTTCCTTACTTACCGCTGGAGTTAGCAGGCACTAGCTGCAAAGAGCAGCCTTGATGTTTTGTAACTTTTTCAAAGAAAGGAGGCCAATTAGCACTATGTTTGCGTAGAAGTAGATCTTTTTTTCCCAAAGAAAATAAACAACTTTTTAAGCACAAGTAACATTTTACTCAGAGTAACATTGTCACATTTCATATATTTATTCAGTTTTGCTTGAGTAATCAAAGGTATTTGTTTTAGTATGAACTAGTGAAAACAATAAAAACACATTTCACAGCCTTTCTGTAGATGCGAATGTGTTAGAAAAGTTTGGGTTTTCTCAGTTTGAAAAGCTTCATTAAAATCTGATAGCAGTGTGAAATTATAATAGGACACACTTTGTGTATATTAAGCCCCCCACTGTGGCTTTTGTTTTTAGTTATATTTTATGGATCTTCTGTATACTGGATCCTAGAAGCTTGAAAAGCTAGAAGCAAAAAAACCTACAAATGAACTATGTTCCTTACGTTTTAGTGCAGTTAATCTAATGAGACTGGCTGATCCATTTGTACTAAAAATGGGACTCATTATAATTGTTAATATATCAAGAAGTCTTCTATATCTTTTTCAGAACTTTCATTGATTTTTGCAAGGCTTTTTGAGGGCTATCAAAAATTCTTTTGATTTTATAAAGGACACAGTAGGTGTAACAGGAAGTACAGAACAATGGCAGAATAGAAATGAAACCTTGTTGGGACAAATTGAAGTGTAGCATTCGGTCCATTAAATTGAGTGGAACAGAACACTCACAGAAACTCTTTTTGTTGATGTCAATGCTTGTTTAGAAGCAATTGGAGCTCTAATTTTGTAATCTACACCTATGTGGGGCTGTGGAGGTGAGTATTATCTGGAGAATTGATGGTTGTGATGCATCTTTCTTCCAAAGCTCTTCAGTAAATATTAATGAAAATGTTCACATTTATCTTAGATGAATTTGAAGCTAGATTTCTGACAGTATGCAGCTTTTTGTAATACTGTATGCAAGGTAGAAAAGGGGAGATTAAAACACAGAAAGAAGTATGCTCTTTGGAGAGCCTTTCGCCTCCAGATCTATTGAGAATTTTCAACAGCAGAATGGGAAAAACAAATTCAAATTAGTCTTTTAGCTGGAGAAGACTGGGTAAAAAACAGAAATACAGGCAGCCAAGTTTGTTCAACAGGGGATAGTCTCTATGAAGCGTGCATTGAGTAAAGTGAGTAACAAATGAACAGGTTTTTTTTCCTCTGATGCTAGCCCTTAAAACCACAGTGGAGACCTCTTGATTCCTCTGTAGATTCTCTAGGAATCCTCTTCAAAGTCATCCTTCTTGTATGAAAAGAGAAGACAACAAATGTTTATTTAGCTCCTTATATTCTGGAAAGTATGTAGCTCAGGTTATACTTAACGCATTCTGTCAGATGTGGAGAGAGAGTTTTATTCTTTGAAAGAATAAAACACAGTTTTATTTTCTTCATTTCTGTCTATCTAAACAAAATTGTTTCATGTTTAGAAGCTTATTGTTCCATTTGGTGATAGAAAAGCAAGGACTGATACATTCTTTTGCTAGATTTTTTTTTTTATTCTGGTGACCTGGTACCTGTTGGTTCACCCAGAAATTATTTTGCGTTTGCTTTACACATGTTTCAACTATGTGTGTACAATTAAAATTGAACTGGAGATAGTAATTTAATATACCTTTATTTTGCCTCTTTCTTTTTTTAGGCATGTTTCATTTACTGATGTGAATTCAATAGCTCGTTATCTGGCTAGAGTTGCTGGTTCTGCTGGGTTGTATGGTTCGAATCTGTTGGAACACACTGAGGTGAGAAGGAATCATGCCTCTCTTTTTTTTCTTTTCCTTTTTCTTTTTCTCCTCTCTTTTGGCCTGCGATCAAAGTTTGGGTTTTGGAGGGGTTTTTTGTTTGTCTTGTTTTGTTTTAGGAACTTGTGTCTATTGTTTTGCATTTTATTGTCAGAATGAGGTTCCAAGTATGTGGGATGCTGAGAGGGTTTTATTTTCTTAAGCTTGCTCCTTCTCATAAAGAAGAGTCATAAATCTGAGCGTTGAAAGGGTTGCCCTTTCCCACCCCTGCAACAGCAACTCCTAACCTGACAGTTCACTAATGTGAGATAATTCAGGTTGGAAGCTGATACCTGCAGTTCTCCCTCTTCACTTTCCTCAGCTCTGTTGCTATCAGTTGCTACCTTGTAACACTTCAGTATAACACCAAGGAACACTGTATGACATTGAAATACTGAATTAGTTTTTGCTGTATATGATGGACAAAACCCTGACCCCGATTTCATTCGGTGAAATGTGGCGAGATGTCGCTGCATAGATGGACTGTCCCTTGTGCAGAGTCCTGTGTTTCGTAATGCTTCCCTAGTGGTGCCATGGGGGCACCAGAATTTTTGTGCCAAAGAGGGAACTTTTTTGGTCTTCCTTGCTTACACAGATTACAAAAAGTTATTAGGAACTGTGGATATGAAATGAAATGAGAGGGAATTCTTCCTGAGTCTAGCTCAGAATAATCATATGCTGAATTTTAAGTTGGTGGCTGACACTAACAGATAAATTGAAATTTTTTTCCTCTGAAATTTGAGGTGGGAACTGAAGGACTTGATTCAACTCTTTTCTACGACTACTTGAAGCTAGTAGTAATCACTCTTCAGCCCTTATAGCTGGCCTCAAGGGAAGTGTTGTCTTAGTATATTGCTTGTAAGGCATTTTAAAAGTTGTAGGTTATCTTGTGGCTATTTAATCTTTCTGACCAAAAACCTTGCTTTTAAGTTAAGCCCCGAGACCTCTGCAAACACACTTTCAAGATTGGTATTTCTGATAAAACACTTCTTTTCACTTCTGCATCTTTCAAAAATGAAGTTGTATTTCAAGAAGTACAGTGACAGCTGCATTTGCGGTGCAAATATTTTGGAGCATAACTGCAAATGACTGAACTGAATACTGTGGTAGTGTAATTACACCTGTGCCTGCCACGTTGGGTTGAATATTGGAAGGACTCCTGATGCAGTTTACAGAACACTTGCACATGAAATAGGGACAGAGGAGAGACACTTAGTCTATTACAGGATTGAGGGATTCAGTTTATATACAGGGCTACATTATTAACCAAGGGCCTGATTCTTAATTTTTTTTTAATTTATGTACCAAGATATATTTCCTTTCATAGGAGGAGACTGTTTTGCAGGAGAGAGGGGACGGAAATGAGGTGGGGGAGGGATTTGATTTCTTCAAATCTAAAAGGAGATGAGGCAGAGAAGATAGGGACGGAGGGGAAAACGATATACTTGTCCAGTAGCAGTACCAGGAAGGTCAAATAGGTCACAGATGTGGTATCTAAATAGTTGAAGGATAATGATGATGATTATATACTGTGTGTCATAAATAAGTACCTAAGAACTGCTGATTATTTTTACCAATGGGAATAGCTTCAGCAAAGTCGGTATTTTCAGCAGTTTGAATATATCCTGAAGGAAGCAATTAAATTTAATCATTTAGTATAGTTCTGGTTGAATGTTTCAGTATGTTTTATTTTAAATGTTCTTTGACCAAATATTGTGATTTATTGTCCAATATATTTAATGCTAATGTTCCAGTTAATATTTTCTGTTCAGCTGTTAAATGGATTGTATATTACTTCAGATTTTTAACAAGCTTCTTTCTCATTCTTTTAGTAACTTTGACTATCTTTTGTCCCTTAAAACTAGATTGACCATTGGCTGGAGTTTAGTGCTACAAAGTTATCTACTGCCAGCCAGTTTCTTTCAGCAGTCCAAGAGCTCAACCACTGCCTGTCTCTGAGAACGTACTTGGTCGGAAATTCTCTGAGTCTCGCAGACTTGTGTGTCTGGGCTGTACTAAAAGGTATCAGTATATGTTCTTGCTTTCATTGGATGGCAATCAGGGTATACCAGGAGTCCTCAAATTTCCTTTTTTGTATATTTTGTGTATTTCCTTTTGATGCTAGTAGCGACTTCTAGCTGTATGCCAGACTGTATGCTATTGTGCATACTGCCTTGGCCTGTGCATCGCTAGTGATGGGAATAGTATAGCTTAGGAAACCCTAGAATTTTTTAAAATTGTTGTTATATGTGGAAATTTATAGGATGTAATTATAGATGGGAATTTTTTTAACTTCTTTTGTGTTAACTGTTTGAGTGTCTTTTTATTACCTGTTTCCTAAATATGAAAATTTGCTGTGGCCCAAAATTTTGGATTAAATATTTAAATTATTTTGTAACACAGTGTAAAATTTTATACACAGACTTTTCAATGACATTATCTTAGTAGAGGAAATTTCTTTGGTGTTTACTTTGAATTATTAAAAGAGGTATATGTTGCCCTATGAAATACCCTTCAGAGGTTAAAAGAAGCTTTGATGAACGTTTTTATGGGTTTGGTTTTTATATTCTCTTAGATGTATGTCTAAAGTTGATAGATGTCAATCTACCATTCAGTGCGACCAAATTCATCTTGCAAGTAAAATACGTATTCAAGATTAAAGGCTAACATCTTTCAGTATTTTTTCAAAGTTGCTGCTCTTGAGAGAAATCTGAGTGTACTTCTTTCATTTTTTTTTTTTTTTCTCCTTTCCCCATCAGAATCTTTCTAGTGAAGTTGTGTTCCTTGAAAAGTAGATTGTGGGAGTACAGCCCCTCAAAAATAAAGGGTAGTATTGATACATGCTTCCTTTCTGATAAAGCTTAGAAAACATCAAATGTAGACATACTAGAGGGATATCCTATGTTTTTGTCTTGAAAAAAAAGTTGTTATTAATTTTGAGGTGGGTGAAACAAAGAAAAATGTGTGTTCCCCAGTCCCCCCCCTTCTGCTTTGATGAATCCAAGAAGGAATTCAGTATGTTTTGGGTTTGGAGGGAGTTTATTTAATTTGCTTTAGAATGACTTGTGTCCCCATGGGTAAATGTCTTTTCAGAAGAGAGCATGAGTAGATTTTTTTAAAGTCATAATATTTTTTTAGTCTTAAAAATTGCTGCTGGTAATCGTTCCATTTTTATAACTTAATAGCTTGAAAAATGATTTGTTTTCTAACAGATAATAACATATGGCAAGAGCAATTACAGCAAAACAAAGCTCCTGTCCATGCAAAGCGATGGTATGGCTTTCTTGAGGTACAGCGTGCTTTTCAGTCAGTAGGAGCCAAGTGGGCTTCTGGTACACCAAAGGTTAAAATGGTAAGATTTACTCAGATCCTCTGGAGAGAAAAGCGTTATTTGTGTGAATACACTATAAGACTTTTTTTTTTTTTTTAAAGTTAGAGAATTAAAGAGTTAAAAGGAATTAGTTGTACAGTAAATTAAATTTTTGTAAACTCTTGTTTAAAAATAAAGCTGTCACTTTCATATTTAGAAAGGCATGAGTGGTGTAGTCCAGTGCTTAAATGGAATCATGTAAAAATGACACCTCTTAATCAGCATTGCTCTTTAGATATCTTGTTTGCTTTTTCTAAAGAGGATTTTGAGATCCTGATAGACCTGCGAAGATTGCAGTCGTCGGTGATAGAACTTTTTAATCACATTCAGGTTAAGAACACTAAGGTATATAAACTTGGCTAGCAACTGTTTTCTTCTATGGAATAAATTAAACAACTTGATGGGACTTCTCAGTCCTGGATCAAATTTGAAGACAGAATAACTTAAAACTCCAGAATTAATCTTGTTTTGATGTATTACGAGTAATGTGAAAGTTGTAAAGAGGTGAATTTGGGGTCCAATATGGCAGCTTTTTGTTGTCTGGTTTGAAAGGAGACCTTGGAGCAGAAGCTATTATGCAGAGTTTTATATCTGATTATACAGCTAATGCGATCTGTAATCATGTCTCTGTTAATTTTTAAGGCAACGGAAAAGAAAGCTGATGTTGGGAAGTTTGTTGAACTTCCTGGTGCAGAGATGGGAAAGGTCATTGTGAGGTTTCCTCCTGAAGCAAGTGGGTAAGAAACATAAATACTTTGAGAAGGTTCTATTTGTGTTTTTTCTTTCAAGAAAAAAAAAAGAAAAAAAAAAAAAAAAAAAAAAGTGTGCTTTGGTGAGGGTGTTAATCAGCTTATCAGACAAGACTTTCAAGCCAAAAGAGTATTTAAAGCTTTGTCCCTATCTATGTTAGAGCTGTACATTTACTTCTCCTCTATGCCTCATTGCAGTGTTGCCTGAACTTGGAATAGGGAGGTTAGTTGCCAGCAGGTGACATGGTGCTGCTCAGCAGTGGGATGAGGAGAAGCAGAAGGATGGCATTTGCATGAATAATGGAGGCGCGTGCACTGACAGGAGCTGTGATGTGTAAATACAGTCTTTATGAGTTGGGTGAAAGGACTCATAGTGCTTCTCAAGGAAGCTTAGATTTGAGAAGGGAAAGAAGGGATAGCCTCCCCTCGGGAAGCATGACGCCAGCTGTGTAATGCAGGCCTTTGGCTCAGAGGACCAGACTGTATGTAGTCCTAAAACACAAACTCCTTAAAGACCACACAGTGGAGATGTGATGAGCCAATTTCATAAATACAATTTTCAGCCAGCTTTTAATTTTCTGTTCCTTTTTAGAATTGGCTGATGAGCTGTAAAACTTCCATGATTTCATTTCTTCATTAAACTGGCTGTTCAGCGTCATGTGACTTCTGTAGTAGTGTTTCTTACTCTATTAGTCCAGTATAAACTATTGCTCAGATATCATGAGTTACGTATTATGTGCATGTATGTGTATAATATATATTGTTCTCACATTACTTTAATAGCTTTTAGTGTCTCAATTCTGGTGTTTTACTTAAAACACTGCTTTTTAGGCACGCATATTTTTAATTTTTTTTGGAAGTGATTTTCATTTTGTGGATTTGGGTTTTTTATATTTAGTTTAAATTGACAGTAGCTTTTTAGTTTATGTTAAAAATACACAGCAACCACCATGTCAGAAAATTCCACTCTTTTCAATGTGGTGGGTTCAGATTATGTGGTAGCTACTACTGAGTATCATCTACAGTTGGTTTAAGTTAGTCTGTAAAACTGGAGATAGTTGCAGTCCTGTCTTTATATCCATAGTGACACTCTAATTTACAGATTTAGGTATTTTTAACAGTTAACTACTAAATTTATGGTAGAAAAAACCCATAATCTACTTTCATAAATGTACAGTATTTCAGCAAATGTCCTGGGTTGGTTTTTTTTTGTTGGACTTGGGTATTGCTTTCCATTCTTTCTCCTTCCCTCACAAAAAAAAAGTCTAGCTGAAGTAGTGCTGGTGTATATATTTATTTTTTTATTTCCTTTTTAGATATCTGCATATTGGTCATGCCAAAGCTGCCCTGCTAAATCAGCACTACCAAGTTAACTTTAAAGGAAAACTTATTATGAGATTTGATGACACAAATCCAGAAAAAGAGAAAGAAGACTTTGAAAAGGTATGGTAAGAGAGCAGGGAAATCCATTCACTGTATAGCTAATTCAAAGGTAAATGACATGCAGATCTGCTCTTGCACACTTTTTTTGCACTAGATTTTTACGGTATCAGTATTAGACTTAAGTCTTATGCTTGGAAGAAATTTCCATCATCTTTACCTTAAAAAGCTTAAAGCCCTTTTACCGGTAGCTTATTTCTTCCCTTTCTCCAATGTTTATTTTACAGTATGTAGATACACAACTCTTGCAATACAGTGTTGTTTTCATTGTATAAATACTACTTGGTCCGTAAGAAGTAATTTGTTTCAGCTTTCATCTCCTTTTCTTGTCCTACCTCTTTCTTGAAGTTGTCTAAGTCTGATCTCATATAATTATAGGCTGTGAATTAATGATAAGTGCCTGCTTCTCTTTTCTTTCATGTGTGACATATTATTCTTATGGCTTATCCTTCCCAGCCAATGGAGCATTAAAAACACCACATCTGTCATGAAGAGGATAGAGGTTTATGAAAACTAGCTTTCCTGAATATTACAGTATACAATTTCACCCTTTGCAGGTTATTCTTGAAGATGTTGCAATGCTGCACATCAAACCAGATCAATTTACATATACCTCAGATCACTTTGAAACAATAATGAAATATGCTGAGAAACTCATTCAAGAAGGGAAGGCATATGTGGATGATACTCCTGCAGAACAAATGAAAGCAGAGCGTGAACAAAGAATGGAATCTAAACACAGAAATAACTGTAAGATATTTTAAGCTTCCGTCTTGCTTTCTTATCTTTTTAATTTGGCATCAAAACTTGATTTTTATTAACAAAGATGGATGAGATGACTGATTGCATATCTCTAAGGTCCTTACAGGAACTTGGAAGTGTTTAGGGCTTTGTTCTGCAAGGCTGGAATAAGTGTACATTTAGACAGGTGCAATAAACTTGTGTATGTATGAATTCATCACCATTCATTACCACTTTGAAAAAATTCAAAATGTAAAATGTGTGAAAATGAATTCCAGTGTCTAAACAGGGGGCTGATGTTGCTTTTTGTTACTGCAGTAACAAAACATGGTTCTGTATTAACTTCATACTACCTTAGAAAATGATTTATTTTTATTGTTCTTAGGTGTTAATAAGAATCTACAAATGTGGGAAGAAATGAAAAAGGGAACAGAATATGGACAAACTTGTTGTCTACGAGCAAAAATAGATATGAGTAGTAACAATGGATGTATGAGGGATCCAACTCTTTATCGTTGTAAAAACCAGCCTCACCCACGTACTGGAAGTACCTACAAGTATGTCCACTTCCTCCATGTGTGGCCTGTGATTTTTGTTTTTTTCAGGGCATTTACCATTTCTTAGTAAACTTCTTTTAATACTTGGAACCTGCTAGCATTTTTCAGTCAGAATATGTAATAAGTCTCTTGACTTTCTGAAACTTCTGCAAATGACTTTTAAAACCTGTGAGTTGGCCATCATGGTCAGCAGTGAATATTATTTCAGTTTTGTTCCATAAATACATTGTATGTCAGTGAAGAGCTTTGGGTCAAAACATGAATTAAGTCTTAATGGCTGTATCTTGGACAACAAAGCTGTTTGCTTTAGCTCTTGGAGCTTAAACCGAACCATGGCACTTTTACATTGCTACATTTTTTATATTGCTGCAAAACATCCTTGATCTACTTACCTGGGTGGCTGCTTCCATTTTCACAGCAACTGCTGTCTTTGTGCAGAATGAAGAATTACTACATTATGCATTGAAGTAAGCCTACCCAATTGTTCAAGGCTATGGTTCAGTGCTTATCTGAAACCTCTGTTTCCAGCTATACAACTCCCTTTTTGGAAACATTGATTTAATGTGTGTGTAATAGTAAAGCTATATCTGTGGGTAACGGTTTGTTTTTAAACGTGAAAGCTTTGCACATTATTCAGTCAGCTAATGATTCTTTTTGATAATTAAGGAAAAAAACCCTATAAGTCAGCATTTTATGTGTTTGAAAAGAACAGTAGCAGTGTAGGATTTTTTTTTTTTTTTTTTTTTTTTTTTTGTATTTTTGTTTTTTTTTTTTTTTTTTTTTTTTAGTCTTGAATATTAAGGCTATGATCAATTAATTTCTTGAAGGCTTTCTTTGTTTTAAAAATGTATTGCCCTCTGGATCTTTTTATGGACAATTTGTTGTGTATGTGCTATTTTAGTCTCGATCTGAAAGTTTTCAGGAYCATAGATTATAAATATTTATAATATATAAATATAAATTATGCTTCGTTTGAATGTTTACATGTGAGGAAAGTGTTTTGTTCTTCTGCCCTGCTAATTGAAGGTCTTTATTCTCAGGGTTTATCCCACGTATGACTTTGCCTGCCCCATTGTTGACAGTATTGAAGGTGTCACACATGCATTGAGAACAACTGAATACCATGACAGAGATGAACAATTCTACTGGATCATTGAGGCACTGGGCATAAGGAAACCATATATATGGGAGTATAGCCGGCTAAACCTCAACAACACTGTGCTCTCTAAGAGAAAGCTTACGTGGTTTGTCAATGAAGGGCTTGTGGATGGATGGTATGTTACATGGTTGTAGTTCAGCATTGCTCCTTAAGATACTTGTGACTGATGCACGCATTCTCTGTTTTGGACAGTGCTTAGACATCAAAACAGTATGAATGAATATTTAAACAATATTTAAGAACATAGATTAATTACAGTGGCTTCAGCATGTACAATGTGTCTGTTTACTACTATACAGTAACTGTGTACCTACATATTCATATCCTGTAATAAACATGAGGTAGCTTATTTTTGGACTCTGGCTCTTGCTATGGGTGCTGCTTACACATTTTCCACTCTGAGTCATCGGATACATTCCTGAGCAGCCAGAAGGGGACCTGAATTGAAGAACTTCTGGTCCTATCCATCTAGTCAAATCCATCCTACTTCCCTCCCACCTGCCCTCTCCCCCTTCTTTCTGTTCTTTTTTTCAAGTTAACTGGATTTCTGCAGATGGTGCTTGGTGGCCTAGTAGCTTAAGTATTTTCCTAGAAAGAGTGAGCCATGGGTTTACACTTCGGCAAGTAGTTCGGAGTCTAGAGAGGCTCCTTCTTTGTTCATTCCCACAATGGGCTAGCTGTGGGAGCACACCATCTGAAGTCCTCTCCTCATCGTACAGGAGTCTGAAGAAATCCATGGATATGGACAACTGCTTGTAGTGTTTTTCCTGGGCTGGTTTTAGGTGATTCTGTGCTCAGCCTATGGGAGCATCATTTTACACAAGTTCCTAGGCTGCCTGGTTGGTGTTGCCTAGGTGTGCCAAGTGTACTTTTTTTTTTGTTGGTTTTATTTTTCAATTGTGTTGGAAGCCTAGATTCCTAGCTTATGCATGGAGCCACTCTGCTAGAGCCAAAATTATCTTTCCCCCCGCCCCCGAGGGGTAGCTGGTCTTATGATGACCTCTCCCTAAGCCTCCCTGTTAGGTCCTCAGCAAGGTTTGATTCATGTTCCTACCAACGCATATCTTACGTTTCAGATTAGGCCTTTTTATTTCTTGCATAAGAGAATAAAATCATAGAATTCTATCACTTACGCCATTGAGAGATAACACTGTCATTGTCACTCATCTCTTTCTGGTTTCTCTTGAGCAAGAAAGAATCAAGCCCTGTTGTTTCAGGTTCCCATTATTCAGGTGCCATTGAAAAGGAAGTAATGTGATAGGGACATAACTTTTGCCTTGCCAGTTTTTGAGGGACTTGAGATTGAATAGATACAGGAGAAGAGCCACTTCACCAAGAGATGGCTTCCCTCCCAGGGTGAAGTAGAAGAAAATCTGCACCACATATTTGTATGGATAAGAGCTCAGTCTTTTCCGTTAGGTCTTCTCATCTAGCTCTTAATTCACACAAACGAAATACACTGAAGCTGGGCCTTTCATGTGTGGCAGTATTAGTAAAGTTTTTGATCAGTCTGACTAATAGGTAGAACTTAACATGTGATACTGATGAAACATCTTTTTTCTACTAGGGATGACCCAAGATTTCCCACTGTGCGTGGTGTCCTAAGAAGAGGTATGACAGTTGAAGGGCTAAAGCAGTTTATTGCTGCTCAGGTGGGTGTTTTCTTCTCTTCTGATTCTTTGACTCTCACTTGGTAAGGACAAGTTTTTGTGAAGTTTTAGTTAAAGTACTTGTTACTGGGAGATTTCTTCTTTTGAAGGTTTGCTGCTTTCATGCTTCAACAATTTTAACACCTATGAGCAGGACCTGGCAAAACGGGGTAGCAAGCTTCCTATTTTAAAAAGTGTATATTTTGCAAGCTCAAGATGCCTTTCTAAACTATTTTGATGAATGCAAATAGTAGAGGTTTTGTAGTCTTTAAAGGACTTTGTTTTAAATGGGTGTAATAGCTAGAATATTTATATTAATGTGTTTTTCTCCCAGGGTTCCTCTCGATCTGTCGTAAATATGGAGTGGGATAAAATTTGGTCCTTTAACAAAAAGGTATGTGCTTACTTGAATTCGATGCTAATCCTGATACCCTCTTTCTGGGATATGTAGAGAATCCAGTGTTCACTGGAGTGCTTATCACAACAAGTAGCAGTTGCAATATCTTGCATCATTTGGCACACTTTCAGGAAAATGGAATGTCCCCCCCCTTTCTAACCTGATCTAGCACTAATCCTGTTGATTGTCCTATACCAATACTTACTTGCCTTACTTAGTAGTACGGGGAAAGATAATGATATTTGCTGTAAAATCTGATATGAAAACTGCATTTCATTTTTCTGCTTTCAAGCTGCGAGCTATCTGTAAGAAGGTATTACTTAATGCTTTTTACCTTAGCATATAGCTTACAGTGCTGTAAGCATACGTAGCATAAGCTATCATTTTGCAGCTTCATAGCGCAGTCACATTTGCTTATATAACAGGAGCTCTACAAACCCACTGAAAATGCATTATTCCTAGTTTTAAAAGGCTGCCCATTTCTGGTTTGGCTTATTTGTTAAAGTAAACACAAATCTTACTCAATTTGATTCACGTTGGCCGCTTTTCCTTTCTATGGCAAAAGGACTAACACGCTGGGTATACTGCCTATGTAGATAAAGCCGGCACTGCTGATGTTTCTGACTGAATGTCAAATAAGGAATATTGCATCTTGACATAGTTAGTTGCTTTCTGGCAGCGGATGCTTGGACACTATAATAAGGCGAATTGTTATAATGCTGATTGCATATTTTGTGTGATTGTGGAAACACCTGTTATTTTGCATTGGGATTCCTGCTTGGTTTTGCTTAGATAGTATTCGGATCTGTTCATTTAAGTAGTTTTTGCTTGTCTGGCATGTGTCTTGTATTTATTCATGTATTTTGCATTTGGTCTGCTACATACACAAAGGTTTATGAATTGGTTCTTTCTGTTGCTGCATAAATATATTTATGACTAAGAATTGGATTTTGGGGAACAATCCACAAATTGGCTTTTAAACTGAGTTTCTTTGACCCCTGACTCAACTCCTTGGACGGCACCATATTTATTCGCCGATTTTATTTATATGCATCAGTGCAGCTAGTTTGCACTCTGCAATATGAGCAAAAATAGTTGGTTGCGTGCAGGTAGTTCTGAGCTCGAAAACTTCATCAGTGAGAGAGCTCTTATTTTATATGTTATCCTGTAATTATGCTACTGAATTTTTAACACCTGTCGTCTGAGGAAGGATTGTGAGTTTTAATCAGTAAAATAAAGAGCCTGCTAATAACAGGCTCGTAAAATTCAGTCATTTAGTTATCAAAATTATAATATTAAGTCACACACCTATATTTTGAGATAAATACACAAGTCCTTTTTTAAAGTGTATGTCTAACATTTAGGAGTCTGACTTCAGTGATTATGAACTTACAAATGTGTGACTTCTAAAAAGTATATCATATCACCTTACTTGCTAATGTCAAGTAATTAGATGCTAAATACTTTTTTTTAAAATTGCCTTGTAGTTTTTCACTTGAGAAGGAATAAACTAAGGAGAAGAAAAGTCACTTTATATTAATAAAAGCAGGTGTTTTCCTTTGTGTTAGTTTCGAGTTAAACTGGTAGATCTCTGATATTCTTTTTGGACCTAAACAACTGTTTTACTTGAATTATGTTAAGTGCCTCTGAACAGTTTGTCAAACCAGTATTTCAGGTATGAAAAATGCTGTGAAAAACTGCATCCGTTGAGTTTGAAAATGGACAATAAAAATATAGGAAGACATTTTAGTGGTATCTTTTTCTTGCCAAACTCATGTTGTAGAAATCCTAATGAAGTCAATGTTATGGTGTTGCCTTATTATAGTATCTAATGCCTCTGTATTAAAATTGCAGACTTAATTGGTGCTTCCTCTATAGCCAGGTCTGTCCCTGATTCTGCTGGAGTACTGACCTGGAAAATGAGTATGGGATCAGGTCTTGTGCTGCTGGAAAAAGAACGAACTGCACTGATAAATTATTACTTTAAATTCAGCTACCTAGAGAGAAAGTGGTCCAGATGTAACAGCCTATGTGCATAGTAAAACTATATCAAAGTACATTTTGCTGTCTTCCCTATGAGGCATTAGCTCATAGTTTTGGTTACTTCTGGTGTCAGTAGTACCCAATCCATTGTTTTTACTCAAAATATTTCAGTAAAGATGGGAAATTGTGAAGTATTACCACTGTTTTCTCACTTTTCTGTAGCTTTGGATTAAAGTAACATTAAAGCAAACATAAAAAAATGCAGTAACATAAAGAGTACCAGTTAATATTCCTTTTTGGTGGTTGTTGTTTTATACAACATCTGATTTCTCTGTCAATGTCATATAGTCATGATCCCCCTCATTTGTTTTCTGTAGGTTATAGATCCAGTAGCACCTCGGCACACTGCTTTACTGAAAGATACAGTGGTCCCAGTAAATATTCCTGAAGCTCAAGAGGAGATGAAAGAAGTGGCTAAACATCCAAAGGTTCTCGCTTCACACTCTTAATATTCTTGTATTGCAGATCAGTAAGGTTGGAAGTACCTTGGCTTGGAGCAGTCAGCAAGGAAAGTCCTGATTTTAACTTGCTCAGACAGCATGATATAAAACCAAGGTGTACTTTTTTCACAGAATTGTCAAAAAGTGGGCAACTACCGAACATGTTTGTTCTGTTAAGAGGATGTGGGAAACTGCTTTTGTAAATATATAGAATGCATATAGACAGTGCATTGAAAGGCCTCTCTGGCTGTTTTCAGAAGAGGCAAGATGTTACAAGTATAGAGTGATGCTCACACAGTTTTTATTATTGTTTGATACTAACTTTCACAGAGAAGTTTAAATATAAAATTTTATACAAGCTTTATGGGTATAATACAATAGATACTGCTTATCCATAAGAGTGCAGAATGCAGGAGATTTTTTAAAAATAGTTTATAAAATTAGACTTATGTAGAGAAGTGATATATTAACCTGTTAATTCTACCAATCTCTGGATTTTTTAATATGACTTTTAAATTCGGATAGCAAATAGTTATTATCAAAAGTTAAGAACTTGCTAATTTGATACTCTTAGTATCCAGTAAACGGAATAATATCCCTTAAGAAGGGGGATGTGTTACTGATACAATTCTTTTTTGACACTACAATTAGGAAAGACACTTTCCTTTGAGCGTGGCATCTCAAAGTGTACTTAAGCTTCACTGAAAGCATCCCTTAGATATCACACTTATACTGAGAAACAAGTGAATATTGTCAAAGTTTTGCTTCATTTATTTGTTTTTATTTTGTTGCTCTGAGTGTTCCTGTAGCCATTTCTTGTAACTGAGAAGTGGACATCTAGTTCGCCCTTTTCCGCATGGCAGATAAACAAGGAAACAGGTTTTGAGCAGATGCAAGTGAGGATTGTGACTCTCTAAGAGTCAAAAAGTCTGAAGTTTGGTCAGCTGCAAGCCAGCATATTAAAACATTGATATTAAAAATGCTGCCTCCAGTACATAATGAAGTAAGTACTGACCAGAAGAAACAAATTCAAACTCCTGATCAGTTGAAAAAGTCTGAACTCCTAGCTGTCTGCCTTCTTTTTTTTTTTTTTTTTTTAAGTTTATCTCCATTGTTGAGATGCTTTAAAGCTGAGTATTTTTAGTGTTATAAGTGATGTATTTCCAATTTCTGTCTTTAAAAATCTGTGCAGCTGAGAGAAGCTCCATATTTGTTTCCAAATTAACTATTAAAAAGCAAAAATGAGAGTTAGGAAATTATTTTTGAAGGGAATTTGCATAGCAAAATGGAAACTTGAGGAAAAACTTACTTAGTTTTTACCTGTAAGATCTTAAAGATGTATTGACTTTAAGGAAATGGGGTATGCTGTCAGTTGCGTTGGAGCTAGTATTTGATAGGAGATAGGATTTTTTGAGTGTACTGTCAGAGGAATGCATGCAACACTTGTGAACCAGAAACCTGAGAGAGTTGTGAAAGAATACTATAGCTTTGTGTTACTGTTATTGTCCGTCTTCTATCTTCATCAGTCTTCTATTATAAATAAAGCAGTGTTTTGGCACTGCATTAAATTTAGTGAGCTTATATAAATAACAGTCTCTCCTTTAAAATAAAAATCATTATTCACAGAATGCTGATGTTGGGTTGAAACCTGTATGGTATGGCTCCAGAGTCCTGATCGAGGGTGCAGATGCAGAGACCCTGACAGAGGGAGAGGTGGTTACATTCATAAATTGGGGCAATATTATCATCACTAAATTAAACAGGTAACAAATACTGGGAGATGAAATGATTATTTGCTTTTCAGCTTTTTGTTGATTTTTGTAATAGGCAGCTTGAAACAGTAAAATATTAATGGTTGTCCATATATGTCCATTCTATGATTCTGTATATAAATACCTACTTTGAAATATGTCAGAAAACAGCATTTTAGCATAGAGCATATTTTACTGTAGACTCAGGTCTGAAATCACCAGTCAGTCCTGACACCATGTGTCCCTCTCATCCAGTGTTCTCCATGTATCTGTGGTAATATTTCCACTGTGAAACAGCTTTTTCAGACAAAAAAAACCCACTTGGAATTTTAACAACTTTCACCCTGTAACAAATATCTGCTTTTAAAAAACTACACCTATGACAATTTCARTTGCCAAACTGTTAAGGTGGGGGAAGGAGACCATTAATGTCATCATAGTATCTTTGAAATGGTTGTGTTGAGACAGTGGCAGAATGGGGTGAGCTGGGATAGAGAACATAAAACAAGTAAGTAGAGATTTTTTTTTTTCCCCATGTTCTTTACTGTCTCTTTATATTTAAGAAATCAAAATTAAAGGAGAACTTCAACAGGAGTGAATACACTCTTTCATTTCGTGCGTGTCTCCCACACTTCAAAAATGAACTCTGAATACTTGTTTTTCAGTGAATCTATTGATGGGCTACAGTATAAAATGAGAATAAATCACTTAGGCTTTACTCTTATAATTTCTGTTTTCCTGACAATTTCTGTTTTCCTGTAGAAATTCAAATGGAAAAATTGCGTCCATCGATGCCAAGTTGAACTTAGAGAATAAGGACTTCAAAAAAACGACTAAGATAACTTGGTTAGCAGAAACTCCACGTGCACCACTCATCCCAACTGTCTGTGTTAATTATGAGCATCTGATCACTAAGCCAGTTCTAGGTAAAGATGAAGATTTCAAGCAATATATCAACCGAAACAGCAAGGTAAGTTATCTTTTTTGTCCCCTTTATTCCATAAAGCTTAACGTTTGGGGTTTTTTTTTTTGCCATCACTATTTCTAGTTACTTTTTTTTTTTAATCTTAAGATGTCATTTGTCAAACAAGTAAATCATGTGCTGGTGTATCTAGTTTCCATGTTTTCCATTTAACCTCTCATAATTACAAAATTAAAATTTGACTCGTGTTTTTTTCTCAGGCGTTACCTGGCTTTTACACATCTGTGACCAATAGTTTGAGTTTTCGTCTTGATACATTGTTATGATATGGCATCTTATTGCGAGTACTTGTTCTGCTGCCCCTGGAATTAACTAACATTTCAACACTCCCAAAATCAGAAAATCACCACTATCCTTCAACAGCTCTACTGTATTTCTTACTATTTCTTGTGCTCTGTTAGATTTGGACTGATTTTCTTTTAACACTTAACAGCAAGAAGAACTGATGTTAGGTGATCCTTGCCTTAGGGAGTTAAAAAAAGGGGACATCATACAACTTCAGAGGAGAGGATTCTTTATTTGTGATCAGCCCTATGAGCCAGTGAGGTAAGCTACCTAAGAATGGCCTAAGCAGACTTCACAGAATTTGCTTTAGCTTGCTGTGTTTTAATGTTTTCACACGTGCATTGGCAAGAGTAATGTTGCCTGCAGATATTTTCCCCTTTACCATGACCTTTCTGTGGAATAATTCTGTGGACTGGCATGGCTTTTAGCTTGTACGTTCCTACCTCTTCAAACTGTCTATGCCAAGCACGTGGCACTTTTGGTGCACCCCAGCTAACTTGGACTTAGTAAAGAGATCATGGTTTCTTTGTGATTCTAAGTATATAAATTAAGGAACAATGTTACGGAATAAAACAGGCTTTTGCCTGATTAGAGTGTGCATGTACTATTTAATTGTAACAGTTCTTTAGCAAGCTACCAAACATCTAAATTACACTGCATTTCAGCAGAATATTATAACATAAAGAAAACTTGTACGTAACAGGAATCAATGCAGATCCCCAATTATGTAAATTTGCGTAACTACAGTTGTGTACAAAGATAAATTTGCAGTTGTGCCAGAGCATCTTGTAGAAAGAGTAGAACATTTGTTTCAATAAATGTTTCATATGTATCTTGTATTTCCTTTATTATTGTGTTTTCTATAAATCCTTTTATAGTCCTTACAGCTGTAAAGATGCCCCGTGCATTTTGATTTACATCCCTGATGGACACACTAAGGAAATGCCAACGTCTGGGTCAAAAGAGAAGACCAAAGCTGAAACTGCAAAGAAAGAGGTAAACTTGTGTTTTAGAAAAGTGCCATAAAATGTATTACTGGATGTGTATTACTGTACCAGATTATCATGCTGAATACTTGGCTTTTTTTTGTTTTTTTTTTTAAGGCTAGTTCAGCTGTAAAAGGAAAATCTGCTCCACTTGTTGCTGATACCTCTACTCCAACCTATACTGTATCTGAAGGTCATCTGGTCATTTACAACAGGGTGTCTGCACAGGGTGATATAGTTCGTGACTTGAAAGCTAAGAAGGCAGCGAAGGAAGATATTGATAAAGCTGTGAAACAGTTGCTGGCCTTGAAAGCAGAATACAAAGAGAAGACAGGCCAGGAGTATAAGCCTGGAAATCCTCCAGTATCTGTAACTGAACAGTGTGTGTCTTCAAAGCTTGGGACCTCTGGTACCCTGGACAGCAAAGCTCTGTATGATAAAGTAGCAGAGCAAGGAGAAGTGGTCCGAAAACTGAAAGCTGAGAAAGCACCTAAGGTGGCTGATTAAACTAATACTTTTTTTGTTTGGGTTTGCATAGCCCATTGTCCTCTGTCTGTGGAGGTGAATGAGTGCTTATGGTTCCATGTTTTCATAGTGATCATCATTTGGACTGGGCTCTGTTCTGTCAAGACTTGTTTTTTCCAGTACTTATCTTTTAGCTAGACATGTGTGAGAAAGTTTGTGTTAATATTCATAAACATGCAAGTAAATTCCTGTATTTCTTAGACTGCTGTTCTGAAATGTGGATAGGATTCACCCCACAGCATGAGTTGATTAAGTATCCAAATCTGGTCCTTGGGGTTGAAATGTCCTGCAGTATTTATTTATTTATTTATTTAACTAAATATGGTCAAATTATGTGGCTTCATAGGATCAACTTGTTGCTATTTAGACCTTAAAAACAAAACAAAACAAAAACAAAACGCAGAAAGGGAAAAGAAAGTAAAGATCCAAATACTACAGATATTTTTGAAACCTCTTCCTGTCTGGATCTGAGCATAGAAAACATAGCTATTAGTAGCTGTTTTCTTTCTGTTCTTTCTAATGCAGAGCAAGAAAAGATGGGAAATAACACACTTTGCCTGGTGGTTAAATACTGTTCATAATAGTGTCTTGGTGGCACCATAGAATCTAAATAAATGGGAAGATCTAAACTAATTTATTGTTATGATTTTATTTAGGACCATTAGGGTTATATATCCCTTGAAAGGAATTACTTTGTTAAAGTAGGAAAGTAGTAGAGAAAACTTTTCTGAACAACTCTACTAAATAGTTAAGAAAATGGAATAGGAGTGCATAAACTGCAGGTCTTTTCATAAAAGTATTTAAGGTGTACTTCAGAGTCTTATGCTTCTATGTCTTTGTTCCTCCCTCTTTCTGCCCCTTCCTTTCTCTTTCAGGATGAGATAGGTGCTGCTGTGGAAGTCCTTTTATCCCTAAAGGCAGAATATAAACAACAGACAGGCCAGGAGTACAAACCTGGAAGCCCACCTGTGGTCTTTGTCCCTCCTCGGTCTTCTGTTTCTACTCTTCCATCCCCATGTCCAGTAGACAGCAAATCTCTATACAACAAAGTAGCCGAACAAGGCGAAGCGGTCCGCAGACTTAAATCGGAGAAAGCTTCAAAGGTGTAATAGCAGTGAATACTTCTGAGTGGAACAATATTTTTAGTTTAGACTAAAACCTGATTACAGGTTTTRTGAAACTTGAGGAACAAAATATAAGCAAGTACTTTCAAATTCCATGAAGTGCTTTCCCAAATTCTCTTAAGCTGATATGGCTGACTTCATGAGTTCTGTGATAGTGCATGGAGAACCTGGAAAATAAATAAACAAGTTATTTTTTTAGTGATACAACATAAGTGAAGCAGAATATAGGCAGTAACTTGAAATCAAGGGCTGTAACTTGAAAGCTAGAATAGCAATAATGAATTTGGTAGTAATTTGATAGCGGCCAAGGAACCATTCTTTATTCCGAGTCTGAGTATTTGCTTCCATTCTCCAGTGTACAAAGTCATGGACTGCTGTAACTGCAGGGAACTAAGCCACCTAAATGGGAAGCTTTCATGGCACAGAAATCAGCCCTTACATACACTGCCTGATTAGGTCCTCTGATGTGCAACTTGTAGGTATTGTGGCTGAAAGGTTTTACCACAGAACTCAATGATGGCAACTTATACTAACAAGTTAGCTCTAGAAGTTTTATTACAACAGCTATGTTAGTGCCATTCTAGTAAAGGTTATGTTATCTTAGCTATTGTGTTGCATCTCTCTTGCTTCTATATCTGCAACTGCTGTTTTTCCTTTCTTGCTTCAGGAACAAATAGATGAGGCTGTGAAAATTCTTTTAAATCTAAAAACAGAATATAAACAAAAGACAGGTCAAGAGTACAAGCCTGGAAATCCACCTTCAGCTCCTCCTTGTATACCTTCTACTACGCTTCCGTCTTCTGTATGCTGCAGTAACTTGGCACCCTGTAGCTTAGTGGATGGCAAAGCACTTTATGATAACGTAGCTGAACAAGGGGAAGTGGTACGCAGACTCAAAGCAGAGAAAGCTTCCAAGGTATAATAGTAAATAGAGAGTAAGCAATTGTAATTCTTACCACATGTTGCCACTGGGGGGAAATCTTTCACCAAGTAATGATCAGTGTACTAAACTCCCTTGTGTTTGGGTCATAGCTTAGCCATCAAACTTGCATGGTCTGATAATGCCACACAAGGCCACTCTGATGCTGGATACTTTCTTGACTCTCAGATATAAATTCTAAATTCAGCTGGTGTAGAAAGTCAAACTTAACCTCTCACATCTAGATGAATAGGCACAAGCATGGCAGATGTCAACCCTGCAAAAGTTTTTAATGTATTTTACTTTTTCTTGCTGTATTTGGGACAAGTGAAGATAAAAGTATCTAGTGTACTGCAACAATAGCAAGACTTTTCAAAACTTGACAAATTCAGTGATAGTTGTGGAAAAGAACAGGAGACAAACCTGTATGTTTTCAGGAGCTGCTGGTTTTTTCCGCCTATATTTCTACCTTGCAGAATTGGTGTTGGCTTGTTTTGGTGGTTTGTTTGTTTGTTTGTT